>OY744604.1:65691719-65734219 GCA_963556255.1 Allolobophora icterica | reverse complement strand
AGAAACGGAAGAGGGAGACAAAAGACGCTGCAGTGGATTAAACCATAGCTGACTAGGAACGTTAAGTGGAAAGGTGGACATACAGATGGCAGATACTGAAGAGAGAGAAAGAGAGAAAGACGGAGGAGGAAGAAGAAGATGAGGAGTAGGAAGAGGAGGACGAGGAAGAAGAAAGAGAAGGACTGAATAAGAGTTAATAAATGCATGCGAGATAGGCTCAAAGAAATAAAATTGCGAAAAAATATTTAAAAATCTCCCAGGAGGGGTTCTGTAACGCAGTTTTTGCCAAAACTCCTAAACACCTGGTCAAAATGATCCGAGAAGGTCATACTCTTTGCAAAACCCCGATGCATCGTAGTCACTCAATTACTCTTTCTCTCTTGGCTGTTACTTTTGAAACTCATTTAATACGGTGCAATATTCACCGTTACACCTTTATCACAGCTCTACATAAATTTATATAGCGCCACACATAGTGGGCATGCTCTCTAGCAAAACCTCGACAGCGTGCCTCGTTTTAATCGCCTTTGTAGCATCCACAATAAACTCGCGTCTGCCGCTCACGCTCCTTTTCCTCCTCTTCTCTTTCCTCCTTCTCCTCATCCTGCTTTCCCTACTCCTCGTCCCTCTGAGCCTCAGCAACTGAAGCACCTGTCTCCCGTCGATCGATTCGCCTACCTGGCGACGCCACGCGACGTCGATTAGATACAATCTTCAGGAACACCTGTGCACAACGGCAGCCAACGACGCTGCACCTGGGTGACTCATCCATCCATCCATCCATCCATCCATCCATCCATCCATCCATCCATCCGTCGTCCGCCACAGTAGATCACAGACCGACGTACACATTATATGCGTACGTCGATCGCCGTACGCGCAATAAAAATCGTGCACGGCTGAGTGGCCAATGGCGGCATCTGTTCCGGGTGACTGGCTTCGCGACATCTTGACTTTAAGGCGACGTTGGATATAAAGCGTTCTTCAGTTGAGCGTTGTGGGCGGCTGACGGCAGATCACGGAGACCAAGACCATCATCGGCCGCAGGGACGTCTTTATTCTTTAGAAGAAGACGTTTAGACTATTCGAGATTGAATATAGTTAGGACACAAGTAGTGTAGGCGCAGTCAGCTCTGGTAATTTTGCTGTGTTTTCTAGTCGTATATGAGAAGATTTAGTTAGGATTTTATAAAACATATGTAGCTGGAGCAGAAGCCAGTTAGGTCATGTTAAGGTAATGTTTCGTTTCTGGAATGTAAGCTTATTTGTTATGGGATGTCTCTTAGGTTCTGTGTTGCAACGGAGAGCTCTGTATGAATAGTTAAGATAATTTAAGTTCTAATTACTAAATTTACGCTGCTATCCAGTTCTACCAGATGCGCCTAGTGGTCCAGTTGTAGGCCTAAAGTTTTTGGCCTTCCTCCGATGTACCTGGATCTTGTGAATTCGGATGAAAGCATGTACGTGCTTCTGAGGACCGTGCATCAGAGGACCATGTATCTGAGAACAATGCTTCTGGAGACCATGCCTCAGAGGACCATGAAGCTGAGGACCATGTTTCTGAGGACCATGCCTCAGAGGACCATAAATCTGAGAACAATGCTTCTGGGGACCATGCCTCAAAGGACAATGTGCCTGAGGGCCATGGTTGTGAAGACCATTGTCCGTAGAGGCGTATGAATAGTTGCCTGCGCGTTTCCCTCGAGTCTCAAGGATTTGCCTCAGTGGATGAATAATAGTCTCCAGTGTCTAATGACATCTGTGGCTGCCTGGGTCGTTTTAACGTCGACCTATCCAGGCTTGGAACTGCTAGTAACCGAATGCGTTTGCTTTAGCGCATTTTGCTGTTGATGCTGAATTGTGTGAGGCGGATTTTTGATTATTGCTCAGAAAGTCTTGCATCTGAAAATGACTTTTCGACAATAATCAGATAACTGCCCACTAACTCCACTTTCATTTCGAAGCGAAAATCATTAAAATCTTATTATATGTCAATTGCACTCAGTGAACTAGAGATCGATGATGTATAAGCACTCTTGGTCGATTGGTCGTGGAATGTTGGGAAAACTGTTCCTCTTTTCCACATCCTTTTCCACCTGTTGTCCTGTAGTACAGGGAGTCCTTTTCTGTTTCTGCCTAGAATTCCTCCTTCATCGCCTCGCTTCCTCCTCTATTGCTTCCGAATGTTAAGTTGTAAGTTAGCCAACTTATTAGCCTAAGTTGTAAGTTAGCCAACTTATTAACTTTTCCCTATTACTCAAATCTTTCCATCCTACAAATTGTCCACCCTAATAGATTATTTATATGGCGTCTAAGCCGTGTCTAATACATCCCAGAATGTATGTCGCTATCAGGTGGTAAAATGCTTCACATTTCAACCGCCTTACTCCAACTCTTCCATCTTAACTTCGAAGATTCCTACTCTAACTCCTCCCAAATCTTTTATTTTACCTCCTCTCCTCACCCATATGCCCTTGACAGTTTTACCTTCGTGCTGTCCCTAAATTCGAAACCCTCATCTGACTCTCCCACATAACTCTTACTCTTCCTACTTCCTATCTATCTCGAACCGTGTTCTCTCAGGATGTCCGGATGCCTATGATAGGCCTAAGAACCAGATTCTTAGCAACCCAGAAAGCTACTGCAGGTCTGCAGATAATTAAATAAGCCAATCATCCATCGGCGCAACCCAAGCTGCAGCCAAACCACATAGTCAATCTTTGCCACGTTTTTCTTTTGTAATAAGACCTTTCAAGCTTTTACACTAATCGCTTAACTCTAACAAGAAGACCGATTACACAGCGTTTTTCGTTTAAAGCAGTTGACACCGTTTCCTAAGCCATCGCTCAAGCAGAGCTGCGGCTTTGACAGGCATAAAACATGCGGCTGTTAGCAGTTTTAATATGGCTATGCAAACCACAATCGATATTTGCGCGTGGGTCATACCTGTGTTGACTGCGTAGGACTGGGTTCAATATTCAGTCAGATGTAGACGAGATGGCGGGATGACCGGATGACAGGCAGCGGTACAGATCAACTGGGTCATCTTCGAACAAAGCATCTACTCGCCAATTATAATAAGGATGATTTCTGTAAAGAGCTAGTCTGATTTCAATTGGCAGTCTAGTGTCAAAGAAGATAAACCCACGCAACGATAATTCTAATATAATATGAAATAAACATGTTAAATTTATTAATATAAAGTAATCACCTGTAATTATATTTGCTGTAACTGTAATTGCAACTGAACATTTATATAACGCCACTCAAAAAGTACAACAAATCAGATGCGGTCTGTGTGGTAGCCCATGATGCTGAATCAATTTAAAACCAATTTCTACTTACCTGATAATTACTATCGATCTAGTTAGTAATGGTGCACTCAATAAGTGCAATGAAAGGGCGCAGCAGATGCTAAATTAAATGGTGCATTAATAGGACAATACAGTTGTTAGGCCTGGACTTATAGTTTACAATTTAGTCGTCGTATGCACATCAAACTCAAGGTCATCATCATCATTATCAGTGGCAAATATATCATCACAATCGTCGCTATCATCATCGTCGTAGTAGTACTAGTAGTCGACGTCGTTTTCCTCATCCTTTATATACATCGTCATTAACAGCGGCAGCACTACCACCAACAGCACCACCACCACCAGCACCAACAACAACAACTCCACCACCACCAGCACATCACCAGCACCACCAGCAGCGCCACCACTAGCACCACCTCCACCAGCATCAGCAATATTGCCGCCCCACCACCACCACCAACAGCATCCTGTATGTGTTAATATATTATGAAGGACAAAAAACCAAACGGAGTACGCTGAGGTCGCATGAATCACTTGATGGTTCTCTCCCTCTGAATATCAGGTCCACTGCGAAAACAACAAACGCTGCATCTAAGAGACAGCAAGTACTTCATCTGAACTTAACTATCAATACTGATGCACAAACCTACGTAGGTTATATATATATATATATATATATATACACGCTAGGTTGCTATAAGTTTTTATCAATATTCACTACTTATAGATGGAAATGCTATGGATCCCTGTGTCATGTACTAAACATCTGTAGTTGGATCCATAATCGTTTGCATTATACAGTACAAGTGTATAAATTTTGAACTAAATTTTCTACAGCAGCCCAAACTGAAGTTAGAAAACTTAATTAGATGTCAATTATTCATAAACTGAAGGTTTTCTTGTACTTGTTGACCTGCTGTTAGTGAAATGGCCAATCAAGCATCATAGCTTTAAGAAGCTAATCTCACTGCATTTGCATAAATGCAGCTGACAATATCATACATATATATATATATATAATTTTATATATAGGAAATTTCGTACATACAATTATATGTATGTTTGTGTGTATGTATATATATATATACATATATATATATATGCAGCACTTTCAGTTATATATATATATATATATATATATATATATTTATAACTGAAAGTGCTGCATAAATTAAATTGCAGAATTGACAATTGCTGCATGATATTGCATCGAGCGTAAGCCTAAGTGAAGGCAACATTGCTTTCGTCAAACAGTTCCTCCTGTAGCGTAGGCCTTTTCTTAAATCAAGTTTCTAAGCGGAAGTCTGTGTAGGCCTATTTCAAAAATCAAATTTCTGCAAGAAGTTTCTATTGCTTTATTTTTATGCCGAACCAAAGATTCTAAAAAACGTCATTTTCCATGCGATGTGGAACGAAATGTCTCAACGATTTATTACATTCCTGACATGCACCGTTAGATGGCAGTAAGGCCTAATAAATTTTTTTAGCTTTGAATACGATTACGAATGACAGCGAACGCATGTGCCCATATGGGTACCAGCGCACTATGAATGCACGAGTCCATATGGGCAACATCTCATAGTGAATGCATGTGCCTTTATGGGCACCAGCGCATAGTGATTTGAAGAGGACCTGCACTCTACCGGAGTTCACGTCTAAACATTTTTTGTCACTATCAAGTAATGGTACTAATGATGACGTAGGCCTACCAGCGGCTTTCGTATTCTCCGCCTTGCACAAATTTCGTATAACTATAAATGCATTCTTGTGGAACGGGTCTATTTACAAACAGGAATGAAGCGTAGTCTGGTAAGGGATTCTGCGACAGTTATAATTGTTAGTATTAATTAGTAATTTTATTAATTATTTTGTTATTGTTATCATTAGCCTAATTAGTAAACTCTATCGCACCGACGCCTAAGACACGAGGCGTCAACCGATGTTGACCAAAATCCAAGCTGTATTCAAGTCAGCATCCAGAGGGTTAGCCCACTAAGACAGCCTTTGGAGAATAAGCAATTTGAAAAAGGTCAGTTTTAAGTTGAGAACGAAATGACATAAGCGATTAAGGAGCAGAACGGACAACGGGAAAGCGTTCCAAAATCTTGGTCCAATAACGGAAAATGTTCGTTAATAAATCTTTTGCTGTTAGCCGACTTTCAGTTTCGTTCAAAGGCAGAAAGCGGCTGGCACTAATTTCAGATTTTTGAAACTCGTCTTAGACAGAGGTTATGAAGCGCAAGTGCTGAAACTCTGTTCGCATTAAGAACTTAAGTAGAAAATATCACGATGCATTTGTTTCCATTTAGATATCAAGGATGATAAGTGTCGGTATTTTAGCACAGGCCTATCGTGTATGACTATGAAAGGGTCTAGTATGGGAAGCTTTGCTGCAGGTCTACAAGAGAGACAGAATTATAATGGAGCTAAACTGGTGGATCTAGAAGCTCTCAAGCAACGAAATGAGAAACTGCCCGCTTCGAACTGTATCTCCTACTTCGAATAAAATTCATTAAGTTTTGGTGTGCCGACGGTTGATGCCTTGTACATTAGGCACTGGCGCAATAGAAGTTACTAATTACAATTACGTAACATTCGCAGATACCAACAACAGAAGTTGGTTTCTCATTCAGTTTGTTTTGCCTACCAAATTAGTTGTTTTCACGTGATGAAAAGCATTGCTTAATCTAAAAGCTCTAATTAATAAGCCCATTCCTAACTTTTCATCGGAGTAACCCAATGCATTTATGCAGCTCAAATCTACGTAGGCTCCTTGAACGAAAGCGACACCTTGTGCTGAATGTGGAGTTAAAGAATTGTATAGTCACTACAGGGGATTTTTTAAGAAATTTCCACTGGTGGGGATATTTTGAAAAAGGGCATTTTTCGTGCGTAATTTTAAGTCAAAAACCACTTAAACAGAGAAACTTGGAAAAGGACATAATATAATATTTAAAGATATCTGAACTTTCAAGCAGTCAAATTATCGAATTAAAAGAAATTATCAAAATGAAACAATTAACATTTGTAATCTGCCAGGCTGCTTTTAGCCTATTCTATTTTTGACATCTTGCTCACATCCTTCTGTAGCACTCATTATCGACTCCAGGTATTTCAAGGTTTCCACCTGGTTCAGTACATTTCCCTAAATGTCTATGACCATCAAGTTCCCATCTGTCCTTGAGCAAACCATGACTTCTATTTTACTGGTATTTATTTTGAGTCCCTTGCTTTTCAATGCCTTCTGCCAACCAGTGAAGCTTGTCTGGATGTTCTCTGCCGAGTCATCCGCCACAATGAGATCATCAGCATACAACTTATCCGAAGGTACTTCTATCCTGATATTCTATGATAACGCATCCCTGACGATGGTGAACAATAGGCATGATCCCTGGTGCACACCAACTCGTATTTCAAATTCCATCGTGTTGCCAATTCTGAACCTCACCGCAGTGCGTGCCCCATCATACATGATCTTTACCAATCGCACGATTTTCCTCAGTCTTCAGTATACCACCTCCCTTGGCACTCTATCAAACGCCTTCTCCAAGTCCACAAAGGTCCAGTATCTCTTGCTGTTCCCTTCCAGTACCCTCTCCTGCACTTACCTCAGTATGAAGATTGCATCCTTTGTGCCTCTACCAGTCATGAAGCCTAACTGATTAGCAATAATCCTTTCATACACCTTCAGCCTGATCTCCAGAAGTTTTATCCCTCTGTAACTACCGCACTCCAGTACATTTCCCTTAGACTGCTTATAGATTGTCACTATTTCACTTGCCTTCAGATCATCCGGTGGCATTTCTTGCTTCATAAGGTCATTTAATTAGATTATACAAAGCCAATCAATACCATCCTGATAGAGTGCCTTAAGTATCTCAGCAGTCATTTCAGGTGGTCTTTGTGCTTTGTTGTTTCTCATCCGTTCTATTGCCAATTCAATCTCTTTACCTGTAATTTTATTTTCCGGTCCTTCCACAGGATCGTCTTTCTCCAGTGGCTCCCTTGCATTTTCTTCATCGAGTAGCTAATCGAAATATGTCTTCCATCTGGCTCTGATGGTGGTATCTTCACCAGTTAGAATTTTACCTTCATTATCTTTAATCATATTCACTGCTTATTTATCCTGTCTACTTCTCTGGTGACCAAAGATATATGAATTTTAAAGATTTGACATCTACTGTGGTTTGCATTTATGGTATATCATAATCATGAGATCAAAAACAAATGAAAAAATTACATGGGACTAAAAAGGGCAAAATTCACTGGTGGGGAGAAGGGCAAAGACTGGTGGGGAATTTGAGAGGGCTGGTGGGGAATTTCCCCACCAGTCAACATGTTAAAAAATGCCCTGAGTCACTATAGTGCAGTTTCCCATCTACCTCCAGGCCATGAACTCTGAACGTGACACAGCGTTCGTGAATAAGAAGCGGATGCACAACACTTAGTATTTAGGCAGCGTATAAGACATTTGAGATTACGATTGACGCAGTCGAAATTGTTAAGATGTTGCGTCTAGCTGCAATTTAAGGAAGTTATGACGAAGTCAGCTGATGAGAAGAGGAAGTGATCCGGGGGAAATCGAGTAACATTATTACATATTATTAAATGTAATAGAAATGTAACATGAAATGTAAAATTAAATATAAAATTAAATGTAATATTAGATGTAATATTAAACGTAATATTAAATGTAATATTACATGCAATATTAAATGTAATATCAAATGTCAATGCATTGTATGGAATGAGGAATATATTCGCAGGCTCTTCGTTTCACGCCATATAGCCTATAAAACATGCATTATATATGTGCGTTTATGTGTGTGTACGTGTGTGTGTCCGCGTGCATATTATTGTACAGTGTGTATCAAATTGTGGTAGACATCAGCAGATGTAAAGAAAACGTCTCGGATAGTTTTTAAAATAGGCATCTTCGTCCTCAACGAACAGATACAAAACTACTTCTAAAGTTAAACAGTTACAGACACACGTATTATGGGCGTAGGATTACAGATAGACTTTATAATAAGTTGCCTATAACAAAATACTACACATTTAAACAATATCGAAAAGTTACGGCCGATCAGACAATGTCTCTTGATAAATACACATATTATGTCGTCCTCGTCCAATTGCAGAACGCAGACGGTGTTTTTAATTTCTACATTTAAACATGTAACGTCATTTCAATAAAGCGAATTTGAGCGATATAAGAGGGTTCCATATGGATTTAGCCCATCAGTTTCATTAATATAAACACAGTAATGGTTGTCCCCGAGTATTTTTTCACGCAGACGCCATGCTAGCATCTTGTCAACCGTAAAATTTAGAGATGAGGCACAGCCAACATGATTTAGTAGGGTTTAACAAGAGTCCAAGCAGAGTTCAGCCTAAATGCGCTTCAGAAGCCATAACCCAAATTCCCCTGGGCTGAAACCTCTCTTTGGTCTGGGTCCATGATTGAATCGAAACGTATACAATACAGAAGGGTCTTCGTCAGTGGTCTTCAACTCGGCCATGTAGGAACAAGTGAACTGCTAAATTAGAAGTCTAATGGTATGTTTCTTAGTACGCAACATATTCGGGCGATTGTTATTCTCATGGAGGTGGTGGACAACCACTGGTGGCGATTTGTTTCACAGGTGGAGGGACACAGGACACTTTTGAACTGATCTGGGCAAAAAGAGGTGAAAAAATGTTTTCACCTTTTTTGGTGTTTCTTCAAAATATGGGGGACAACTGTATGGTGTGTCTCTCCCCCCACTGTTAAAGGTGGGGTCTTGTCCCGCTCGACCCTCGGGATCGCCGCCCATGTGGACAACTAGGGAAATTGCGCTTGTTTCTAAAGGTGTTAAGTGATTATGAGATTTTGCTATCGTGGTAGATAACACTCGCCTAATTGTTCACCTGTGCAGTGACTTAGGCGCAGTGTCAAATGCAGGGCTTAAGTTCAACGGGAATAGGTCAGTCTATAGACACAATGTTAGCGAGAAGCGTACATCAACGACAGGTGGTTGATTCCTATTATACAGGAGTTGAGGCCGTCTGTTGAGTGTCTGGGTTCTTGATTGACAGCTGGTTCCGCTTCACTGGTTCGTCGACGTCAGGACGAAACAGCAACTTTACTCGCTGAAAGCAATTGAAAAAAAGAATTAAAAGAAATTTCATGTAAAATAGATTACGCAAGAAAAGCGTCACTGTAAATCTCATATTCAATACAGTAAGCGCGAAACAAGTTATCGTACGGTTTTACATTTAGACTGTCTTTGGATGTTAAATGTCCTACACTTTTTTTTCTGCCTCGGCATAGGACAGATCACTTGTATGCTTAGACGTTGAATTTGAGTCTTCTCAGGCAAACACCTCATGTTTCTCAAGACTGCCTTGAGTATATAAAATGTTATAAACTTTATATTTCTGCCTCGGCATATGAGAGCGAGTGGCCAGTCCTCTCCCTTGCCCACTGACCTCCCCAGTGACAGTGTACGGTCAGTGTACTCATTATAGCTGAGTTGGCTAGGATCACCTACATACACATAAACACCAAGGCCAAGGATTTGAAAATTTGACCTCAAAGCACTTCAAAGCCGTTCTTGTATGTATGTGTATGTATGTGTATGTATACGTACATCTGGCTACTTGCACCCATTAGGTGAAATTCTGAGAAGGGTTTTACCTCTCTCCATGTTCCTTTGGTCTTGATGAAGATGAAGATGGCGTATCCGGGGATGACGAGTACAGAGGACATGGTCATGCACCAGCCAATCACTTCTCCCCACCACGGATATCTGTAGTTCATGTAGACCAGAGGCTCGTATTGGACGACGTAGAATATGAAGATTCCCTTCACACACAGAGACAGAACAGAAACCAATCGTCCACAAGTGAGGCGTTGATACACGGCTTTGTAAGCATTATGTCAAAAACTAACTAAAAAGGTAATCGAAAATTACAAGCTGTTGATAATAGAATGGCTGTTGAAAACTCTTGGCTTATCATTGTAATTAAGCTATTGCTCAAATGAGATGACGACGATGATGTTGTTGATGATGATGATGATGACTATGATGATGATGATGACTATGATGATGATTATGATTATGATGATGATCATGATGATTATGATCAATGATGATGATTATGATAATGATGATTATGATGATCATGATGATTATGATCAATGATGATGATGATGATGATGAGGATAATTATGATGATTATGATGATGATTATGATTATGATGATGATGATGATCATGATGATTATGATGATGATGATGATGATGATGACTATGATGATGATTATGATTATGATGATTATGATGATCATGATGATTATGATGATGATGATGATGATGATGATGATGATTATGATGATTATGATGATCATGATGATTATGATAATGATGATGATGATTATGATGATGATGATGATGATGATGATTATGATTATGATTATGATGATTATGATGATAATTATGATCAATGATGATGATGATGATGATGATGATGATGATGGTGATGATGATGATGATGATGATGATGATGATGATGATGATGATGATGATGATTATGACAACGAAGACTACTAAGGAAGGAAAAAGCCTTACGACACAGATGGCTGGCGTCGTCACGGTCCAGCACATCTTCCACCAGAAGCTTGGATAATATCCTAGCATGTCGTGCATCGCCTCGTAGAAATTATTGACACCTGAAAGATCGAAGTCCCGTCAGTAAGTAAGGTAACGATCCAAGTCAATGGACGATAAACTATGAACTAGATGTCGCTTCACAAACACGATTATCATGATCATCATAATAATTACGATCATCATAATAATTACGATCATCATAATAATCATAATAATTACGATCATCATGAATGTCGTGGTCTACGCGGGTGCATGCATCAAGGGAAGAAAACCGACGCGTCAACAAGCTTGTTTACAACGCACGGAAAATTCTGCAGCAAGCTGTCAACATTAATTCGGTGCATGCAACAAGGATATACGTGTTCAGTAGGACTTTCCAGGGAAAAGTACAGTGACGTCACAGAACGTTCTGGAATCCGGGAGAACTCTATATAAGATAGACCTGCTGTACATTAAGGGCCTTTTGACGAAGATTTGTAAACGTTGAAACATTGATCGCATGACGTTCAATCGAGACCAGCCAACCTGTGTGCTGTCTACGATTGTGATATTTGATAGACGAGTTGACTTACTCTACACTTAATCGACTTTATTTTTAATTAAAGATCTTTTAATAGTTCCTTCGTTGGTTCGTCGTTGCGATCGAAGGAGTCGACCGCGACATTATTGGTGTCAGAAGTGGGATCATCGGTGTTGGATACGGTGAAGAAGACGCGAGCCGGCGGAGGAAGGAGTCAACCCGGAGGATCAAGAGACGGTCTGTTCCAGACAGCGAGCGGATCGAGACGCCTTTCTACCGTGGGAGACGGGTGAATCAGCATACGACAGTCGGACGGACGAAGTGGGTCGTTCGGCTGAGACAGCAGAAGACAGCAGTCAACATACGGGTAAGATCCTAGGTGTTGTCGTGGCTGAGAAGGGGAAAAGAGAGTGGAGTTGCAGCCGAGTGGGAGGCAGCCATTATTTCTCTTTCAATATCTGCTGATTATTTCTTTGAAATTTGATCCATTGTTGTGATCGAGGCCAGACTTGCGTGAGCTTGTATAGTTTTTGCGTACTTGGCGAGTGTACTTCTTTGGATACTGCATAGTTGCACTTTGGGTTGTGGAATTTTCCTTTTGTGTGGCGGGTTTGCCGCGTGGTGTCTGTTTTTTTTGTTGATTGTTGTTGACTGACTGTTTGTAAAAATGGAAGCGTTGACAACAGAGATGCAAGCGAATATTCGCAAAATGTCGTCTGAGCGCCTTAGGGTGTATCTTATGAAGGCAGGAAGGGACGAAGATGATGTTATGTCATGGGATCGAAATCAATTAATGGAAGAATGGGCCATGGAGATTGGAAAAGAGGAAGAGGAATTTAAGGGTAGTCCAATATCTCCAACAGGAGTGGATTACGAACTGCAGAAGCGCCGTCTGGAGTTCGAAATCCGTAAATATGAAGAACGGAAGGAGAAGGAAGAAAGGGAGGAAAAGAGGAGAGAGGAAGAAAAGAAAGAACAAAGGGAGAAGGAAGAAAGAGAAAGGGAGGAACGGAAGGAGAAGGAAGAAAGGGAGGAAAAGAGGAGAGAGGAAGAAAAGAAAGAACAAAGGGAGAAGGAAGAAAGAGAAAGGGAGGAACGGAAGGAGAAGGAAGAAAGAGAGAGGGAGGAACGGAAGGAGAAGGAAGAAAGGGAGGAAAAGAGGAGAGAGGAAGAAAAGAAGGAACGGAAAGAGAAAGAAGAAAGAGAAAAGAAGGAACGGAAAGAGAAAGAAGAAAGGGAGAGGAAGGAAAAGCAGGAAGAACGAAATGTTAGAGATTCTTTAGCAAGTCGTACTAAGCGTTATAGTGATGCCCTTAAGAATATTCTTTGGAAATTTCCTTCCGACCCTATAGAAATTCCAGGTTTCTTTGATCACTTGGATGGTTTGTTTAATGTGTATGAGGTGGATGAAGATGTTAGAGCAAAATTATTGCTAGCCATTTTAAGTGAAAGAGCTAAGGCATTAACCATGCGCCTTACTGAGGCACAGCTCCATGACTACAAATTCCTGAAGGAGTTTTTGCTAAGGGAGTTTAAGATAAGCCCTTCAAATCTTAGAGCCCGATTTTGGTCGTTGCACAAAGCATCGGACGAATCATTTACGATCTATTCATCCAAATTGCGTGTGGCTCTTATGTATTATTTGAAAAGTAGAAAGATAACTGATGAGTTTGATAAACTTGTAAGTTTATTGGTTGCGGATCGGCTTAAGGAGTCCTTGTCGAAGGCTTGTTTAGATTATATCTTGGCCCAAGAAAAAGAGGAGTGGTTGAGCTGTGAAGACATAGCTAATGCGGCTGACATTTATGTAGCGTCGCATGATGGTGGGAATGACTTAGTATGCCGTAGTCATCCGACACCGAAGTATAACAATTGGACGAGAGGTCAACCACATGTTCAAGTCAATAACCAGACAGCTCAACCCAAGTCTCCCAAACCGGAAATAAGGGGTGAAGCCAAGATAGGTGCGAGGGTGTCTCAGGAGGAGGCCAAGGTACAGGGTCTCTGTTTCCTATGTCATCAGAAGGGTCATATGGCAAGGGAGTGCCAGACCAAACCAAGTTCTAAAAAGGTGAGTACTTGTATATTTGGGAACCCAACTGAAGAAGTGATCGACTCATGTGTTGAGAAGGTCAACGTGTTGCATGAGATACCTGAACAGGTAAAGCAAGGGAATTTATTGGATAATTCTAAACCAATAGGGTTGGAAACTGCTGTAAGGGTATACGAGAATAGTATTGATGGATTACACGAGAGGTCGTATATCAATGTACAGATTGAAGATCTCCCTTCTCAGCCAGCATTATCTGATTCAGGAGCAGAAATTTGTTGTATTGATAAGAAAGTAATTGAGTCACTAAACTTACCCGTGATTAAACGGATTAATATAATTGGTTTTCAGGGAGAAGGATGTAAGGCAGATGTAGTATACCTACAAATGAAATTAGCTAATTCAATGGAAGGAACGACGAACATTGCGCCATCTTTGTGCGTCATGTTCGCTGCAGTCCCTGAACTAAATGAACGGGTTATTCTGACACCCCATGTTGTGGACCTATTAAGGGATAGTTCGCAATATGTAGTGATGGTAGCTGGCGTAGATCGATGTGTACAAATAAATAAAGGGGCAGAAGAAGATAACTTAGAAGTTAATATCGAGAAAAGTAACAGCAACGAATCCTTGCCGTCAGAAGTGAATGAATATTCTCAGGAGCAACTAGTTGATGATTCAGATAATTTTCTTGATGTTGAGTCAACAGAGTTCAAGTCTGATGAGGGAGTAGCGAATAATGATACTTTATTGCGTGAGCAACAGAATTGTCACAATCTTATATCTTGCTGGCAACAAGCGAGACAGAATAAAAATAATTTCTTTATAGATAATAACCTCCTGTACCACAAAGGGGAAATTATGGGACATAAGGTTAATCAATTATGTTTACCGGAAGATAGAATCGAGGTTGTCTTGCGAGTAGCACACGATGCCCCATGTGCTGGGCACATGGCTTTTAAGGCAACGAGAGCCAGGATCAAATTAAACTTTTGGTTTCCAAGAATGGATGAGAGGATTCGCGAATATTGTGCGTCTTGTCAAATTTGTCAACTAAGAACTCCAGTTAAAGTGGCAGATCGAGTCCCGATCACTCCTATTCCGAGGGCGGATGAACTCTGTTTTAACCATCTAAATATGGATTGTATTGGCCCTATGGTAGTGACTGGAGAATCCAACAAATCGAAACCCCAGTACAATTATGCTTTGGTTCTGGTGGACAAATTTTCTCGTTGGCCGATGGCGTATCCTCTTAGATCGCTGAATGCAAAGGGAGCTTGTGAAGCTCTGTTGCAAGTTTTTACAACTTTTTCTATTCCAAGGATCATCAGTTCTGATTGTGGTACCAACTTTACCAGTCGTTTGACGAAAGAATTCTTGCGGCGAATGGGTTGTAGTCCCAGATTTAATACCCCTGGACATCCTGAGGCAGCTGGATTGGTTGAAAGATGCAACCAAAGCTTGAAAACCATGATCTTTAAGCTTGCTCAATCTGATCCTCGTGGATGGCACCAATTGTTACCGTTTGTTCTGTGGAGCCTTAGAGAAAAACCTTCAGGCACGACTCATATTTCGCCATTCACTATGGTTTATGGAACTCTTCCTCGGGGTCCACTTAGTGTGTTGAAGGAATCGTGGGCTGGCGAACGAAAAGTACCTCTTAACTTAGGTAAATCACCCGAAGAGTATCTCCAATCACTGAAGGAAAACCTCGAATTCGCGAAAGTTTATGCAGATTACTATAGTGATATAGAAACAAAGCGGTATGCAGATTATTATAACTTGCGTAGTACTGACAGAAAATACGAAGTTGGAGATAAAGTAGCAGTATTAGCACCAGATTTTGGTAGTTCTAAATTTTATAGTCGATGGCAAGGACCTGCTACCGTAGTCAAGGTTAAATCCCCATATTCTTATATAGTAGAAATAGAGGGAAAACAAAGACATTTACACGCAAATAAGATCAAGCGATACCATGAACGACTCGAACAAGCGATGATCAATAGCTGTTCAGTAATTGTTGATCAAGATGAAGAATTTGGTATAGTAGAGGTTGTAGATCAGGAAGAACGTGAACAAATAAGCCCGAGTAAGCGAATTGATCCTCTGATTATAGCGCATCTTTCGCAAGAGGAACAGAAGCAACTTTTTGAAGTTTTGGATCGGCACACGGCAGTATTTGTGGATAAGCCTGGGTATTGTCCAGTATTAGAACATGAAATTAAGGTAACTCATGATTTCACTCCTAAGCGTTTAAGGGCATATAAAGTACCTGAGCTACTTAAACCTGAAGTACAACGCCAGATAGAAGAAATGTTGGCATTAGACATCATTCGACCATCGAAAAGTGAAATGGCCAGTCCGGTAGTTTGCGTTTTAAAGGGACCCAAAGGTCAAAATGGCGTTCGATTGGCAATTGATTATCGCCATGTTAACAAATATTCTCTAGGTGATTGTTACCCGACCCCAGACATTGCTGACATCTTACAAAAGGTGGGACGGGCAAAGTTTATTAGTGTTTTCGACGCGAAATCGGGGTATTGGCAAATTCCAGTTCGGAAAGAACATCGATGGCTCACGGCATTCGTATGTGATGCAGGACTTTTTGAGTTCACAAGAATGCCGTTTGGACTCAAGTCCGCTAGCAATACCTTTATTCGTGCTATGACCCAAGTTTTACATCCAGTGCGAAGTTTTACCGAACCATTCGTCGATGATATGGCAGTGGTTTCAATGAATTGGAATGACCATTTAGAACATCTAGAGAAATTCTTGCAAACTATTGAGGAAGCAGGACTCACTTTGAATTTAAGAAAATGTAATTTTGCACAAAACAAAATAAAGTTTGTTGGCCATATAGTAGGGTCAGGTTGTATTGAACCTGATCCAGGTAAGATCGCTACGATCAATGATATCCATCCTCCAACAACAAAGAAAGACGTTAGAAAGGTTATGGGTTTTTTCAGTTACTTTCGAAATTTTATACCTGCTTTAGCTGAAAAAGCACGGGTAATAACTGATTTGACACGAGATAACATACCTACGAAGGTGCCTTGGGAGCAAAAGCATCAAGAAGCACTAGATAAGTTAAAGGATGATCTCAGTAAAGCTACACAGTTGCATACCATTGATTTCACTAAGGAATTTGGTTTAAGTGTTGACGCAAGTGCCACCGCGGTCGGGTGTTGCTTGTTTCAGTGGACCGAAGAAGGTCAAGAAAAACCAATTGCTTTTGCTAGTCTTAAACTTACAGATACACAGATGCATTGGTCTACAATTGAGAGAGAGGCTTTCGCAGTAATTTGGGCACTTAAACGATTCAAGTCATGGATATTCTTATCAAAGATAATCATTTATTCAGATCATAATCCTTTGTCTTATCTCACAGATGCAAGCCCTAAGAGTGCGAAACTGACTCGTTGGGCGTTAGCATTGCAAGAGTTTAACGTGGACTTTCGATATCGTCCTGGACGTCAGAACACGGTGGCTGATTTCCTCTCTCGGTTGTGACTCGGATGGTGAAGGGGGGAGATGGCCCGACACACAAGGATCGAGCCCGCAAATTGTGTGGATAAGTTGACTAACTGATGTGTTTTGTTTTGGTTGTATATGCTGTATCGAGATGGAGTCTGGAGGCCCGGCTTGATCGTGATGACCCGTTCGGGATGGTGCTGAAGACGTGTCATCATCTGAGGGCGGAGGGAATGTCGTGGTCTACGCGGGTGCATGCATCAAGGGAAGAAAACCGACGCGTCAACAAGCTTGTTTACAACGCACGGAAAATTCTGCAGCAAGCTGTCAACATTAATTCGGTGCATGCAACAAGGATATACGTGTTCAGTAGGACTTTCCAGGGAAAAGTACAGTGACGTCACAGAACGTTCTGGAATCCGGGAGAACTCTATATAAGATAGACCTGCTGTACATTAAGGGCCTTTTGACGAAGATTTGTAAACGTTGAAACATTGATCGCATGACGTTCAATCGAGACCAGCCAACCTGTGTGCTGTCTACGATTGTGATATTTGATAGACGAGTTGACTTACTTTACACTTAATCGACTTTATTTTTAATTAAAGATCTTTTAATAGTTCCTTCGTTGGTTCGTCGTTGCGATCGAAGGAGTCGACCGCGACAATAATAATCATAATAATTATGATCATAATAATTATGATGACGATGCCGATGACAACGACGACAGTGATGAATATTAATATACTGCTGCTGATGATAACGACGACGACAATTTTAATAACGACAAAGATGACAATGCTGGTAACCTCATGAATGATAACGAAGTTCCTGATAATGATGACGATAACGACGTTGATGATGACGAAGGTGATGGCGAAGGTGCTGCAGCTGCTGCTGCTGCTGATAATGATGATGGTGACTACATCGTCCATTGTCATTGTCTGATATGATTTTATTGTGATATTTACCATAGGACCAAGAGACTGCCACGCACTCGAAGAATATCAGAACGAGAAGACAGATTCCGGATGCCGAGTAGAAGTTGAACAACTCAAAGACATAGATCCCACCCTACACACGCATGAAACTTAGTTTAAACGGTGCAAAAATTTTCCACTTGGTTCATGGAGTGCAATAACAATTCTCCACTTGGTTTGTATAGTGCAATAACAATTCTCCACTTGGTTTGTTTAGTGCATTAACAGTTCTCCACTTGGGTTGTATAGTGCATTAACAATTCTCCACTTGGTTTGTATGGTACATTAACAATTCTCCACACGCTACAGAAGTAGGTCTTCCTTTGGGTCCAGTTAAAAAATCAGAGTAACTGTTAGTCTGACTTTTAAATCTGGAACGAGAACACTCAATTGGAACCTCGGGCAGGGGATTGTGGGGTTATGGGGGTCACAGTAAGAGCTTCCTGTTTGCCTTTCTTCTATTGGCAATTGAAGACATCGGATTTCTTTCTTCTATTGGCAATTGAAGACATCGGAGTTCTGCAACTTCACTGGAGTCATTTAAGACCAGACTCAAGACACACTACTTCAAGCTGGCCTATGGGCCGTGTTGAACTTGTCAAAACGCCCTTGTAACGGCATGACTGTGTCGTGTAACGGCGCTGTACAAATCGTCGTATTCGTCATCATCATCATCATCATCATCATCATCATCATCATCATCATCATCATCATCATCATCATCATCATCATCCATCATCATCATCATCATCATCATCATTTCGATGGATCATCTCCAAGAGATAGTGAATTTTGAAGCTGTTTCACTTTAAGCAATCATCGGCTGATTTCTTGTGCATTGTAGCCTAAATCGACCCTTTAGAAGTTATTAGATCAGATTAGATCAAATTGGATCAGATTGGATAAGATTCGATTGATAAGATTAGTTTAGATTAGATTAGCTATCAAACAGACAGACAAGTCTGGACCACTCCCGAGAAGCTAACCTGATGCTACACCAAATAGTCAACCGCTGTAATTACAAATACACGCCAGACTGCTTGATAAATTTCTTAATAGGACAGACATTGTCGTTGAATGTAGGATGAGGGTTGCTGTTCACCTGTGTGACCATTGACAATCCTATCAGGTAGGAAACGAGACAGACAACGAGTACCAGCAATTCCTTGCGTTTTCGGAACAGGTGTGGCCACTCGTCAGCAATCGCAGTTATGAAACCCTCCACCGTACAAAACTACACAAAACACACAATGTTGATAATGAGCTTCGTTAATCAATTAACCAATCAAAATATGCGAGTTTTATGACTGTGTCAGAAATTAGCAAATCATCCACAACAATAAACTACATATGGATTCCACGGCTCAGTGATTATGGAGGATTTGATTATTTAAAGCTGATAATAAATTGTCTAATTAGGCTGATTAATCTTACTTAATTAGTTAAACTAACCATTCAAGCAATTTACTGGGCAGTATTCAATACTTATGTTTATCGAAGTGCTATATTCCGTATAATTATTCTAGTTTGCTCTCGAAATTTAAGGCAGACATTCAAACTTATGAAACATTGCCAATCATAAATTAATCAAAAATTTGATCAAATCCATGTTTTCGTTTAAGTGATTACATTTTTTAATAAAAGATAATCATAAATTGTCTAATTAGGTTTATCAATCTCTGGATTGACTAACGACTTTTAAACATTTAAATTACACTAGACCGCGTCGTTTCGTTCTGAACTGGCGCTACAAAAGTGCCTTGTTTCGATTCCGTCTTCTCTTACTTGACTGTCAAGTCCGACGAAGAAGAGCATCAAAAAGAAGAGGATGGCCCAGAAGGGAGAAATGGGCAACTGGGCCACTGCCGAAGGATAGGCCAGGAACGCCAGTCCAGGACCTAAAAAGAATCCATCAAACTTTCACTGCATTGCCTCTCTCATTTCTCTTCAAGATAGTAGTTGAAATAAATCCTATGTTACCAACTATGTCATCCCGAAAGTTGCGAATTATTTAAACAACGGAATAAGATTTAAAAACGGTAATAATTCAAACACGAACTTTAGCCTCAACGCTGAACCAATGTTTATCATACACTCTAAATGCTATACAACCTGTAAACTTCATTTCAACCCAACTACTACATTTTATTCTAAATCTTACTATGATTCTCCCATAAACTCAACCCATGCCATGACCAAAACGGATATCCTAACCCTAACCCAAACCTAATCAGAACCTAACCAGAACCCTAAAAATGCATTAGCCTTTACAATACAACAACCCGACCCGACCCAACCCTTAGATTACTCTATAGCTCGGGCACTAATCCTATAAACTGAATCTCAAGCATAGCCTAAAACTAGCCACAACCCTAAGCCTAAGAGGTTAGATAATGGACGGGATCAACATGAAATAAAATAAAGAAGTGAGAGTCAGAATATCAAGATCCTCGTGTAGCGTATTGAACAGAAACGGATGACATTTTTGGGGTTACAGTCTAAGTTAAGTTTCGAGTAAATGGTTGGTTCTTTTAGAGCTGAGTTTACAGTTACTCACTGATGTGTAAAAGCTATTTCGTTTCTCCGTCTTTCCTGATAAATCAGTCAAAAGCAAAATCTGCTAGGCATGCTGGCATACTGAATCTTACTGGGCTAAGTCTAAGTGCCTATCAAGGAAAAGAGTACAGAGCGTATAGCAGATATACTGAACCTGACTGGGCGACTTCGGCAACGGATTTTCCTTGTTCATGAGCCATGAAGCCAATGACGGAGAAGATGACGAACCCAGAGAACATACTCGTTCCACTGTTCACGCACGATATTATGAACGCATCGCTGAGAACAACAGATGAACACGAACAATGACATCAGCGACATCACACAGGAGAGAGCGCCACTTATCAATTTGCTCTGAATTGGCGCTATATAAACTTTCCAATCACAATTACAATTGTAGTTTCATCGGTATAAAACCACTCTTCGCCTAACCCTCAACTATAAACCCAACTCTAATCTTATTAAGCCTGTACCTCTACACTAATCATAAACTAATCGTCATATAAGAACATCGTGATCTATGCTGAATAAAACTCATACATGCATATAGTGAAAACAATATCTTGGGGAGGCAGGGAGAGATAGATGAATGGTAGAACTCTTGCTTGAAGAACATAAGGTCTTGAAAGACGCGGTTCGATACCGGCAAGCTCCCTATAGGTCGACTCAGCCTTCCACTCGCTAAGGGGCAGCTGTAAAATGAGCGGGCGCCTAACAGGCTGCCAAGACATGTGTTCTATAAGATCTTAATAACTGTCCTGTGAACTGAGTTTTGTGTACAGTCTTGCAGTGCGAGATGTTAGCGTATATATTTAGTGCGTTTACTTTAGTTTCACGTGTATATGTATATATGATAGATGTATAACGTTTAGTCTTAGTGACACGCGCGGCCGGCCGACATCGGCAGCGGCGCGCTATATGTATATTATTAGAGTTCGCCTAGGCGCACAGAAGACAGGTGTGTCAAGAGGCGCGAAGAATTATGCTGACTAGAGAAGTTTGAATTCGAGTGTGTTCGCTGTAGTAGTGTGGCTGACTAGTTGAGTTGTAATCGAATTGAGTTCTGTCTGTTTGTTTCTTATTAAACTGAAAAGATATTAAACTGTGTTGCTGATTAATTCAGGTTATACTTATACGTAGAATTAGTGTTCAAAAGGTGAACGTTAAATAGGCGTTAAGTACGAAGAGAACAAGGATTTAATCAGAAGGATTGTCAACGGAAGGATTGGGTTGACATTATTGGTGGCAGCGTCGGTGTGGATAAATACTCACGGTGGATAAATACTCACGGTGGAATATATACTCACGGTGGAATAAATACTCACGGTGGATATAAACTCAGTGGATTAAAATTCACGTTATCACCTCCTTCGGCGGATAGAAGAATCTACGACGGTGATAAAAGAATTTACAACGGTGTTAGAAGAATCTACGACGGTGTTAGAAGAATCTACGCGTTGTTGCTGTGTGACGTGTCTACGATATCAACGACGGTGGAACACGAGAAACGGTATAAAAATTTCGTTGTTTTCCACGAACAAATATAAAAGAAATCCCGTTTGTTTATCGATTCACACAACAAGAAAAACCGTGACTTCTTTGAAAAGAGAAATCACCAAAGTAAACAAGTAAGATGGAGAAATTAAGTGCTGAAAGACAAGCAGATATTAAGAAGATGTCTACGGAAAGGCTAAAACAGCGTTTGTTGAAAGCCGGTTTTAAAGAAGAACAATTAGAAGGTATGTCACGTGGTGACATGATACAGGAACTCGCTGAAGTGTGGGTTAAAGAAGAAGTTGAAGAAGAAGGTGCAGTTGGCGGTGCCGTAGAAAAGGCTATTGAAAAACCTCCTGTGCCTATGTCTATGGAGATGTTGATGCAGTGGATGATGATGAAAGAAGATAGGGAGGAGAAACGGAGACAAGAAGAGAAAGAAAGAGAGGATAGACGAAGACAAGAAGAGAAAGAGCTAAGACAGGAAGAATTACGTCTTCAGAGAGAGAAAGAAGAGAAAGAATTGCGCTTGCAAAGAGAGAAAGAAGAGAAGGCAGAATTTGCAAGGCAAGAAGAATTGCGCTTGCAGAGAGAGAAAGAAGAGAAAGCGGAACTTGCAAGGCAAGAAGAATTGCGCTTGCAGAGAGAGAAACAAGAGAAAGCGGAAATTGCAAGGCAAGAAGAATTGCGCCTGCAGAGAGAGAGAAGATAAAGCAGAACAAGTGCGTAAGGCAGAACTGGAATTGCAAAAGCATCAGTTTGAGATTCAATTAGAACAGTTGAAGCGAGATAGAGAAGATGCTGAAAGAAGAAGACTGGAGCAGATGATTGAATTTGAAAGAGCTAGAAAAAGTGATGAAGAGGTTCGTCAGCAACAGATTGAAGCAAAGAGAATGCGTGAAGAAGAAAAAGAAAAAGCGCGAACGTTAGAGTTGGAACGTGCAGAACAGATCAGACAAGAAGCACTCAAATTTCAGAAAGAAAGTTTGGAAAAGGCAGAGGCAGAAAGACAGGAACGTCTGAAACTGGAGAAATCAAAATTGACATTGAAAGAAACGCAAATGAGAGAAGAACGGGAAGCAGAAAGAAGGAAACAGCAAGAAAGTGAAAATTTGGTGTCAAAAATTAAGAAAATAGGTGATGCAATGAAGCATGTATTGCCTCAAATGCCAACTGATATGATGGAGGTGCCATTATATTTTGAAACAGTCGAGAACGCATTTCGTAGTTTTGCTGTGGAAAAGCCGTTTTGGGTGAAATTATTACTACCATTGATGACGCCGAAAGCTCGAACCGTTCTGAATAGATTGTCATACGATGATCTAGACAATTATGATAGAGTCAAGCAGCACTTATTAAAAGAATTTAAGTTGACTTCGAGAGAATACAGAGCCAGATTTGTGGATGCTAAGAAGACAACAGAAGAGACTTATACGATGTTTACGGCAAGACTTAAGAACTTGCTAAACTATTACGTGAGAAGTCGAAGCGTGAACAGAGAGTATGATACGCTCTTTGATTTGCTGGTAGCGGATAAGCTGAAAGAATGTTTACCGCCAGGTCCACTACAGTTTGTATTGTCGAAGGAAGGAACTGACTGTCTTCAAGCTAGTGCAGTGGCAGACCTAGCAGACATTCATGTAAACAATCGAATTGGGTTTGCGTTCCCAAATATAAACAGTTATCCTTCTCAACGTTCCGTAAACCAAAGCCAGAGTGGAAAGTGGAGAAGTAATCCAGGAACAGGGAATCAGTTCAAAGGTAAAGAAGTCAAGGCTAGTGTCCCTGTACCCAATGAGACCAGAGAAGTGACGTTTGGTCGTCAGGGATTTAACAAATCGTCAGCGCCGTTTGCCAAGAGGGAAGGCAACACATCGTTTACGCAGTATAAGAGATATGAAGGCAATGAACAACGAGGTATGGTGGTGAAGCGTTGTCACAACTGTGGTTCAGACAAACATTTGGTTAAATTTTGTCCAGTTCCAGTGGCAGCAGCTAGTTCTAGCAGAAATCAAGAACACACAAGGGTGAATTTGATTCAAGTGGTTAGTGATACAGGTAATCAAACCACGGGTCAAGAAAACCAAGAGACTGAAGTAAAGTCAGTAATGAAATGTGGTATTCAAAAAGAAATTCTATTGGATGCTGAAATTCAGAGAGAAGTCATAGGAAAAGATGACAGTCGAATATTGAAGAAATCGTTCTTGCAATATGTCGAGGTTGAAATTCGTGCAGTAGACGGTAAAGAGCCAGTGAAAGTCAAAGCACTGAGCGACTCGGGTGCAGAAATTCCGGTGATTAGTGAAGAATTACTGGAAGGCATGAAGGTGGAACAAATTGGAAAAGTGAATTTGCAATGTGTGGCAGGAGATGCCATTTCTGCGAAGTTAGTGAAAGTCGATGTTAGACTGTGTGGTAGTGACGTGGAAGAAGAGGGATTTCCGCGTAAAATCCAGTGTTCACTTACACCTTATGTCACTTTGATGTGTGCTAGTATTGCAAAGATGGGCAGTACAGAAAGATTCTTGTTGCATCCAGAGATAATTGCCGAATTAAAAGCCGTACCACAGATGAAGGTCAAAACGATACAAGGAGATGTGAGTGTACAAGCAAATGTAATGACGAGAGCGCAGAGTCGGAAACAGGAAATGGTAGATGTTGATGAGAAGAGTGAAACTGAAAGTTCCAGTGATGAGGAAAACGAAAGTAATGAGCAACGAAGCTTATCGCGAGATGGTGTAATAGCAGAGATGAACGAGCAAGAGATGGCTGCATGCGAGAATGGCACATTAAATGAAACGGAAGAAGACAATGAATGTGATGTGGGGATAGGAGACTTGTATAGAGATGAAGAGATGGACGAAGAACAAAAGGTGCAGATTGCCGATTCGAAGAAGTTCGAAGAGCAACAGAGAAAGGATGAATCGTTGAAGCCGTGGTGGAAGTTAGCACAAGAGAAAGAATCTGAATTCTGTGTGATCAACGGTTTATTGCATAAGAAATATCAGATATTAGACCAGACGATATATCAACTAGTGTTACCAAAAGAGAGAAGAATTAAAGTGATGGAATTGGCGCATGAATCGGTATTTGGAGGACATCTAGGAGAAGAGAAAACAAGAGAACGAATAAAGTTGTCTTTTGTATGGCCAAAGATGAGAAGAGACATTGTGAAATTTTGTAAGTCTTGCGAGAAGTGTCAACTAAAGGCAAGGAGTCTGGTGATGGATAGAGTGCCTATCACTCCGGTCTCAAGAGAAGAGGTCGCCTTCAGGAGAATGACAATGGACCTAATAGACAACCCGAGGAAATGGCACAAGATAATTCCTTTTCACGAAAATCATTTGAAAGAACTCAAAGAAAATACGGAGAAAGCATTATTGTTTGCAGAATCTTACTCTCAAGAAAAGCAGTTGCAATACACAAATCAGTATAACAAGAGAGCAAGACACAAAGGAATTTGCAGCATATCGAATTCCTTTGATTTATCGATCAGAAGTGGAACGTCAGATCAAAGAAATGTTAAAAACAAACATTATCAAACCATCATCGAGCAGAATGGCAAGCCCTTTGGTTATTGTTAAAAAGAAAGACGGATCTTTGAGACTTGCCTGTGACTACAGATACATTAACTCATTCACAGTGGATTGTAAATATCCGATGCCGATTGTCAGAGACGTTTTGAACAAAGTTGGAAAGTCTAATGTGATTTCTATTTTGGACTGTCGAAGTGCTTATTGGACTTGTCCTGTAAAACAATCTGATCAATGGAAGACAGCTTTTGTAACACATAATGGACTGTATGAATTTACTCGTGTTCCTTTTGGAATGATAAATTCAGGCCGAACTTTTGTTAAGGCGATAAATTTAGTTTTACAGCCTATAAGTGACTTTGCAGAACCGTATGTTGATGACATTGCTGTGCATTCTGACAGTTGGAAAGTTCACTTGCAGCATCTAGATGCATTTTTGATGCAAATGAGATTGCATAACGTTACTTTGAATTTGAAAAAATGCATATTTGGTAAGAGTGAAGTAAGGTTTATCGGTCATGTGGTTGGGTCTGGTAAGATAAAGATGAATCCAGACAGAATTGAAAGTTTGACTAATTTGAAGATCCCAGAAACTAAGAAGCAAGTTAAGCAACTGCTTGGATTTTTTAATTATTACAGACAGTTTATTAAGGACTTTGCACAGATTGCGAAACCTTTATCTGATTTAACTAGTAAACGTGTTTCTGATAAGATTGATTGGACTGTTGAACATCAGCAAGCATTTGATTTACTTAAAGAGGCTGTGCGATCCAAAGTAGTGTTATATGTTTTTGAAGTGGGAAAACCATTCAATTTGTACTGCGATAGTAGTGACTTTGCAGTCGGTGCTGTTTTAACACAGATGGACGACAAGGGAATAGAACGCCCTGTGTCATTTATCAGTCAGAAGTTAACTGATACCCAGAAGAGATGGGCTACTGTGGAAAAGGAAGCCTATGCTATTGTTTGGGCTTTAAACAAGTTAAAAGAAATTATAATTGGATCGAAAATTTTCATTTTTACTGATCACAATCCTCTTACATACTTGACTGAGTCAATGTCTAAGTCTGCTAAACTTGTGCGTTGGGCGTTAGCCTTACAAACTTTTAATGTTGAGGTGAAGTACAAGAAGGGCAGATTGAATGTTATTGCTGATTGTTTGTCAAGGTTATAAGTAATCGTAAGACTGTTCATTAATTAGTTAGATATATATATATGTTTCATGTATTTTGGTAATTTCGCAAATTTTGAAATTTAATTTGCTCAATTCCAGAAAAAGGAAGGAGGTAATGTGAACTGAGTTTTGTGTACAGTCTTGCAGTGCGAGATGTTAGCGTATATATTTAGTGCGTTTACTTTAGTTTCACGTGTATATGTATATATGATAGATGTATAACGTTTAGTCTTAGTGACACGCGCGGCCGGCCGACATCGGCAGCGGCGCGCTATATGTATATTATTAGAGTTCGCCTAGGCGCACAGAAGACAGGTGTGTCAAGAGGCGCGAAGAATTATGCTGACTAGAGAAGTTTGAATTCGAGTGTGTTCGCTGTAGTAGTGTGGCTGACTAGTTGAGTTGTAATCGAATTGAGTTCTGTCTGTTTGTTTCTTATTAAACTGAAAAGATATTAAACTGTGTTGCTGATTAATTCAGGTTATACTTATACGTAGAATTAGTGTTCAAAAGGTGAACGTTAAATAGGCGTTAAGTACGAAGAGAACAAGGATTTAATCAGAAGGATTGTCAACGGAAGGATTGGGTTGACATGTCCTGTCATACGTTTCAATGTTATTTACTGCGGTTTGTCAGTGAGCTTGTCAATAGACACGAATATCGTTATTACTATCTTATGTCATAATCGGACATGCAGTCCTTGAAAAAGCCTTCTTATGCAGAGACGTTTGATTATTTGTTAATCTTAATTAGATCAACATTTAGCACGGATGGGCAATAGTTAACTAAAAAGTTTGCTAACTTTTAGTTTCCTTACCTTAGACCTTAGTCCTTCCAGGCGCTAACAGCGCATAGGGCGACACAGCTACTTTAAGTTTAACTAAAATTATTTAGTTAAGGATGAAGTTTAACTGAAAAAAATAGTTTAGTTAAAACCATAGTTTAACTAAATTTGTTAGTTGCAAACTAAGAAGTTTTACTACGCTTATTGATTTTTTACTACGCTACATGGTTTTAGCATTAGCAGCCTGTGTTGTCAAATTCATACACTACTTACAGTATGCCTGTAACTAAAATGCTAGAATAGTACACACTGCATCGTTTGAATGTGAAATTGTCATTGACGCTCTGCATTATTATAGTTCACTTAACCTCTGCTATTGTGAAAAATGTTTGTCGTAAAAAGTTGGAAAAAGTTTAACTACTTTTTTTAGTTTAGTTAACTAATTTTCAAAATTAGTTGCCAACTTTAGTTAAACTAAATTTTTTTAGTTGGAAAATAGTTTTAGTTTAAGTAGAAAAATTAGTTTAGTGCCCATCACTGCATTTAGCGTCTGATAAATATTTCATTTCAAGATGGTTAGTTCAAAGCTACAAGCAAAGTCAAAGGAAAGAGAAACAAAGGAAGACCAAGTCTGCACTGAATAGACAAGATGAATGACAACATAAGAAGACACGGACTAGCATCGAGGGGAGCACTAGATTTGACAAATGACCAAGGACAATGGAGAACAATTTTGATGATGATGATCATGATGAATGCGACAATTGTTACGGCGCCGTAACACAGCACATGCCGTTACAAGGGCGCTTACAAACTAACGACCAGTTATTCGTATCCATTGCCTCCAAATGGCTGGCGTCAGGAACAGGTGATGATGATGATGATGATGATGATGATGATGATGATGATGATGATGATGATGATGATGATGATGATGATGATGATGATGATGATAATGATGATGATGATGACGACGATGATGATGATGATGATGATGATGATGATGATGAGTTTCTAAACATCTATTCAAATGGCTTCTATCAAGTCTCAATAATTCGCAAAGTTCTTGGCTGATGGCACAACTTTCTGTCTTTGTAATTTTTCATTTGTTTCTTTGATTAACCTAATTGGTTAATTGACTGAATTGTCAATTTGGATCAGGTAGTATATTTGCTTTTGTAATTTGTAATCTCAAATTTATTTACTTGAGTTCAGATAGTTTCATAATAAAATGTCTTCTTCTGGAACAATGAAATGTGAATGATCTCACAGACAGAAAGAACTATCAACAGGTTAATAAAATTTGGCAGCTGAATTGTGTTTGATCTGGCGCTTGTGAAGGTTCGTCGGATGGGATGACTTACTGGAGAACGTTGTTGTGGTACTTGTTGTAGCTACCCAGAGCAATCTGAGCTCCTAAGACGAGGCCATAGGAAAAGAAGATCTGAGTGGCCGCATCGATCCAGACCTAGAAGAAAAACGAGGCACACACATAAGCTAACTATCACACACTCCGATAGACTAATACAAGAGACTGGCGCGACATCAGCTGTGTATGTATGTGAGAACGTGTGTATGCAACTATGCATACCCCGTAGGGAGTGGAGAAGACCAAGGACCTCAAGTGGTCGACCTATAAGACATATTGAACTAGAGTCGTGGATATAGAGTTCCGTGAGATATTGGCCTTCATGCAACATGGAGTAAGGTCTAAGGCCAAGAACAGAACAGCAAGGCGTCGCATCGTGGACACGGCTTAGAAGAGATGAGTTCGCTACCAATGAACTGTGTATGTATGTATGCATGTATGATTGTTTTGTGCAGTTTCTGTATGTATGTGTGTATGCATGTATGCATGTATGCATGTATGTATGTATGTATGTATGTATGTATATATGTATGTATGTATGTATGTATGTATGTATGTATGTATGTATGTATGTATGTATGTATGTATGTATGTATGTATGTATGTATTTTTATATGTATGTATGTGTGCATGTATGTATGTATGCATGCATGCTTATATGCATGTATGTACGTATGTATGTATATATGCGTGTATGTATGTATGGATGTATGCATGTTTGTACGTATATATGTATGTATCTTTTTACCCTCTGTATACGATAACTATTTCTTTGTACATTAGATCGCAACCCGTATCAGACAAGAAACTCCGGCCTATATCACCAACCATTCGCCCATACTAACACTCGTTTATTCTCTATTAGATACACCGGGCCTGCCGTTTGGAGTCAGATACCCCAAAACATCCGACAATTGCCTAGTCTGTGGTCTTTTAAAAGTAAAATGCGCTCGTTCCTGCTTGAGCAACGTATATAGCTTTATCTTTTTCCTCTAGGTATAGGAAAGGGACTATTATGGTCAAAGTGGGTTCTTGAGCCCTTGGTTCATAGTTCCGAGTGTATATTGTCGAGTCTTTAATTAAGATAAAAAGTATAGTTTCTTTTCTACGACCTACCAGATAGTCTATATGATAAAAGATTGGCGTTTATACGTTTTGTAATTCTACCCAGGTGACACTGTTTAAGCGGGGTCCACGGCCCTTTCTGTGTCATCTGTTTACCTAAACTAAACAAATTGATTTGCCTGTTTTTATGTTTGATTCGTTTACCTGTTCAGTTTGGATACCAAATAAAAGATTGATTGATTGATTGATCTTTGTCTATATACTAGGCGTTGCTAGATATGAGCAGACATTAAGTTTGGGGTTGGATAAAATCAGGCTATATGATATCAGATGAGAAAGTCAGAATGGACAGAGGCGACCATGTTTGATGCATTAATTGACAGGAGGTATTTCAATGTTCGATCAGTTCAATTAACGCAGTTTCTATAATTAAATTATATGTTAGCCTGAATTGAATTATAGAATATAACTGAATATTGAATATAGAATTGAATAATCCTACGGTTGAACTGATCAGTTTGTCGAAGCGAGGATAGAGATAGTAGACGATTCCATCTCTCGCACCATCCAGTGTCAGACCGCGAATAAGGAGGATGAACAACAAGACATAGGGAAACATCGAAGTGAACCAAGTCACCTGGAAAGATACAGCAGCAGTTACCTACGATCATCAGCACACCTGAAGTACATCTGCCAGAAAGAATAGATAGACAGACAGACAGACAGACAGACAGACAGACAGACAGACAGACAGACAGACAGATAGATAGATAGATAGATAGATAGATACATAGACAGGCAGACAGACAGAAGGATGGACGGAGAGACAGGCAGGCAGACAGACATACAGACAGACAGACAGACAGACAGACAGATAGATAGATAGACAAACAGAGAAGCAGGAAGGAAGGCAGGAGAGGGAGAAGAAAAGTAAAACGAAAGAAGAACGGAAAGAAAGATAGAATGAAAAGATTAATCAATAATTGAATAACGAAACAAAAACACAAAGAAAATAATTTTAATATGAGGCATCATTACTTAGACTAATGACTTAACCAATAGCCAGCTCCACGCTCCACTGGTCTTCAGCAAGAAATCAATGACTCACATATTCATCTGGAGCTCCAAATGATTGGCTTGGCGCTATATAAACCTGAATTAGGTTTCTCTAATTAGGTGTGACTTACTTTTCCGGTCCATTTGACACCCTTCCAGATGCAGAAGTAGCAGACGACCCAGGCCAGCAGCAAGGTCAAGGCCAGGGGCCAACGAACCTCACCCGGTTCATGGACACCGGATGTTATCTGCAGAGCATTCAATCTATCCAACGCACAGCATTACCATTATTATTATTACTATTATCATCTTCATTATCATTATTGTTACATGTATAATATTACTATTTTTATGATTCTTATACTATTATAAAATGATGATAACAATAGTATCATTTCACTACTACTACAACTACCAGTGCTGCTGCTACTAGGCCTACTACTACTAGAGCTACTAATGCTATAATAACATATTATTAAACTTATCATGCCTATAATTTTCCTTATTAAAATTGTCTACTGTTTATTGTTAGCACATATTCAAGTTTAATATGGTAGCGTTTAAAATTCTCATGTCACAATTGCGATATCTCGATGATCCAGGCAGTTCAATACAACATTTCAAGGGAAATCTGTTTCATATTACATGTAGGCCTGCTATGCCACTGTATAACTGCTACATTCATTCCTTTGTCAAAATGCGGTTGCTTTTCTTATCTCGTTGCTCTTGCTTGAACCGTAATAATCTTTCTGTTGTACTTGTTGCTCTTGGTAGAAGCGTTTCCACAACTGTCGCTTGAACTTCGCTTCGTTCCCGTCAATCAATCAATCAATCAACCAATCAATCAATCTTAATCGCAATCTCCAAACTTCCATAGCGCCACTAGAAGGCCAAGCGCAGGGCACCAGCCTATTCACGAGCGCTACATGTAGGCCCTACGTCAAATCAGAAGGGGTTTAGTAGTCCAAAAGAGGTCCCAGTCCAGTTTCCAGAAGGCCAAATCAAATGTGAGTTTTTTTCCAGAGAGTAGTCCAAAGGAATTCCGAGTTAGGGTTCCAGAAGGCCAAATCAAATCAGAGGGGGTTTTCCAAAGAGTAGTCCAAAAGAATTCCGAGTTATGGTTCCAGAAGGCCAAATAAAATCAGAGGAGGTTTTGCAAAGAGTAGTCCAAAAGAGGTCCCAGCCCGGTTTTTAGAAGGCCAAATCAAACCAGAGGGGGTTTTGCAAAGAGTAGTCCAAAAGAATTCCGAGTTAGGGTTCCAGAAGGCCAAATCAAATCAAATCAGCAAAGATTAGTCCAAAAGAGGTCCGTGTCCGGTTTCCAGGAGCCAGGTCAATCAATCAATCAATCAATATTCTTTTATTCGTAACATGCAAGCTGACATGAACGCAGCTTGGAACGTGAAATCAACTAATTGTTCATTTGTAGGAGATACAATCCCAAATCGAAACCGATTCATTAAGCGTTCTTACATAAGGTTCGAGGAGTGAAATTACGATCGTCCTTAAGGGGTAATGTGAAATTATGTGTCCTAGTACAAAGGTGATAACTATTGTTACGGGGAGAGGGGGACAGATATCGGAGTATGTGGCAAGAGTCTTTACATTTATTTGGCTTGGAAAAGACGATCATCATAACTTCGCCTGTTGTTGCTACGGCCATGTGTACTCTCATTGCGTTTGCTGTTATTACTGATTGATTGATTAATTGATTGATTGACTGACTGATTGATTGACTGACTGAATGACTAACTGACTGACTCACTAACTGACTTGATTGATTACTGACTGATTGACTGATTACTTGATTGATTCACTGAATAACTGATTTACTGACTGACTGATTGGCTGATTGAAGCAGTTTTTTCAATCACCACCAGCAGAATAACCCCATGCACAGGCCTAATGTAAAAAAGTTGCAAAAGCATTCCGCTATTAAAAGTGTTCCGTATGATAGCTGGTGCTTGATCTATTCATGGCATTGCTATTCGCTGCTGCTGCAGCTAAAACTGGTTCACTTACTCCCAGAATTCTCTGACTGGTGACGTCGTGTCCGCGCTGCAGAGTCTTGTGACGTTTGTTCCGTTGAAGACAACCGTAACAGTTTCGTTGGCAGTTGCGTTGCACCGGATGTAGTCGGACTGACACTTGGCAGTGTTCCACCAATTGTCGCACGTTGCCCATGGCAACACCGCTGCCATGGAGCTGAACAGGTAGTAGATTGCCCATGCCAATACGACGATGTAGTAGATATTGAGCCAGGCAGCGGCAATCAGAGCCCCGTAGCCAACACCTGCAACAAGTATAACTTCCGTCAGATGTCTTCTGATTCTTACATTACTCTGACCACTATAAACTACCTCTACCTTTCATCGACAGGTTAGTGTGCAATGATATCACGTGACTTTGAGAACAATGACGTGCGACCTTGAATGTTCGTCTCCGTAGATGTCAGTGCCCTTTACAAGGTCTGAACTGACCTTTGTCAATGCCTGACTGAACTTTGTCAATACCTGACTGACCTTTGTCAATGCCTGACCGAACTTTGTCAATACCTGACTGACCTTTGTCAATACCTGACTGACCTATATCATGCCTGACTGACCTTTGAATATGGGACAGAGCTTCCAGACTCCTAGGCCTCCGATGCTGAGGTATTGGCCGAGCGCCAGTTCTAGAAAGAACATCGGAATTCCCGCAAAGAACAGGGTTATCAGGTACGGAACGAGAAATGCACCTGCAACGAAGAACAGCAGAAGAATACTTGTAACGACACTGATTCTGATACTGATACTAATTTTTGATACCAGTAATGTGGCTGATGATCGATACCTATACTGGCGCTGTATATCAATAGTGAGATCAATTTGAGTACTGATGATGATGGTGATGACGACGACGACGACGGTGATGATGATGGAGATGCTGAACATATTAACGAAACCGATTCGTACTGGGAACTGACGCTAATGTTTATTGCTGATATTAATTGTGATTACGACGATGACGATGATGATCATCATGATATACATGTATGTAAGTATGTGTATATGTTTGTATGTATTGTATATATGTAGGTATGTATGCATTAATGTATGTCTGCATATATGTATGTATGTATGTATATATGTATACACAGTGATGGGCACTAAACTATTTTTTAGTTAGGTCTAACTAAAACTATTTTCCAACTAAAAAACTATAGTTTAACTAAAGTTGGCAACTGATTTTGGAAATTAGGTAACTAAAAAAGTAGTTAAACTTTTTCCAACTTTTTCAACTTTTTAAGACAAACATTTTCACAATAACAGAAGTTAAATGAACTGTAATAATGCAGAGCATCAATGACAATTTCACCCTCAAACTATGCAATGTGTACTCTTCTAGCATACAGTTACAGGCGTACTGTAAGTAGTGTATGAATTTGAAAACAGAGGCTGTTGATGCTAAAACCATGCAGAGTTAATCATTAATGACTACTTTCAGAATGATCTCACGGATCCCTCCATATCCTTTGCGAACTCGTCTTGGGCCGCGGATCACAGTTTCAAAAACGCTGGACTAATTCACTATTTAGTAATGATTAATAATGAATGACATGTTGTCTTGATGTGGTCCAGAAAGTTGGTTGTAGACCTAATATCTCCAGAGATCCTTTAATTCGCACAAAATTGACATTTTGCACTGAAGTTCTTACACTTGCTTTTGTCTTCTTTCAGTTTTACCTCAGTGAAGCAAGTAGTGACTAATAAACTATGAATTTTTACTGATGTATAGTCTTTAATTCAAATCTTAGCTACAGACTCAACTCATATATTATAAAGAACAACTGCGCCTTACTACAAACTGCATTCTATGCAGAGGCAACCCCAGTGTTAATAAGTAAGGAAACGTCGCGTTGAGTTGTTGACAGTGTTCAATGTTCATTGCGGAAAATAGTTGCATGTTGCTGATTTTTTTAGTTAAACTTTTTAGTTAGCAACTATGGTTTAACTAAACTATTTTTAAAGTTAAATTTCATCCTTAACTAATTTTTTTTAGTTAAACTGAAAGTTAGCAACTTTTTAGTTAACTATTGCCCATCACTGTGTACACATGTATGTGTGTATGCATGTAAGTGTCTATGTATGTATTTATATATGTACGTAATTACGTATTTATGTATATAGTTATGCACGTGTGTATGTATGTATGTATGTATGTATGTATGTATGTATGTATGTATGTATGTATGTATGTATGTATGTATGTATGTATGTATGTATGTATGTATGTATGTATGTATGTATGTATGTATGTATGTATTTATGCATGCGTGCATGTATGTATATTTGCTTAGCGCATTTTATGTGCCTTTAAATCACGCTGATCATACTAATCAACGTGATTACGATGATTTGCTGATCACAACACTGATTGAGTTGCTGGAGACAAAGCCCTTGATGCAGTTATTACTGAAAATAATTAGACCTGTGCAGAAACAAACCTTCAAGAATTATCTATGCATTTATGTGACTCTAAAAGAATGCATGCTTCTGGTGAAATAAATTAAGGTTGAAATATGTGTGCTACATAATTTAAAGGTTCGCTAACTACGTTATCTAAAGCCTTACATAAATCTTAGACTACTTAAGTCTTCGCCACTGGCACGTACATAAACTCTTGAGACACGTGAGCCTGTCTCGGAGTTTAAAGGTCGCAGAGAACTTTTATTCGGTGCATATAATAGTACCACGCTCTATGAATAATTTTTGTAACCGAGCCCTCGATTTAAGACTAGGGGAGAAGGCAGGCAAAGTGCCCCGATAGTTTATGGCGTTGATCTGTGCAAATACGATCATTTATCCACCGACTCAACGTCGTTTAAATCGAACGGCAAGTGATGGGAATTGGACCGAGAGATATACGCAGGCGAAGGACATCCGACTTATCAATCAGCGCTTTCCATTTCTCTTGCTCTGCAATTTGTCTTGTGTGACGGGAGGGAGGAAGGGAGGGAGAGGAGAAGGAAGGGGTGGATGGGTGTTGGGTTAGATTGTCCTATCTCGTCGAACACATGGAATCCGCTTTCCAAGGACACAACGTCGCAGCGAGTAGGAGGGATCGAAGGACAAGGCAAGAACTCCCATATACATAGGAGTTATTGGACAAGGTTCAAGGGCAGGTAGGGTGTGATGGATGGGTGAGACAGATACGGAGGGAGGTGGGTTAGAGGAAGGACAGGGTGAGAGGAACGAACGCAGAAAGGAACGGATGGAACAAAGGACTAAATGACAAAGAGAAGGGGAGAGCTATGGAAAGACACCGCGAGGCGTAAAACAAGATTTAAGCAAACAGATTTGGAAAAGTTGCGAGCGACAAATTTTTCCAAGAAAGAAACGCAGTAGTAAGGCGACAAAGAAGCTTAGTATAATGTTTTGGTGGGAGAGCAGAAGGAATGAGAACAAGAAAACATTGACAGAAGCGAACCAAATAGAAGAGTCATCGAGCCAAAGAGAGACAAGCATTCGCAAACAGACTCTGGAAGTTAAAGAAAGAGATAGAAACAATTACAGAGACAGACAGAAAGACAGACACAATGACAGAGACAGACAGACAAACAGACAGACAAACAGACAAACAGACAGACAGACTGTGAGCAGAACGGAAGGCCAAAGCGATATCTGACACCGACATTGTTTAGGCCCCACCCGTCAGTGCGAGTGATGTGGAGTGATCTGATAGTGATGCGGGCGAGACGTCTCGGCAGCTTCAGCAACCGTTGTACCCCTGAGTGCAGTCAAGTGTCACTCGATCCTCCTCCGTCTCCTAACGTAAACCGTTGCCTGATAGGAGGGACCTCACGGGGCCAGACCCTCCTCCTCCTTATCGCCAGCTGGCATCGTAAATTCCTGGGATCGTTTTACGAAAGCAGTCACATCTGACGGCTTCCGATGGACTTTGGTTCTCACCCTATGGTGATGGTGACAAGGCATTTTGGCAGTCTTGTTGTCCTCAAGACCTAGGTCTTGGTCTTGAGTGCACTCGAGTTCGTTTTTATAAGTCTTGGTCTTGGTCTTAGTCTTGAGGTTCAAAGTTTTGGTCTTGGTCTCGCAAGACCAAGACCAAGACCAGCTGTCAATATGAACAGTCATTTAACAAAACTTAAGAATTTAAATATTTATCAAGCCTGTTTGCATCATAGCCTACGATATATATACCTACGGACGGATGCAAGTCTTGTTGGTCAGGAAAACCCATCGGCAGCAGCAGCTGAGTTATGCTGTGTCTGGAAGCCATGCCGAGACTTTTTCTTAAGCCAGACGGTCTGATAAACCATTGGAGGATTTCATAAAGGCTCACGATTTGTACATTTACATTCAGTGCTTGAAAAGCTACTGTGTGTGCCAGCGACTTCAGCACCTGTAGAACGTATTTTTTTACATGGCGGAATTTTTATGAGAGGGGGATTCCCCCCCCCCCCGCAGGATTTATGTTCCCCCCAGAGGCCAGAGAGAAATAAAAATATTATATGAACTGAAAGACGAATTCCTAAAAAAAGGTCAGAACTTTTTTCTGAGACGAATTCCTAAAAAAGGTCATCAAATTTTTGCGACCGCCTTCGGACGCTCGTTGGTCCCCCACAAACCTTGCTCCCCCCCCAGACTAGACGCATTTGGAATGACATTTTGCATGACGAACTTTTGTAAATACGAATTCTGAATTCTGTGCAGTCTGCATTTAAAATTAATTTGCCTGAATAAAATAAAAGACTCATGTTTTCATTAAAACACGAGTATTCCGACTTGCCAACTTATTTAGTAAGGAACAGAAGTCTTGACCTGATTGTGATTATTTGGGTCTTGATCTTGGTCTTGAGGTTTAAAGTCTTGGTCTTGGTCCTGGTCTTGGTCTTGAGGTTTAGAATTTTGGTCTTGGTCTTGAGGTTCAAAGTCTTGGCCTTGGTCTTGGTCTTGAGGTTTAAGGTCTCGACAACAGGACTGCATTTTGGTCTAGTGATTAGCATGCTACACTGTTATTTCGCAGGTCTTCTGTAGCCTACTGAACCTAGAAGAATGCATGTTCCGAAGAATTCTACCGCGCCTGTTAGATAACAAACGAAACAACAACCGCTGGGCGCCTTGAGGCAAGCAGCTTCCCACGACTTAGCTTTTTGGCGCCGAAGGAGTCCGAAGATTACGATTGGAGAAGTGAAACAGCCCCTGATGTGTTTGAATGCCACACAATTTGAAACCTTCGCCCAGAGACTTTTTCTGTATAATACTATACAACGGACAAGGTCTTTTCGTGATCCACTCGCGTTCTTGGCTCAGCGTTGTGTCTCCCTGTTGACCTCTGGTCCGATGGCATCTATCGGCGGCGCCGGAGAGTCAACCGCAGAGGCAGACTGCGTCAACAGACCTACGTCAAGGGACATTCAGTCGCCACAATAAACTCAACGACAAACAAAGATAATCGGTATCAGCAAGACCCTTAGTTGCTGCGACTCCATAGAGCAGAAGCGTTTGTTACTAGTCCTATCCAATTCCGGGGACCAGGTCCCAACGCTGATCAAGGACGAAAGGACCAATTGAATTGGCTTAACCTAAAACTGAATAGGCCTCATCATGCGTCGGACGAGATTCGAGTTACACCTCTTGCGTAGAGACGCTGCAATGTCACAAAGCCTATAATTACCGGTATATAGGACAGGCATGGCATGCGTGTCTGACAGTCTGTGTTTGCCCTAATTCAGCGAAATAATTAGGCTAAAATAAGCAGAGGCATATGTGTATTCATGGCAGGTCCTACTCTGTTAACCAAGTGTAGACTGTCTATAGGTTTTGTTGAGCTGACTTTCCTGCACTTACGTGGATGTTTCTGCCACAAGGTGGCGACACACATTATCTATGTCCGCTCCTTTTTGCGAGTCATCTAAACAAATTGTTGCGGACAAGTCTACAGTTTGCCGATGAGTCCAGCCTCAACACTAGACCTCACTTTTCAACTGATTCGATGCCCTATCTATACATATTATATCCATAGAGCGTGTGTCTGTCGATAAACGCTACGTCACAAACGGTTTCTGTTCTATTGTGAAACAGAAACCGTTTGTGGCTTCAGTACTGCGGTCTTGACGACGGCGATCAGAGCATTTTAACCAACGATACATATAGGACTGCCGTCATAATATGACGGGTAAATACTCTAGTTTTCAGATCAGTGACTTCACCTGACACTCGTAAATAAGGCTTCAAATCCAGGATCCTATACACGAATTATATTATGAACTGTGGTTGTGTAAACACATCGATAGATTTTTTTGAGTATAAAGCACTGAGAAGCCTTCCAACCCACGTAAGCTTATATATGCCTACAGTATAAAGACTTGAGAGATTCTTAAAAATCCTATGACTTTATATGCATATATATTCAGATGTGTTTTCAAAGACTGACATTGGTCTAAATATTGCGATCCTGATTCAGCATAATTGCACTTAATTAGACAGGCAAATATATGGGCCAAAAATAATATGTTATGCATTTATGAATCCATGTAATCGTTTTTGCGGTTCAGCCGAAAGACCCTTGAATTTCTGAACCAGGCTTCTAAGCAGGGCATATTTTAACTACAAATGTCCCAGTAGTGTTAGGATTTGTCCCAGTAGTTAGGCTGATTTGTCCCAGGCAATGTATGGTTAAAGTATAAGTAGTGGGACAAAATGTTGGAAGAGTTTTAAGATTTGCCCCCAGTAGTAAATTCCCAAAAAGGTCATGAACTTTTTCGGGAGAAGTCATGAACTGTTTTCGGGAGGTGACTTTTTTGGGAGATGACTTCCTAAAAAAAGGTCATAAAAGTTAATTTGTCCCAGTAGTCTAAATTCCTCAAAAAATTGCACTGCTTCTAAGGACTCAGTAGGCGAGTCTAAAGAGTATTCAACTCTGACGAAATAGTCCAAGGACAGAAAGTCTAATCGAAGCAAATTGAATAAACCGAAAAGAATAAACAGACTGCGAAAAGAATAACAAATACATAAATATTTGTGCTTTCAATCTTTCCACGATGTAGTAGGCCTAGGTTAGATCTTAGCGGAGAAGGCGACAAATCTCGCTTTGAGAACAGCCGAGTCCCGTTCTTCAACGCCTGCTGTGTCGGCTGTTGCACTTAGGAGAAAACATGATCCGAAAAGGACCATGTTACTGTAAGCAGAGACAGAAATTGAAATCTTTCTCAGGACTTAAAGATCTCAAACGTTTTTACAGCTTGTCGTTGGCTGCAAGCAAAGCATAATGAAAGCGGAATTTATTGCGCAAGCCAAAATAAATACACTTGACCCCGACTGACCCGCAACCAATTAGAGGGCAACAGAAACACGATTAAAATGTCCTAAAAGTCAACGCCCTTTTCAACGCCGCTCTGAACATGTCATTGTTCGCACTTAGAATTATGCACAACGTCCTTCTCTTCTAAGTTCCCTTCTTCTAAATCCTCATCTTCTAACACCTCTTCTAACTCCTCCTCTTCTAAATCCTCATCTTCTGAATCCTATTCTAAATCCTTATTCTCCTCTTTTCCTTCCCTTTTCCATTCTCCTCTTCCTTACCACCTTCTTCTTCTTCCTCCTTGTCCTCCTCTTCTTCTCCTCCTTCTCCTCTTGTTTCTCTATCACATCTTCCTCCTACGCATTTCCACCTCCTCCAACTCTTTCTTCTTTTCCTCGTCATCTACTCTTTTTCCTTCTTCTTCTCTTCCTCTTCGTTTCCTTCTTCTTCGTCCTCTTTTCCCTGCTCTTCCTCTTTCTCCTACGTATACTTTTTACTCATCTTCTTTCTTGTTCTTCCCTCATGCTTTCACCTCTCCTCCTCTCCTCCTCTCCTCCTCCTCCTTCTCCTGTTAGTCCTGCTTCCAATGTTCCACCTCATCTTCGTCCTCCTGCATCTCGTTCTGTGGATTTCAGGGTCCTGCCGTAGGGCATCTGGACGATAGTGTCGGTGATAAACTAAGGAATCCGGATATGATACAGGCGACAGACATATCTACGTTATCCCTTTATCCCTTCGGCATCTGTCACCTGTTAGAGTTGTCTGTTGCTGCAGCTTTATATCTTTCACAGAAAGGCGTCTTATTATTTGTTTCAGCAACTTCCTTATGTTCTGTGTTATTACAAATTTTCTCTGTCTCTGGCTGTCTGTCTGTCTCTGCCTCTGCCTCTGCCTATGTCTGTCTGTTTGTTTGTCTGCTTGTCTGTCTCTGTCTCTGTCTGTCTCTGTCTGTCTCTGTCTCTGTCTCTGTCTCTGTCTGTCTCTGTCTATCTGTCTGTCTGTCTCTGTCTCTGTCTGTCTGTCTGTCTCTCCCTCTGTCTGTCTCCCTCTCTCTCTCTCTCTCTCTCTCTCTCTCTCTCTCTCTCTCTCTCTCTCTCTCTCTCTCTCTCTCTCTCTCTCTCTCTCTCTCTCTCTCTCTCTCTCTCTCTCTCTCTCTCTCTCTCTCTCTCTCTCTATCTCTCTCTCTCTCTCTCTCATGCTCCCAAACTTTGAACCTCACTTATAAAATTTCATTCTGTTCACCGTCTTCGTCTATAGAGTCTCCTAAAACGGCATTATGCAAACGTACGTTTGAAATTTAAGTCCTCTTTATTCTACACAGCCCCACAATTTCTCGACTCTATTGAAAACTAAGTAAATTTCCTTTATTAGAAGTTCTCTGCCGAAAACAATTACCGCCTATCAACATTTACACAAATCTTACACTGCATCTTACATCTCTCTGCTTGACAGAGAATGCTTCACTGCATGCCTACATATGTCTATTATGTATATGAACACTTCTATAGCGCAATATCTTACACTGGTTGGCCTCACTTCGTGGTTAGATATGTAGATATGTATAATATCATGAACGATTTATATCGCATCTCTTATCGTATCTAGAAATTTATAAAGCACCTCTCGCAGGATAACTATTCAGAGGCGTTCTCAGCACAGAAGCCCAGGTGTAGCGATTTCAGATTACCCCCATTTCACATTACCCCCCGGTAACTTGAAATCGCGTTCAGATTACCGGGGGGTAATCTGAAATCGATTTCAGATTACCCCCTACGATTTCAGATTACCCCCTCAAATTAGTGGGGCCCATTTTCGATTATCTTATATAATACTAATTATAATTCCCAATATTTATCGCTGAACTCTCGATTTCAGATTACCGGGGGGTAACTTGAAAGAGGGGTAACCTGAAGTCTTTACACCGGGGAAACAGAAATGTCTTCAGGGAACGCGAGACCGATGAGGAAAGCTAGTCATTAGCTCCTCCTCTTCCTCTTCATCCTCCTCTCTTCCTCTTCCTTTCCTGCTCCTACTCTTCCTCTTCATCCTCATCTCTTCCACTTTTTTCCTGTTCCTCCTCCTCTTCTTTATCCTCCTCTCTTCCTTTTTTTCATGCTCCTCCTCTTCCTCTTCCTCCTCCTCTCTTCCTTTTCCTGCTCCTCCTCTTCCTCTTC
>OY744604.1:65519219-65686719 GCA_963556255.1 Allolobophora icterica | reverse complement strand
TGCATGTAGGCTTCCTACCACTGCTCTCATTATGACTCTTCTTAAGCTGCTGACGTGTTGATATATTTTTTATTATTTATTTAGTTGAACAGTTTATATAATGCTACTTCTATAATCAGCGGCGCTATCTGCCTAATTAAATAGTAATTAACCTAAATGACGTTGAATATAATTAAGAACAGAAAAGTTCGTCAGTAAGTAAACCATCGCACAGAAAACTGCGAGATTCATCAGCGGTTGGTTCTCGCTCACTCGCGGAGCTCAACCAATGAATTCTCCAAATCCAGTTGACAGCAGACATCACGGTCAGGGTCTCTTGTCAAGGTGCATTGATAATGTGGAGCGAGGACAGACGGTAGCGTCCGCGACTCACGATAGCGCCACCGCCCAGCAGTTCCACGTTGGTGGCCGATGACGCAAGTCCGGCTAACCACTGGCCGCCGGTTGCACAGGCATTCATTATGCATAGATCCACATATTATATGCACACGTCTAAATATTATATCTATAGGCATTTACCCTGTTATACATGCGCAAATACTATATATTGATTCACCTATATACATAGTTTAGAACTTCATGCATGCGGCTTCAGCGTGTGGTGTGGAAAAGGTCCCTTCTCAGGCTACGTGCGTAGAACAGGTTGAACAGATATTCTTCGCTTTTCGATCGGGAGATCTGTAAGACTGTTAATTAACCTTTCGATAGATCGAAGTGCCACCAGTTGTTCAATATATCTAAGTCGACGGTGTGCTTGAGAAACTGTTTCACGCTAAAGGAACAAAAGCAGTCACTTTCCAAGTGTTGGGGCGGTTTTGAGAGCGAGCTTTGCGGATCTAGATTCATTCTAGATGACTACAGAGTGCGGGCTGCAATGGGACAAATGCATGGGACAATATCGTATTTTACATTAAAGGGCGATTACATTTGAAAGCGGAACTTTGCAGGCGTCAGATTCATTTTCGTATTTTGTTCAGTTCATGAATGAGGGTTTAGGCCTAGTATAGGCCTAGAACACGTCGTACTTAATTCGACCTTTGTCTTACGTAAGGCACAATTTCCGTTGCAAAACTGCCTTCTAAGAGCGTCATTTTAGGCTGACGAAGGACGATATCGCCGTCTATCTCAATGTACAACACTCAGAATCGTGATTGTGAGCAAAGTGAGCAATTTGGTTATCTCACACACATGCATAACGTTAACAGTTTTCGCACAAGGCCTGAGAAGAGACTCTTTCCACACCACACACACTGACACCGCATGAATAAAGTCCAAAACTATGTATATAGGTGAATTATATTATGTAGTATTTGCGCATGTATAACAGGGTTATAAGTGCCTATATATATAATATTTAGACGTGTGTATATATAGGTGGATCTATGCATAGACGAGTAAGACCTTCGACAGATGCATGCGTTGTATAAATCGGTCCTTGGTAATTCGTCAATTATGGCTTGTATACCGTGAATGGTGTGTGTATAGATGTATGGATGGATGGATGGATAGGTAGGTGTATGACTGGCATCGTTCTGCCCTCCACTCCCGTGGCCTTACAGCGTTGCCTGTGCCCAACTGTGGGCAATCATTCATGTTCTATCGAAAGGGAATATAGAGGAGCAGAAGCAGGAGCAGGAGGAAGAGGAAGAAGAGGAGGAGGAGGAGGAGAAGGAGAAGGAAGAGGAGGAAAGGCGGCTGGGCAAGCGACGGACGATCGGTGCGTGTGGCTGGGTGTAAGTTTTCGTCGATTTCCATTAATTTATTATTCCTAAACGACTGTCACCGGAAACCGACCCCTCCCCTCCATCCTCCCTCTGCTCTCCTCATCTATCTATACACCACAGCAAGTGGCTGCTGCTGCTGCTAGTCGTGATAGGATGGGAAAAGAAGATGGACGGATGGACTGGTCGGTGAAGGCCAGCGACGCCTTTGTCGTCCAGTGAAGACCTCGTAAGCAGTTCATCCGTCCGACAGTCGCCGACCAACAGACTCTTGACTCCTGATCGATCTCCAGCGCCTTGGTCCTGACGTTGGTGAATAAGATCGACCATTCTTCTGTGACAAGCAGTCTCAAGCGAATCAATAGCTTCTTCTTCGTTTCCACTTATTGGACGTCGTTCTTCTTCTTCTTCTTCTTCTTCTTGTTCTTCTTCTTCTTCATCATCATCGTCATCATCATCTTCTTCTTCTTTCTTCTTCTTCGTCTTCTTCTTCTTTTTCTTTCTTGTAAGTTTTAGAATTGCAAGAAATAAAAAAAAACACGAATCACGTGCTCAGTCTATAATGTCCATTGTCCATAGCAGCCAATGCAAAGTCTCTGGCAGCGCTCTTGCACAGTCTCGAATCGAACTTTTATCCAACAAAGCGACTATTAAATGTTGATACAAAAAGACTCCATGATCGAAACATTCTCCCTTCGGCATGCCACGTACCATTACGATGGCTACGAGGTCACGCTGGTGCTTATAGAGTTAAGAATTTGATATATGCAAGAGCATAGATTGGCATAACTTACGTGCACATATGCAGTCGATTAAGGACTTCGACGATTTATAATTGTAGATTAAAGGCTTCGGATAATTTAGCCCTTAGCAAAAATTGCTTTACCCAGAGACCCATAGATTGGTTACGCCTAATGCACACGGGTCGCATCAATCAAAATGAAACTCCGATTAGACGCAATTAACCGATTACATTCAGTCTATGTAATATCTCTCGTTTGGACCTTGTGGTAATCTATTATTAAAGACCCTACTGACAGTAAAAGTGCAGTTAAAGATCTTGTAGTTTATCGTGTACTAGAAGATTTTTATGGCTTAATAAATTAGCAGCATAACAAAGATAAATTAAGGATAAATTAGAAGCTTTACAAAGGACTTCCAATATAAACTGACTATAAATCAGAGGCATAATAAAAACCTCAATGATAAATTAGAGAAAAATTAGAAGCTTAATATATAAAAACATACAGTAACTGTAGGCCTACATTTGGCGGCTATGGGTACAGATAGATTATCTACACAGTCTTCGACCATTACCAAGTCAACTGTTCCTTTCAGTTATATTTGTCTTGATACTGCGTCATTTGCATTGTCTATCCAACGTAATAAGTGTCGGGTTAAGCATAAGCTAAAAAAGTTATAACTCAGGGCCTCACAATCCGCAAAGGGCCTAAAAATTAAAAATTTTGGGGGCTTTTTAAAATTGTTTGTGAACTGCATAAATAATGTAGAAGTTTTTAAACGGCTTGTGCAACAAATTCCATCTCGTCTGCGCAAATGCATTCATTTGAAAAGAATTTGAATTTTTATCTTTAAATGCTTCGCTATTAAACAATTAAAAGATATATACGTTTTCAAGTTTTATGAGACCTTCTGGTGTAATTTTTTAACAAGGGACCTCTATAGACAGGCTTTATATAGCTTAGTATTTCAAGTCTAAATCTGGCACTGAACGCAATCTTGGTCTGTCTGTATTTCTTTTTCCTTCGAATCGTGTACGTAGATCATCTTGACTTAATAAATTAGCAGCTTGAGCGACCTAATACAAACTTATATAATCGAGATTGTCTGTTAAATTTTCAGCACTTTGCGACAGCGTGTAAAGCTTCATCAGTGTCAAAGGATCTTTTATTTTTTCAAGTTGAAAGACAGGCATTTTTAGGCTACGCAATCACACAACTATAGCTAACCCAAACTGGATTAACATGGGATATATATTTCGATGTGAGACCCATATGCACCAATATGGGCTTCATCAAATGTTTACTGGCATGCTGACAAGATATCATGGGACGTACAGGTTTCTAATGAACTCATCAGAGATTTCATTCTCACCTTTTGAGTCGCAAAAACTAAGCGAATTCCATGACGTTGGCGTCCCTTCGAACTATTGCCTCTGCCAGCATCTCCATGGGCTTTAGCTGGGACCCATATGCGATTTTTACGGGTCCCAAATGGGACTATGGGTCCTACACAGGCTCCATGTGAGCAGGTTGGCAGAGGTATAATGATGAGTTGGAAGATGCGAAAGCGATCATTAGCAATGGGCTTTATACAATAGGGTGGGGCATATACCGGTTGCCTCAACCAGACAACGATAAATAGAAGCTCCCTCATCTACTGGTTAATGAAATAATTAATTTTCACATTTTGTATCATGTCTAGGGGTCGCAACTTTAAAAGATGTGTGACGTAATATATTTCATTAGAAATAAATAACAAATTCATTAATATTATTACAATAGGGTCATAGAAACTCATTAATTGCTACTATAATATATTACACAATCACTTTAATACACAAATTACACACTACACAGTACACTACGATATTATATTGTATTTATTGTATTTCAAAAGTTATAAGTGCCTTTACCAAGTGCCCACCAATCTTTAATTGGATACGGGCAGTTAGAGGAATCCAGTGAAGATGTTCAAACATGAATGTGGAAATATGGGAGAATCGTGGGAGACGGGCGATTAGTCTGGCAGCTGCTTGATTGTAGAAGTGAGAGATGGGCTTTGGGGAGGCCAACAAAGAGGGAGTTACAGTAATCAATGCGATAGCAGATAATGGCATAGACAATGGAGGTAAAGACTGGAGAGGAGACAGATCTTCGGATAGCCTTGAGACGTCGGAGATGGTAGTAGCACAAGCGTGTGAGATTAAAGATATGGTCAAAAAAGAAAGGGAGCTATCAAGAATTAAACCCAGGTTACGGACAGATGCAGAGAATGTATAAGAAGGAAAGCTTTGAGATAAAAGAGGGTAGTCAACCTTGGCCAGTTGTTGACGAGTGCCAAACCAAATCAATTGGGTTTAAGGACAGCCACGCGTGAAGGTCATGAAAGAGAGCATCGATGTGAGCAATAAGAATGAGCTGAGCATACGGAGGCCCATGCACGCAGACCTATGCGTCATCAGCATAGAGGCGGCCAGTGGTTAAATGTGTAACAAAGATTAGGGAAATAAAAGCTGTATAAAGCAGGTAAAGGAGTGGGCCAAGTACTTATCCCTGGGGGACACCAAACTTGACAGTAACCCAGTGTGTTCTGGAGTCACCCCAGATTATCCTTTGTGTGCGATCTGTAAGATAGGATCGGAACCAAAGAAGAGACGAGCCCCTGAGACCACTTGAGAACTCGAGACGTTGCAGGAGGATCTCATGGTCAACCATGTCAAAGGCAGCAGAGATGTCAAATAGAGCAAGCAGCGAGATCTGGGATCTGTCAAATGCAGTGTAGCTACCAGAGAGGAGAGATAAGAGGACAGTTTAAGTAGAGTTTCTGCAGTCTGTGGCCGAGTTTGCGGCCATGACTCACGCCAGGGTGTTATCATTCAAATGAAGAAATCAAGATTGGACTTGCCAACTATAGAAACTAAAGCTGATTTTCTGAACTAAGTTAAAACACTTACACTGCAGTACTGTGCAAGATGCTTTTCATTTATTTTATTACTCATTGTTGTTAGTAGCTCTAACTTTTGGTTCTAAATTTGAAAGGCATAACCATTAAACCGGCTGATGTAAGACCAGCTCTCATTTTACAACATATTGCGTTTTCGGGCTGGTGTTTCAGACAAAGTTGCTAGAAAACGGTGATATATATCACAAATCCATTTTTGGTGCAATATCAACTTTAACATGGACCTTTGATTTAGGTTTGTCCGGGAACTGAACTCGAGTTTTTATTACTTTTTGCCCCACCCTATTATACAACCTGTCCTTGTGGGCAGGTACTTTTGTATGGCAAGAGGACTAGTTGAGTCTATTTCTCAACGAAGGCGAAGAACTATTATTTCCAGAATTATACAAACCGCTTCTGGGTCTTTTCTACAACTGGTTCAAGCTGTCTTCATCAAAAATCGATTTCCTCCGTAGTTTCGCTCCAGTTATTAGGTCCTTCCCAACAATACGGTCAACCAGCAATCGCAACATAGCTGCAGGTTGCGATATATTATACTACATTTAGAAGTTCAGGTATAAGACAATGAGAAATACGACAATAGTTAGAAGTGTTCTTGGGTGGCCAGAGAAGATGATAGACGTTTCAGAAAGCGGAGACAAACGAATGAATGAATGAATTAATTAATTAATTAATTAATTAATTAATGAAGTAACGAATGACTTACTGGATGAATGAATTAATGAATAAATGAATTACGTGCCAGGCTCTATATATGTATTCAGTTGAAGTACAGCTCAGTCCGAGACCAGTCTCAAGGTGACCACCTGCAGGACCTTTCCCACCCACGCACAGGACCCTACCCCACACACAGGACTCTCCCCCACACACAGGACCTTCCCCCACACAGGCTTCTAAAGATTCCGCACCTTCGACGTCTCTTGTAATCTGATCCAGCGCGCGATTTGAAAAAATACACATTGCTTTCGAAGGGGCTGTTTATTGGCTTTGTTTTGTCGAAATACTAAACATCCATCAAGTGAGATGGCCGATCGTTTAGTCTTAGACTTCAGGCTTTGTTTATTCAGGTGCTGGTCGCACCAACCGATCGCTGAGACTCTCAGCAGAGGACAAGATGTTCGCCGTCTGTAGGTTAAGCGGATAATAGGATTCTCATTCTAACCAATCTGTCTCTTCAATCGCAAACAACATATCTCCAATTCTCTGTCATTAGCTGTGGACTCTCCATGATCGTTTACAACGTAGGTAAGTAAGTAAGTGAGTAAGTAAGCATATTCTTTATTAAATCCAACTGCTTTAACACGCTTTGCAGTAGGTGTATGCATGACATTACATAACGTCCCTAAGGCCCATATAGGCCTACTGCTTTGGCTAACACGACCTTCTTCTTCGCCTTTTAGCTCTACTGCTCCTTCTCCTCTTCCTCCTCTTCCTCCTCTTCCTCCTCCTCTTCATCCTCTTCCTCCTCTTCCTCCTCTTCCTCCTCTTCATTTTCCTCCTCATCCTTCTTCTGATCTGCTTCCTCCTCCTCTTTCTCCTCTTCTTCCACATCTTCCTCTTCCTCTTCCTGATCTTCCTCCTCCTCCTCCTCCTCTGCCTCCTCCTCTTTCATTTCCTCCTCCTCTTCTTCCTCTTCCTCCTCTTCCTCTTCTTCTTCTTCTTCCTCCTCCTTCTTTCTCCTCCTCCTCCTCCTCTATCACCTTTGAACTCCTTGGTTTTTTCCGACTTTAGTTTCTTCACCGTTCGAAAATCAATTTGTTCCAACTCGGTCTTGTCTTGTCCAGTCAGAATCGCCTCCAATGAGTTTCTCTCAGAGTGGTGCAATATAAATTTGTGGTTACAATGACGATTACAACGATGATTGCAGTTACAACAACAACAACAAAAACAATAATTAGAAGAATAATGATCAATCAATCAATCAATCAATTTCGTTCAATCAAGTTGACATTAACGCAACTTGTTACATACAAACAATTTACAATATTTATAAGAGAGGAAGTAATTACTGAGCTGGGATTAAGGCTTAAGCTATGGATAAAAGTATTTCAGAATAAGGCTTGTTTTAGATAATGGAGAGTCTATGGTTTAATAAGAGCTTTTTCAATCAGTATAAATTTTTCAATAGTACTCCAGCAATGAAATTTCGTTCGGCCTTTTTAGAAAGTAAGAGTCCATGGAGTCGCGAGCGGTTTACCATAATGATGATATTGATATCGATACTTTCTCCAAACGGAAAGACACAGTGTAACATAAACTTCAATTATTGGATTTGATTTGGAACCATACTGTTATATCCTGAACACAGATCTGAGAAAATTGTTTAACTGCACTTTCATAAGTTAGGAAATTAATCTGGTATAGCATACTTAGTATTCTTATTTCGAATAGACCTACACTATATAGGCCTATCGCGAGAGGAATTTAAAATTGTAAACCTCTGTCAAATAAGATTTATTCTGCATTTCAGGAATCTGCGAGTGACTTTTCGGTTTTTTTAAATCAAAAATCAGCCTGACCAGAAGATCTTTGAAGCGCTTTACAAATCTCTAGATCACTAACTCACCAACTAACAAAACAAACTTAAGGTGTGAAATCGATTTTCGATTCCCGAAACTCTTTCGATTTCCTTAACCTATGTATGCTACTCTTCGTCTTCAATCTGCGTTACAACCTCCTCCTTCTTCTCATCTTCCTCCTTCTCCCTTTCCTCGTCCTCTATCAAGCTATTCCTACCTTACAATTCTACTTTTGCCAAGTTTCTTCAACATACAATTTAGTTGGTAGTTATTGTTGTATTTATTAAGGGCCACTATACATTAGTGGATAGCTCTGAGTAATTATACGTAAAGGACTTGTACATAATCTTCTCATCTCAATTGAGCCTCGAATTCCTATTCACTGCATTACAAGGTTAGTGCTCAAACCAATAAGTGCTCACAATTAAAGACAGTGTAATTAATGTTTTCGATGATAATTTATATGGCTCCATTTCAGCCAACAATTACCTTGCGCTGTTAAGCTCTGTGTGTATGTATCTATACATACAGGTCAGATCGACGTAGATATGTATATATAGGCCTATAGTATTGTAATTATATAATTAGCGTGTATATATAATGTGTGTGCCCATCTGCTTCGGTCTTACCTCCTCCGTTTTTGTAGCAGAGGTAAGGAAACCTCCAGACGTTTCCAAGTCCGATGCTGTATCCGATGCATGAGAAGATGAAGTCCATTTTCCTCGTCCACTGGTCCCGTTGAGGTACATCCGATTTTTCGTCCGCTTCCGCCTCCTTTTTGTCCTTCTCTGCGCCGTGGATGAAGTCATTCGACGGACCGTTGGAGATGGCCACCGGAGCCACTTCGCCGTCGTAGGCTGAACCGTTCTTCGATGGCATCTTCTCCTCTTACCAGTCCAGAAGAACCTCACGATGGTTGATCATAGACTCCAATGCGACGATTCTCTAACAACTCTAAATCGCGCGACTACTACGCCGTGATTTGTTCTCAAGTTTACCAGTGCGTCAAACGACCTTTTACCGTTAAATGTTGCAGCTGAAGGGACAGATGTACAAAGGGCTGTTGTATGGAACTAAGTCTGGCGACAACGACGCTACTGAATTGTTTGACTAAAATTGATTTTATTCAGACTTCGAATCCAAAGTGTTTCTAGTGTACCTGAAGTGTTGCTACCACATGAAAGTGTTCCTAAGAAGTGTCCCTATAAGGTTTGTTACCAACGTCCCCGAAGCCTATAGACATCGAGCGCCGGGCGCCCTCCAAAGCCGCACGCCAGTTTAGGGGACGTTTTAGCGTCGTGTGGGTTGGCGTAGACAACTTCTGCCTCAGGACCATGCACTGAGGATGGGGAGTGCAGGTAACGTCACGTGACACTGGCCGATGGTGGAGAGGCAGCAGCAGCAACAGGAGCCATCGGTGGTATTCATAGGAGATGCATGGTCGTTTGGGTGGGTTAATCTGAAGTCGTTAGCGCCGTGCAAACAACATTAGTTTAAATGCATTACCGCATGTAGGACTGCTTGCAATGCAGTGCACAAAATTCTAATATAAAGTCATCCGATGTCGTCATATGTCGTCTGAGACGTCACCACGCTGGCTACCACTCCCTCTGCAGCTACTCACAATTAGGTCAATGTAGATGTCATCCATTGCTATTCTGTTTAACGCTTCCCACCCTCCCTTCTAGTGATATATACAACCAAACGGCTAGATCATTTAAAGAAGTGTCGCTTATTGCAAGCTCATCTTTTGTAATTAGGCCTATATTACCTTTTTAAAGATAGGGCTAATTAATATGTACATACTATATGTACACATTAGGGTGCTCCAAAAAATTAAAAGTTGAAAATTCACTGCTCCCCGGACATTTTCCCATTCGTCTCATACAGATGAGTCTAAAAATCCAAATTTGAGGTTTTAAAATTAAGGTTAAGCCTTGCCACCAGCACGATGAAGTTTTAACAATAACCCTTTTACACCGTTATGAGTTTCCTTAGTGAAATCTGGATATGAGCTTCAATCACCTGCAGCATAAACTGTCTTTGTCCTTTGTGATTGCAGTTGCAAAGTCTGATATCAGTTTCATCGCTCTTTCAGACAAATCATTCACCGCTTTTATATGACGAACAAATATGGCTGCTTGGCAACTCCAACTCCTTGAGAAGGATGATCGCAATTTCATATCCAGAATTCAATATAAATATAAGAACTGATTAACCAACAAAGTATAATTGCCTACTAATCTAGCATTACTATATACCGAACTGAAAAATTAAGCTATTCATATATTCTGCACATTAAACTGTATCAGATACAGATAGTCAAGGTATCTTCTCAGACGACAGATGCTTCCCTTCTGTCGTGGAATATATGCATAATTATTATTTTTATATAAATCCCGTAGGCCGGGCTCATTTTTGATGACAGTATATTGTTGTATCTACCTTAACTCTGTAACAAGTTGCGCACATGTCAGCTTGGTTAGAATAAACGAAATTGATTGATTGATTGATTGATTGATTGATTGATTGATTGATTGATTGATTGGAAATCGTCAACAGTTTTCCACTGTGCTGGTTGTAAGCTGAGCCAGTCACTTTCAATATTAAGTAGGTTGAACGTAAGCTATGACTTTTTGTCAATCAAATGAATCAGTTTTGTGGGTGCATTCAATTGCGGAAATACTGGAATTTCAGTTTCCAGTGGTTGTGTTTGTCTCATTTTCAGAAGTTCTAATGTTATATTGTTAGGAGCAATTGTTCTTAGGCATTTCACCTGAATGAGACTGGCATGCAAATCGACATCAGATTCGTCTGATTATGAGTCAGAAGCATGTTCCGGGATTACGTTAAGTAGATCTTCTGCACTGTGAACAGTTGCCGAAGCGCAGACCTTTCTTTTCTCTTCTGGCGGAAGAGTCTCTCATCATTTTATTGTCTACTTTCTTTTGTTAGCCTTTATCCTCGGATGTCATGTGTACAGTCTTCTGTTGTTGCAAGGCTGCCAGAAATGCCACATCTTCATCTGTCTGTTGCTGGCTGCGTAGATGGTCATTTATAATCTTCTTTTGAGCATCTTGGTGTGCAATATTAAAGTAGTTCTTCAATTCTTCAATAAACTTTATTTCTTTTTCTTGATTTGATGTGCACACCTTTCGCTTCTGGATGACTCGATAATTCTCGTAGAGATCCCGAATCTTGACCTTGACCTTGTCCTTTCGATGTATGACAATTCCAGCCTTATAACCCCATTCTTTCTGCACTGGTGCTAGTACTTTCTCTGCAATCGCTCCATTAAAATTTACATGTTTTTCTTGCTCCATTGGACCATTTTTCAGATGAAAGAACAAACACAGAGCATCTCCTTTTGTAGGAATTCTGTTGGCTGGCAATTGACCTCCCAACAAGTCATCTAACTTCATCATCACTTCTTAAACTGGTTTATCCATGTTCAGTTGTTCATTAAACAAATAAAGACTCAGTGCACTTAAAATTCTATACAATAAATATCGCCAAGCACATAAAATAGTTCACAAAAGAAGTTAATCATCATGAAAATAATTACGTTTTTCCTCCATTATATTGCCGATTTTAAGGAAATTCGCATATTTTCACATTTGGCCTATAGCATTTTGTGCCGGTGGCAAGGCTTAACCTTTTTCAATTGGTCTGAAATTTGGTACAGTTGAACAAAGTGATAAATGGAATGGGAAAATCGCCAGGGAGCAGTATTTTTAGGAACTTTTTGGAAATCCATTATATTCTGGAGCACCCTAGTACACATATTATATACTCTATAATTATAACTTAATACAAAGTGGGTTAGTCGTCTGAAGTTCTGAACTACCTACACGACGTAGCCTATAGTTCGCTTTTTGGGAAGTGTTTAATTCTATGTATAGGGCCTTTCTATAGGCCTATCGCAAATAGGAATCATAACGCATGGTACCGAATTCTTGAGGATGAAGTACAACTATACAATCTTCTCCTAAATCTGTCCATTGTGATGGGCCAGGTAGCCTACGTTTCTAGACTTATTATTATTAAACCATTGTTTTCTTTATATATTCAATCTTCCTCTAATTAACTTCTTTCTTCCCATAAAAGCCTCCTTCCTTATCCATCAGTCCATCACTATCCTTCCATTTTTCATTATGGCATTTTTCATCTGCAAAAATGCAATTTGTGTTTTCTGCATATTTAGACAGATTCGATTAAGAAATCAAAGAAATCAGACACGTTAGAAGAACCTATGTGGGGTTAAATGCTTTGCCTCGCTCAGGGTGTAGCGAATTATTTTCTGAAAATCCTTGTTTACTGCCAGAAGCTCTTGTCATTGCGTGATGAACCGCCCCGGTGCAATGGAATTTCAAAATTCCACCCATGGTTGCAGGTTGTTTAACGAACCGGTGGGAATGTGCGTGGTAACCTCAATACGCTATGAGCAGCTGTTGGTAAAATTCGGATCTCTTCTTTGAGATTTTTTGTATTTGGAATAAGGCATGAAAGACCTATAATGCACCTAGGCCTCATTGAGAGGTGTTATGCGGCATGTGCAACACGTATGCACCTCGAGCAGATACTCGTGGCGTGTTGCAACACTCGTATCGACGTAGACGGAAATGCCAACGGATAGCCTCCCATCTGCATTAGAAATAAATAATGACTGTAAGACAAGCACCAACGCCGTTTTGGCGGGCGGCGCATCTGCATGGGTCTTTATTTTGTACGCTGAGCGCATAAACGTTTCTCATTGGCTGACATATGACAATAGACGTATATCTGACATTATTAGCAGTACATAATATGATTATAACGTTTGATCTGGCTTTCTCTGCGCTTCATTGATTTATCCTCAAAACTCCCTATTCCTCACTGGCTTTCAAACATCTGGATAGCTAACTGCTCTTCACTGGTGTATGACTAACCGCGCCTCAGATTCGCATTTCTGTGTGACTTTGCGCGCGTTGAAAATGTTTGTAATAATAATAATAATAATAATAATAATAATAATAATAATAATAATAATAATAATAATAATAATAATAATAATAATAATAATAATAATAATAATAATAATAATAATAATAATAATAATAATAGCGCTTAACAATGAAGCAGCGTAATTGACATAAACGTTACCATGGTAATTGACACGTTCGTCGCCTAGGAAGATCGTAGATGTAACGTGCGAGCCGCTGGTGATCACGGACGGTAGCTGGAGGGGTGCTAGCGGTCGTTCAGTGCGTCACCACCTGGGGTCAGAAGAGGATCATGGGAAGAGGACGTGGTGAAGGTGAAAAGGACAGTCAAAGTGGAGCCAGCGGAATTTTCGGATAAATAAATACTGGAGATTATAGAGTGCCGTATTTCGTAGACAGTCGATAAGATCGAAGCAACGATTCAGAAGCACTTGAGTCGCTACGCAGTGACTTGAGGTGGATTCGAACCTGCGAACCTCCGGTTACAAGGCACCGACTTAGGCCTACACCACTACACCACCGCGTCCCCCTAAACTGCTCCCCCCGTCCCGGATGATCTGTAATTAAAATAAACTTCGCAATAGCCTATAAGCAGGGCATTTGGAGCAGGTTACGACAGCTACGATATCTATTAAGAGCCAAACGCATCTGTAGAGGCGCTACATAAATGCTCTAAATGATTGAATTGGTATGGATAAGTTGAATGGATTAAGAAATTTCGAAATATCTTTCTGTCGTGGCTTGGCTGTCAATCAAACCCATACTGGAGTAGGTCTTGCAAAGACCCACCATGTCTGAAGTAGCTTTAGTGAAAGTTTACTTAAAAGGACTCGTTGCCGTTTCGTATGCAAAGAGGCGCAAAGCCTTCAACTGTTGACTCCGGATGGGACTCTACGTCAGGGACGTTATTTCAGCTTTTTCAGAGGGACAGAGACGTCATTTGAGTATTTTTCCGTGTGGAACTTGGCCAACTGGCTAAGTTTTGTATTTAGTCTACATGTCCAAATCTGTAAGCCAATGCTGCATGATGTGTGTTGCAGTGTGTTTATTGTCACTTAATGGAATTAGGTTTTGATGAATTTATTTAGTTTTCTTTTTTTACGCCTTTCTTCTTCCTCGTTTTGTTGTTCCATCCTTTTTTCTCTTTTCAAAAATGGGGGGCGCAAATGCCCCGCAGCCCCCCAGTGACTTCCCTGCTCTACGTTTGTGCGAGAGCCTGCCAGTAGTAACTTTATCAGTTATCTGAGCATTGCTTATGAACACATGAACTGTTTCCCTAAATTACTGCTTTTTAGTTCCATTAAAAAAATTTCTCATGGGCGGTTGCTATCACTCGCCCCAGCAGGCGCTAAAATACCTAGCTACGCCAATGTGCGTAGCGAATCCTCGAAACCCCAATGCCCGAAACTTAATTTCCACCGGATCCCAGAATTCTATTCGGAATATTAAATTCACTGAATATAAAATCTAATCTAATCTCAGAACTTCTATAGCGCCATCAGCATAATGCTCAAAGCATCAGTCGATGGTCGCTACTATGCAAAATCGTTGTACAAACCAAAATTTTGAGAAGTTGAAAGACAATAAGGGAGTCCAAGACGACACGGACACAGCCTACGAAGGAAATGAGATGAGTTTTTAGTTGAGATCTGAAGGCCAGAATAGACTTCGCAGAACGAACTTTTGCCGGAAGACAGTTCCAGAGTCTAGAGCCAGCAACAAAAAGGCAGACTTGTTGTCCTCGAGACCGAGGCCTTGGTCTCGAGTGCACTCGAGTTCGTTTTTAAAAGTCTTGGTCTTGGTCTTGGTCTTGGTCTTGAGACCAAAAGTCTTGGTCTTGGTCTTGGTCTTGAGGTTCAAGGTCTTGGTCTTGGTCTTGGTCTTGAGGTTCAAAGTCTTGGTCTTGGTCTTGCAAGACCAAGACCGGCTGTCAATATGGACAGTCATTTAACAAAACTCAAGAATTTAGAAACTTGTCAAACCTGTTTGATAAGTTTCATAACCTACAACAAATACCTACAGACGGATGCATGTCTTGTTGGTCAGGAAAACCCATCGGCAGCAGCAACTAGGTCATGCTGTATATGGAAGCCCTGCCGAGACTTGTTTCTGAAGCCAGACGGTCTGATAAACCATGGAGGATATCAAAAAGGCTCACGATTTGTACATTTACATGTACATCCAGTGCTTGAAAAGTTACTGTTGTGCCAGCGACTTCAGCACCTACCTATGGAAAGTATTTTTTCACGTGGCGGAATGTTTATGAGGCCCACAGTCAGAAAATTCTGAGCGACTTGTTTTTTTTATAAAATACAAAAGGCATTTGGAATAACAGGTTGCATGAAGGACTTTTGTAAAGACGAATTCGGAATTCTCTGCAGTCTGCATTTAAAGTTAATTTGCTTGAATAAAATAAACGACTCACGTTTTCATTAAAATATCGACTCCACAATTTTTTTTGGTAATAAAAAGAAGTCTTGGCCTGAATGGGATTTTTTGGGTCTTGGTCTGGGTCTTGGTCTCGAGGTTCAATGTCTTGGTCTTGGTCTCGAGGTTCAAGGTCTTGGTCTTGGTCTTGGTCTCGAGGTTCAAGGTCTTGGTCTTGGTCTTGAGGTTTCAGGTCTTGACAACAAGACTGCAAAAAGGTCCGCCTACCTAGAACCATTCTTCCAGAGGCGCCCGCAGGCTTAAAAATTGGACGCACACCGATGGCCCGCTTTGCTACCATAAATATAAGTAAGAAAATTGAAATAGCAGCCATAGACAGAGTAGTGAGTAGTGACAAGCGTAAAAAAAAATTTAGGTTACATCTAATGCTTTAACATGAACAAATATCGATGCGATGTGTGGATTTGATTTGGTGGTTGGACGCACGTGCGTCCAGTGCGTCCGTCTACGGGCGCCCTGGAATGAGATGTCTGAGGTCCGGGTTGAGTACAGATAGGTCTTTGGGGTTAGCAAGGACTGGAGGTAATAAGGTTGACTGAAATGCATAGTCTTGTATACAGTTAACCCCAGTGCTTTTTTCTAGAAAAAAGGTTCCGGAACTGGACAATTGTGGAAGGGCTATATCGAGGGCGAAGCTCGAGAAACACGGGGGAGGGGTTTCGTTGAGACCCTCCTCAAACTATTTTTGACGTCATATTATATTGAAATAACTAAATTATTCTTTTATTAAAATAACTAAATTATTTTTTAATGACTGACAAAAAAGGTGTCGGAGCGTTCCGGCAGAAAAAAGCACTGGTTAGCCCAGTCTTGAAAGTTATTCGCTTTTCTGTGGGCAGACAGTGTACTGCTTTAGGTATCAGTGATAGCTCTGGCCAAGATGTTTTGGACTCTTTGAAGCTTCGTCAAGTTAGCTTTCGAAATGCCAGTAAGAAGCGAGTGACAGTAGTCGCGATGGCTAGAGACCAGGGCGTTAGCCAAACAAATCAGGGCAGAAAAGGAAATGTGACCTCTGATCCTGTGGATATCACGTATCGTTTGACTGAGTGCCTGTGAATAAGCTGGCTCAAGCGACTTGGTTTTGAGCGCTGCAGAAATCTCGAGATCACGATTACGATTTGGTAGTGGGCAGATCTGCATATAGAGTTAATGTGTTTATTTAAAGAGAGGTTAGAGTCAAACACAACGCCCAAATTGAGGGGCTAACAGCTGCGTTGTATGACAGAAGTGCCAAGGCGAATAGAGTTCAATGAGTTAAATTGATTTAGTACTGTTGTTGAGGTGTTCCAAAGGGAATAAACTCAGTTTTCGATGGATATAGGAGCAGTCTGTTTTCTGCCATCCAAGACTGAATTTGGTTAAAGATGTTGGATAGTACAGAGAGCTAGATGGGAAGGAATTATCGAAGGAAATGTAAAGTTGAATGTCATCAGCGTGTTTCAGACCGTTTTGACTCAGTAAAACACTCAGTGAAGTGTTGTACAAAGAGAAAAGTAAGAGGCCGAGAACGGAGCCTTGAGAGTCTCCACAGGTAAGTGGTATTCGGTCCGATATTGTTCCATCGATGAAAACAGACTGCTTGCGGAGAGTAAGAAATCATTGGAACCAGCTTAGGGCGAGACCACAGGTACATCAAACTAGTACTCAAGACAATGGAGGAGGATATAATAATATAATATTAATAATAATATTTATTCTTTAATTAAGCGCCTGCAAACGCACTGCGCTGTACATGTACATGTTATGCGATAAACCTTAACTACTAACAGAACAGACAGCCTGCAATACACGGCGCAACTTGCAGCCTACAAAGCATGTCCGCCTATGGGACTCGATCTCTGTACCTCTCGCACTCTACGCCAGATGTTATCCAATGCGCTATCGGGCCCCCGATAGTATGATCGACCGCGTCGAAGGCAGCAGATAAGTCAAGAAAAGCAAGGTCAGTTACTTTACCATTGTCCATAGAGCGGATGACGTCATTGTGGACAGAGAGAAGAGCGGTTCTGGTGGAGTTGAATTTGCGATATGCTGATTCGAAAGAGAGAATTAAAGGATTTGAAGACATGTGGGAATCTACTCAACTTCCAGTCCTGTTACACGTTCAAGAAGTTAAGAATTAAAATTCAAGTTTGAGATTTGCCTATAATTTGGTGTCAGCGTCCAAGATTCGGGAGATTGGTCGAATCGTCCATAGGAGGCATACTATATAGTTATCGGGAATTAGAAAGCTTGGCAGCAAAAGTTTTCTGGAACAGGGTCTATTTTCCATTTTCATCACTCGAAGAATCGAGGTTTTCGAAGATTCTGGTACAACCTGAGTAGCTTGGGTGCGCAAATAAGGAAATAATCTTCGTTTTCTATTCATTCAAACTAACAAGTAGGCCTACGCAGTAAGATTAGGGCCTATATGATATAATACTATAATAGTAACAAACGATAACAAATTTCTCTGAAAAAAATACTACTCTGTTGGGATTTGAACCGACCTCGGATTCTAAATTTCTACAGGCGTTTGACAGTCCGTTAACAAGCTAACCACTATAGACTCTCAGATACGTACACTTTAAAAATAACACAGTGATGGAACGTATACCCAACGCCAGCCAATGCCGGCCCTGCCTTGGGTAAGGATCAGCAGGATAGGCGACTGCCAATAGCATCATAAAATAATAGGCCTACTGAAAACTTTACTCTCTGGGCCTGAAACCTACAACAGGTATAAAGTTGGCCTTTTTAAATATAGATTTTCTTCTTCGTTAATCCAATGTCGGAGGAGATTTGATGGTCATATCATCCCACAAGACTGGGTAGAGAGCGGTTGTATATAGAGATAAGAGACAGGACAACTATTTATTAAGACAGCTGTGAATCTTTTATATATAATGTATACACACAAATATGTATATAGTGCAAATGCACACTAATTTAACTGTTTTTCACATTTATAAACAATTCGCGTAGCTGTCGACAGGCTGAGTTGGCGGCAGTTGACAGGCTGTGTGGGCGGCAGTCAGCAGGCTAGGCTGACGAGGCACACTGAGTGGGCGGCAGTCGACAGGCTGAGTGGGCGGCAGTTGACAGGCTGTGTGGGCGGCAGATTTTATTTTAGTTATAGTTACAGTTATAGTCAATGGTTTTTCATTTTAGTTATAGTTACAGTTATAGTTAGTAAGCTTATTATTTTTTAGTTATGGTTATAGTTATAGTTACTGGACTTTTATTTTAGTTAATTTTAGTTAGGGCATAGTTACAAGTGGCCTCAATGGCGCTCCTCCTGGTCCATATACGGGGTCATCGATTAATTATGTCAGCAAATTTTAGGCAGTTTCTGTTCTCATCCTCTTGTCAACAGCTGTCAAACATTCAAGGACCCCCTAACAAAATTATGTCAAAGAAAATTACCTCACCCTCAGAAAATTTCTATGGTTCTAACAAATGCAAACAAAAACTGAAATTGCCAAATAACAAAACGTTGTTAGTCAGATTTGAATTTGATACTTAGTGGCTACGTACAGTGCATGTGTAATCACTGTCTGTCACAGATATTCAATGGATTTTTCTCATTACAAAAATACAATCTCGTTTTCTTTTAAATGTGTATTCAATTTAATTTTTATCATGAACATCTCTAATTTGAACATGATAACTTTTATATAATATTCCTTTTAACATAGAAAATTAAAATCAAAAGAAGTCTCTCACTCTAATAGACCTGTTAACAACTGAAGGTAAAAATCATCTTTCCATCAAAAAGAAACTCAAAATATTAGATTTTCGAAAAGAAACCAGGATATTCGGAAAGAGAATATGCAGCACATTTTCTCATTTTATCTCGGAGCAATGAACAGGATAATTTAAAACGAATAAAATATGGCGTTGTATTAAATTCGCCATGTTTATCGATATTGCACATTTTATTTCATTAACGAAAATAGCGATGAATTTTCGTTAGTGTTATTTTCGTTATAGTTATAGTTATAGTTAATGATATTTTTTAGTTATAGTTATAGTTATCGTTAACAAAATCATTTTTGGTTCGTTAACGAACATTTTCGTTATCGTTAACGTTAACGAGAATCACACTGAATTCAGAATCAATATGAGTATAGCTTTTTACCACTCAGTCTTTTTTATATTCAACATTTCTACTTTAGAAGCAACAAGTCACAGTTAGCACTTTAAAAATGTTTAGCAAGTTTAGCAATTTTTTAAAGCAACTTTGTCTTATTTAGCAGCAAGACAAAAATTGGTTAGGTATAGGCTCAACACTGGCGTCCTATTGGGCAAAATGAAACAGTTACGTTAGAAAGGTTAGTTCAGTATTGGTTCTCGATCAATTCCTATCATCTATGTATCTATGTATCTATGTATCTATATATCTATGTCTGTCTGTCTGTCTGTATGTATGTATGTATGTATGTATGTATGTATGTATGTATGTATGTATGTATGTATGTATGTATGTATGTATGTATGTATGTATGTATGTATGTATGTATGTATGTATGTATGTATGTATGTATGTATCTATCTATCTATCTATCTATCTATCTATCTATCTATCTATCTATCTATCTATCTATCTATCTATCTATCTATCTATCTATCTATCTATCTATCTATCTATCTATCTATCTATCTATCTATCTATCTATCTATATATCTATCTATCTATCTATCTATCTATCTATCTATCTATCTATCTATCTATCTATCTATCTATCTATCTATCTATCTATCTATCTATCTATCTTGGCCACCTGGCGACTATCCATGAGAGAAACATAAACTTATGGACGAGTTATATATGAAAATGAACCGAGCTGTATCAATGAACTCTAAAGACGTCAACGGACTTTGTAGTCAACGGGTGTCGTTAAACATTCGAATAATAATAATAATAATAATAATAATAATAATAATAATAATTATTATTTTTTTTCCTTCTATATGTCTCCGGACAATTTTTTATCTACCTGGGGGATCCTTGATACCCCGGGGCAAAAAAAAAAAAATAATAATAATAATAATAATAATAATAATAATAATAATAATAATAATAATAATATAATAATAATCCTTTCCATCAGGCTCGTCCCAGGGCGGTTTCTGCCCCTCACGCCGGCGACTGGCTGCTGGCTCTCCCTATCGCTTCGTGCGGGCTCAGACTGGATGACGAGTCGGTCCTGGTGGCGGCAGGCCTCCGACTGGTCGTTCCCCTCTGCGAACCACACAGATGCCCTTGTGGCTTTCCCGTGGCCGCAGATGGCCTGCGCGGGCTCTCTTGCCCTCTGGGACCAGGTCGTTCTTCTAGGCTCGCAACACTGAACGACCTAATTTTTCGTAGTCTGACCCGTTTTGGTTTCCCTTCAACTAGGGAACCCGCGGACCTTTTGAGAGCCGATGGCAAGAGACCGGATGGCCTCACCCTTATTCCGTGGCGCGCTGGTGACTGGTCGCAGCCTCGTATGGGATGCGACCGTGACCGATACAATCAAGGCCTACGTAGTATTCACTTAACCACCGCCGCCACCTAACGAGTGCTAGCGAGTGGAAGGTTGAATAAACCTTATGGATGTCTACGGGGTTCGATCTTGGTACCTACTGCTCTTCACGCCAGTGTGTTATCCATTACGGTTACGACAATATTATGTTTAATGGATCTTCTTATTTGTAGTTTTATCGCTCACCAGGTTATTTTGAATGGATTTGAATTAGGCCAATTTATAACACGTAGGCCCTACGTCAATTCCAGGGTGTCATGATGATGCCAATTATCAAGTTGCGTTCTGCTTGTCTTAGTAATAAACAAAAATTGATTGATTGATAATTTAGGCCTACGATCGTTTATTGTTTATAAAGTTAATTAATCAAACCGCAGCATGGAGCAAAGTTAAAGGAGTTTTGAGAAGTAAATAATTTTGAATTGAGTATAGGCCTATAGTGTTTGGGATATTAAGTCTCTTTGTCTTTAGGCCTATAATTACTGGAAGACAGGAGCCTACTGAAGATTCTGGGGACCCAATGAATAAACAGTTTTGTAGACTATTCTATTATTATTCGTTTATTATCGACTCACATTGACAAACCGCAATATGTTACAAATACATTAGTGGTGCTAAGTAATAGTAATGTAATGCTGGAGGATTTAGTAGAGGCTGGAAACTTAACAAGTATTGAAAAATGTTAAAGTTTTGGATAAATTAAAGTAAAGAGTTATTTTAATGTGGCATACAGAACTCTTGGGACAAAATTGGAATCGTCCTTAGGGGACAGGGTAAAGTCATGCGATCGAGGACGGAAATTGTACTGTCTACTGACTTTAGGCGGGAACAAAACACGGAGCACATGGAAAGGATTACGCAGCACGGATGACAGCAAGGCATAGTCGGCTCGAAGGACCAGTTGCTCCACGCCAGGTGTAGAGTCACTCAGGTAGCCGGCTCTTTTCGCTCTTTGGAGAAACCGCTCCAGGCTGCTGCGATCCGACGCCGAGGTCTGTCCCCACCAAGCAGGGGCCGCATACAACATCCTAGAGACGGTGGTGGCAGAGGCGACCAGGTGCAGGGATCCAGACGGGAGGCCGTACGATTTCAGGATACGAAGAGCCTGTAAGGATCCCCTGCAAGAGGCCGAGACATCCCTAACATGATCTTCAGCCGCCATGTCGTCTCTTATAGTAACCTCTGGTGGTAAAAGCGACCAAAGTCATTGATGTTAAAAGAGTCGAATTTTACAGAAGAGGCAGAGTTATCGAGGAAAATTCAAATAGCAAGAAACTATATTCAATGCAATGTTTCTATCACAATTCGAGCCAACTGGGTGTTTAAAATTCGTCATATCTGTGCGTTCGAGGCGCTAAATGAATTGAGAACGAGCATCGCAACTAACATAAAGCATTAATTTTATCGTATGACACTTCCGCTTTTTCGTTTAGTTCCTTTAATGTTATATGGCGTTTAAGGTTTCTTCAAAATTGTCTTAAGTCATTCGAATTTCTGTACCATTACTATAAAGATGATGGGCGACGTGCAGTCGAAAAACTTACAAGCGAAAAAGACGGCGATAACGGACGATTACAGACTGTCGAACAACGTTTTAGGTCTCGGCATCAATGGCAAGGTTGTGGAATGCTACTCGAAAGCCGATGGGCGGAAGTACGCTCTTAAGGTAGTGGAAGATCTGGTTTCATTTTCTGCCGGTTTCTGTGACTGTAAAATGTTGACAACTTTGTCAACAACTTTGTGCATGTTCTGGGGAATGTAAAGTTGAAGCTGAGTTGGTGTTTTAAGCTGGATCATCGACTTTGCTCCAGTAGCCTACTTTTTGTCCCATTCACTGTGACAACGATCGGACACAATTGTAACGGTAGCACATTTCGGCAGATTCGAGTCGTAAACTACTGGCTTGAATCATCCGATCAAGACCATGATCTCAAATCTTCTTCTTTAAGTTATCTGCCCTTCGGCAGATTTCCACTTCCAATGACGCCATTCCTCTCTTAAAAGCAATTGATAAAACCCGATTATTACAGATACATTATTACAGATACTGGCAGGATTAGCTAATGTGCTACATTTTATGTATTTGGCAGTATTGGCCTAACTAATTATTTGCTGTTGAGTGAGAATCCTCAAGTTTTGGCTTCTTATGGTGCAGTAAATAATTAAGTCTTGTAAGCATAGATGTTTTCAACCATTCACGAATTGTGTGTTGTTGCTGCTATTGTTTGCTGTCGTTACGTTGGCTGTTGATTGAATTTCTGTTACTTGTATTAGAATATAGCTATTATTCTGCAGGTGATATGGTCTGTTAATTTGGTTTATTAAAATCTGTGGTGCAATGATTTACCTTGGTCTTGTTATGACTGTTGAGTGATTCATTCCTTGCATGCTGTAAGTTGGAAATCCATGCAAGTTATTGATATTTCAACAGAATGACATGCATTTCAAACTTACCTGAAATTGCATCTTTTCTTCCATCAGTGGTCATAGACTCACTGTTATTACAGCATTGACTTGAGTTGCGTATTAATGGCATTAGTTGCTTATTAATGGCATTACATCATTTTTCATTATTTAAGTATATATCTTGGAGCATGCTGTGATTCAAAGAAAGCTGGAATAATTATGTCAGAGGTTTAATGATGTAAACTAAGCATACTGAATACTTGGCTTACTTTTGCAAAATGGCAAGTGAGAAGTAAGATTCTTTGTGGCCAAGGACTTTAGGAAAAAGTTAGAGTCTGCTTGTATTAAGAGTTGACCTGAAACAGTTAACTTAAAGCTACTAAGGTTTTGTAATATATCACATTCTTTCTCTCTCGTCTTCCTATCTGATTCCTCTGTATACTATTCGGGGTCGACCCGAAAAAGCTGAAAATACACAACTGCCCGATTTCCCGAAAAAGTTTTATAGAAAGCGGGCGAAATCCCGTAAACTATTTGAACTCTGATACATGACATAGACCTAGCGGGGCCTTTGTGCATCTCGGAGGCCACTTATGTGCATCCTAATTAGGCTTGTTAGTGTCGATTTTTATTTCGGGGATCCAGCCGAAATTCGATTCGGGGTTTCGGGCCGCACCCTAAAATCCTGGCATCACTTTTGATCCACATCTCTTGTTTTTAACCACATCTTAAATTCTTCTGCACATGTTTCTTGCATATTCTTGAGCTTCACTGTATTTGATCTATTTTCAATTTTAAAATTGCTTGTACCATCGCTGCTTGTAATGTCTGCTCCAAGCGTTGCTACTGTAATTCCATTTCCTGAACCTTAAATTGACTCAAATTAAGCATCTTCAGTTTATCCAAAATTCACCTGCCCAAGCTGTCACCAGGACACCTAAGCTATCACTCCTATCCTTGAAATCACTCCATTGGCTAAAACTCCCTCAACAAATTCATTTTAAAGTTCTCCTTCTAACATTTGACTCTCTGCAATACTCCCAGCCCACATATCTTCAAAACGTCTTCACCGTCCAGTCACCCACTCTAACTCATCATCATCTTCTTTTGCCCATCCCCAGTTACCACATGTCTGGATTTCTCTACACTGCCACACTGCACCTTGACTCATGAACGACCTTGCTCGTGAATTCCACAAATTTTCCATTCCTGTAATGATCTCATCACTCACCCACTATCATCTGCTCAAACTTTATCGATCACTCCTCACACTCTCAATTCAAAACTGAAGTCCCATCCATTTAAGAAATCTTATCTGATTCATCAACTCTGCCGCTATCCAATTTATTCTCATCCTACGCAAAACCTACCATAGCAGCCCCACTGTCTCCTTCTGTAATCTGTATATTGCCTTCTGGCAATCAGGTTTTGCACATGGTTTCTTTGAACAACCCTGTAATTTGGTACAATGCTTATGAATAAGCTGTTTGCCCTACACTAATTAGCTTTTAACAGTGTGTAAATATTTATGAGCTTATGATTGCGGTTTTTGCTACATGTGTATTTAGGTTAATGATGCTGTGTAACACTTAGGTTCATTACATTAGTTTTTGAAATCTGTAGCCGTATTGCTTTTGACTGCAGGCATTACGTGATGTTCCAAAAGCACGACGAGAAATCGAGTTGCACTGTCGTGCTTCAGCCTGTGAACACATCGTGAAAATTATCGACGTTTATGAGAATGTCTTTAATGGTCACAAGTGTCTCCTTCTAGTTATGGAATGGTAATTCTGTTTTCTTCGAGTTCTAGTCTTATGTCGCAAGTCTAGAGAAGTCAACAGATGATCGCTTCTTTCTTACATGACATATGTGCATATCTGCCCTTAGCCAGAAATGCAGAGTTGCCTGTCAAAAAGCATCCAAAGTCGTGACTGCCCGATGCTGTGAGCGTACAAAGTTGTGACCGCCCGAAGTCCCGCCACCGTACGAGTCCGACTGCAGTGCCCCTGTGCTGTTTACAGAGCCTAATACCAACTTTTGCTCCTTACAGAACTGTCATCTGAGTGGCTCTAGAGAAGAAGCTGGATGGTGCTGGAGGAGAATCATGCACAATTTGTGCCCGTCCAAAATAATTTTGGACGGATGGCTGGCTAAGGGCCTGGTGCACGTACATAACATTGCCACGATTATGCAATAAAGCTGCTTGTTTTGCTATAAATTTTTGCATTATGAGGAAGTTTCCGAGTTCTGGGTGCTCTCTCAATTGAGTGAGTTGTTTCAGTTTCCTTTTATTCGTGTGCTGAAAAAGTGGTTGTATTTTATATCACAAATTTCATGGTTCAATCTAGAATTTCTGATAATGCTGAAAAAGATAGTTAAGATTTTGCTGCACGTTTAATTAGCAAAACAGACTATTCTTCAACGTCATCTGTACTGCCTCTAAATTGATGGCCTTGTTTAAGTGGACGAGTCTGGTTCTTTTTGGGCCTACCGGTTGTTTTCCAATAGCCTGTTAATATTTTATGTCAAACTGTATTTTCTTTTGTTGACATATTTTGGGATTCAGTAAACAAAGAAGAATAATAATAATTTGCTGTGGCTAATAATTCTAAGTCTAGAATCAATAATCAATGCAGACTATGAGTCCAAGAAAACTATTTGTGACTCATTGTCTTCTTTGGCCTTCAGTTGTTAAATTCTCACCTAAGCGTGTTTTAATTGTAGCATGGAAGGTGGTGAGCTTTTCAGTCGAATTCAGGAACGGGCTGATTCGGCTTTCACAGAAAGAGGTAAGCTCGGATTTCACTGTTTGAATTCTTTTGAGGCCAACTAATGTTTTTTAAACTTAGGCTCTAGGCTGAATATTTTTGGTAAAAGACCTTCCCTTCCCAAAAGATGTCAAACTGCTTTTTTCTTTAATCTTGTTAGTGGTACAGCTAGTGAATGTTTGATAGTGTATGGTAGGGTTTTGCGGTTCAAGGTGACAAAATAAGTTACAAACCCTGATGTGCCGCTTGATTCAATATCATAACCTTCCTGAGGATTCTCCAACATTTGAGCATTTATGTTCAAATGTAGATACCCGCATATTTTCTGCAGTGCTGGCTGATAAAGGACATGTCAAATCAAATTTTATTGAATCGCGTACATGACCAGTATTCGATTTACAATCAATAGCAGAGTTGTATAAGTTTAAACAGATCCAGATACAAGAGACACTATACTATATTCATAAATAATTACAGCATCCTTGATACGATATCTCTTAGTTTTGACTTGCATGTATTATTTGACTTGCTGCCCCTCACCCCCATTAAGGCCACAAATTATTCCCTCCACTTCCGGGCCCATGACCGAATTATTACCGGCTGATGGTTTGATGCATAAAACCATCATCATTAGGATGCTATGTGATGTTTGATGTATGTACACCAAAATACAATCAGTAATTGGTCTGATAAAGGATATTCTTACTTACTAAACAATGACTGTCACTCTATAACTGATCATTTTGAACCATATGATATCATTCAAGGCTATCAATTGAATGTATCAGTTGGTAAGCTGTTTACAGCATGTGTTGCACTGGTGACTCTGTTTATCAACCTGTTGCTCCAGATGAGGCTCTTGTTTTTTATATCCTCATATCTGGCTATAAACGATATTTGGTCATTGTTTGTGTGAAATGCCAAGAGACATGTTACTTACGTCCTGCCACACTAGTGTAAACATATTATCAGCGCTCGTTAACAGTTTAGTTCAGTTCATCCGATTTCAACTGCTGTAGGTCAAACCTATGTCATAGCATGTGCTGTCATCTAATGGACAAAACCAAACTATTCTTTTGGCAACTTTTGTCAATGTTTGGCATTGAATACATCGACGGTATAGAGCACAAACGTAATAAGTCCATGGTCTTAAGAGTTGGACATAATACGTTTGTCCTCTATACAGTCGACATGTGAGATGTCCTCCACTGGTTACTACTTTCACAATGCATTGTCTACTGCAGTGCTTCCCAATCTTTTTTGGCTACGGAACCCTTTTGATTTGAAATTTTTTTCACGGAACCCCAACCTAAACACAATATATTCTGGCACAGTATTTTTAAAAACAGTGATCGACGTATGTAAGTTTTATTCGATAAAATTAGATTAGAAATTGTTTTAAATGAAATTTCTCCATGGAGCCCTTCACCCATGAGTCTAATTTATATTGTAATGCATTCAAACAAAGCTTATCTAATTGCTTCACGGAACTCTTGTCTTCCCTTCACGGAACCCTAGGGTTCCGCGGAACCCACTTTGGGAAACACTGGTCTACTGGGTTGCCTCCTTTGTCTGGCAATGTCAGCTTGGCCGTGCTCCCTCCTATCTGTACTCCCCCTGTTCTCGTGCCTCTGCGCCACTTGGTCACCGCTCTCTTTGCTCTGTCACATGGTGACCTCTCTGTTCCGTTCGCACGCACACTGGCGTAAACTTGTCCAAAATATTGGGGTGGATTTGGTTATTCATTCTACACTTGTTGCATTGGGTGTACAGTCCATCTCAATTATTGGGGGGCACGTGCCCGGCTGCCCCCCCCCCCAGAGTCTACTCCTATTCGCATGCACCACTACTATGCAGCTTTCTCCATAGTTGGACCCACAATTTGGAATGGGCTTCCTCCTCTGAGTTGCGGTCTCTCCCTCGAGACTCGTCCACTGCTTTATTCTCTGCTCTAAAGACTGTTCTTTCTTCTCTGCTCTAAAGACTGTTCTCTTTCACCGGGGTTTGGCTAGGAGCACCTCTTAATAGTTTCTTTTAAGGGGCACTGTATAAATGCTTAGTTGATTGATTGATTGATTGATTGATTGATTGATTGTAGCCCTCTATCATAACTAAATGTCAACATTTGTCGAAAACTGCCCTTGCCCCTTAATGTTGAGTTTTGTCTACAACAGCCTTAAAAGGGCTAAACAATGTTTTGTTCTAGTTTGGCGACTTTTCAGTACGGCCTATAGTTTCTGTTTTATTAGCTTCTATGTGTTGACAACCAGTGTGGCTTGATTAAGCTGGAAATGTTACGTGTAGCCATTCATATATTTTGTCTTCAGGCTGATGATTTAACCAAACACATTGTTTGCTTAAAATATTGTACTTTTGTAAAGCTAGCAATTTTTTATGTTCTGTATTATTTAAAATTGTATGTTCCTGTTATTCTGAATGTATAGTGAAAAATTCTCACTTACCGTATCATTGGATTATGCACTGCTTGTTTTATTGAATTTCTTAATAGGCTAAACTAGTGCTGTCCAACCTTTTGACACCGTGGGCCATTGAAAAAATTATTCTTGAAGCTGAGGGCCATGCTAGTAAACTCAAAAGCAACAACTAAAATTTATTGAAAATTATTAACTGTATTAAAACTTATTATGGCAATATTTATGCAGTAATCAATAAATAATCACTTGTATGTATGCTTTATAATAGTTCAGGGCCAAAAAGTATATCAATAAACGTTCAAGCACATTTTTAGTGAGATATTTGGCTTTTAATTCTGCTTGCAATTTTTTTTATTTGCAGTTGGTATTCAGCTCAGGCGAGCCATTTAAAATCAGCCTGTGGGCCGCATTGTGGACAGCACGGGGCTAAACAAAATTTGAAAATGAGTTCAGTTATGGTGTAATGTGTAACCAAAGTTAGGATAATGTAAGGAGCCTTTCAGAGGGTTTTACCCCATTTCTCTGTTTGCCTTTGTTTAGGTTATACAGATAGCCGTGTGAGCAACATGTTTTTGTATTCTGTATTATTTTAAATTGTAAGTTCCTGTTATTCTAAAAGTAAAGTTAAACATTCTCAGTTACCATTTCACTGCTTGTTTTATTGAATTTCGTAATAGGCTAAACAAATGAAAATGAGTTCAGTTATGATGTAATGTTTGTAATCATTGACATTAGGATGGCGTAAGAACCCTTTCAGAGGGTTTTACCCCATTTCTCTGTTTACCTTTGAGTCACTTGTTTAGGTCATTCAGATAATCCGTGTGAGCAGCCCTTTTGGGAAATGCACGAAGGGTGCTATATAAATATTGTGTTACATTGCTTGTTACAGAGGAACATACATTTGACTAAAACTAAGAGAAAACTGAAATGCCATTCCATTGCCTTATAATACTATTTGAACTTTGAGGTTAGTAGTGCTTGAGGTCTTTGGCCGTGACAGAGTGTAAGGCAGAAAAGTTAAAATCTCTTGATGTGTTGTAATTGAAGAGGCTGCACGGGTCATCTACGAGATATGCAGGGCCATTGAATTCCTACATACGAACGATATTGCGCACCGAGATTTGAAGGTAAAGAGATTATTAAGTTCAAAGGAAATTGTTTTTCAAACACTTAGAGAGTTGGACCCATAGTATATATAATATGAGATTGTAAAGATGTGGTCGAGTGATACAGAGAGAGAGAGAGAGAGAGAGAGAGAGAGAGAGAGAGAGATACTACCTAGGTCTGATCAAAGTTTTTATCAGGTCAGTACCATACCTGTAATCAGGTAATTGACCTGATTATGTCTATGATTATCATTTTATTAGTATTTTTTCTACAGTGAATGTGGGTTTTGACTGTGCTTTGAATGTGGAACCTGTGGAGCTGCAGTAATTGCTATACACCAGTTCTCTTGCCTCTGGCTTTGTGTTTCAAGCCCCATGTGCACTAGGAATTGATCATCTTTCCTTTTCTGGTGTAGCCGGAGAACTTGCTGTACACAACTACTCAGGCTGACGCTGTGCTCAAGTTGACAGACTTTGGTTTTGCAAAAGAAACCAACTCGTACAAGTCACTACAGACTCCGTGTTATACACCGTACTATGTCGGTATGTATTTCTCCTTGGACCTGCTGTTTAGCAAGGCTTAATTAATCATCAAAGGCTAGCCATTGCAGAACCATGCTGTACATGTTTTTATGAAGTCCAGATAAGTCACTTACTGTATTAAAAGAAGAACAGTCCCTTAAGCTAGCACTGAGGCAGCCATTTGTATGAAGTGTTAACGACTTCATTTTCTTAGCCTTGGCTTATGAGGGCAGGTGGCCAGTCCTCTCCCTCGCTATTTCATATTCCCACCGACCAGGTATGGTTAGTGTACTCATAGCTGAGTTGGCTAGAGGTGTGCAGGTGGAGCAGAAACTTCGAACCAAATTTCTGCCTTGGCGGCGATTTGAACCCCCTACCTCTCGATTGACAGTCCAGCACGCTAACCACTACACTATCAAGCACCCCAAGTTACTGTATAACATGGTGAAAATATTATTCTGTTTATACTATGTAACATATTTGTAAATATTAGTTTGTTTCGTGTCTGTTGTCATGTGAATGTTTGAAAAGTGTTAGCTAATAACTGGGAATGCCTCAGTCATGCCATAATTCCTGTGAAAAAGTTACACTGGTAAATTATTTGTAAAAATTAATCCTGCTTTTGTTATGCTTGTCAACGTTACGACTGTTTTCAAAGTGTTAGCTGCAATTCCAATTATGTTGACGAGTTTCTAGATAATTGAGAGAGTATTCTTTCTTGCTCCTAGTATGTTGATTGCAATTTCCTTTCTGTTGATCTGTTGCCAGGCTTTGTTTAATCAGCTTGCTTTATGCTTGTCCTGCACAGGTCATCTATGAGATATCCTGTCTCCTGCTAGGCTTTTATACCATGCTGCCTTTACAGTCCATCGGACATATCAACCTTTTTCTTAGTGGTGGCTGATTGCTTGTGATGCAGTGTGGCCTGTAAGGGTTGAGTCTTCCTTCCATTAGACAATCACTGTTCAGGGACCTTGTACAGTTTCGTTTAATATCTGACTTCGTTCCGCTGTTGTTAAATATGTTTACCATATTTGGTTATTTACCATAATAAATAAATAGTATCTCTTAAAGTGGCACTATATAAATTTATAATTATCTGTCTTCGGTTAGGCACGTTGTCCAGCCAGTGTTCGTCTTTGTCATTTCAGCACCGGAGGTCCTTGGTCCAGAGAAGTACGACAAGTCCTGTGACATGTGGTCTCTTGGTGTCATCATGTACATACTGTACGTTGAATTTTCAATTTATAACTATTGTGCCATTAATTCTTGTACATATGTTAGCCTCAATGTGCTTTTACAGCACACCTTAGTGTGATCTGCTGCATAAGTAATGCCAAAATATAGGTGCTATATAAATGTTCAGATGCAGACACAGATGCTGGTTCATGACCTGTAGCACTTCTATGAACTTCTTGGCCTTTGATAAGACAAGCTGCATATTTGATAGATCAAATTAATAATATACACCGTTTAGAACTCACAACAATTTATCTTCTGGCTTTCTTTCGATCTTTTTGTGTGCCAGACATGTGGTTTTAAGCCTGGATTGCCATCTTTTGGTTGAAATGTGGTCATCCATAATGTAATTACGACAATTTATATAGCATCGTTGGTAGCAAGCTACTTCTAGGATAAATAATGCCTTCCAGTTAGATTTAAGGCTAGGCAAATTGTCATTTTCTGGGTGGTTTGTTAGTTTTAATGCTTTGCGTAAATGATTCTGAGTTAGTTGTTAATCTGTCAGACTTGATGCTTTGTACAAGAACGGTTGTTTTTTTAGTTTGTGTGGCTACCCGCCATTCTACAGTAATCATGGCCAACCCATTTCGCCCGGGATGAAGAAACGCATTCGTAACGGCCAGTATGAATTTCCTAAGCAGGAATGGCAACGTGTATCAGCCGATGGTATGTCTTTACCCAGTCTTACTTTCTCATGTTTTAAATCTGAGTTATTTATTTCAGCATAAACGTTGATAAATAATAGGAATATGTCTTATGGAATGTGGGCAATGTTGAGAAGGTTTGATTTATGTATGTGTGACTTGAGCTGATTCTAAGCAGTCATAGCTGGAAAGGTTCTTTATACAGATTACAAAAATTTGCACCCAAGTTGCTATAATTCAAAGCATAGAAACTGCAATTAGGCTGCTGTAATTCAAAGGATAAAAATTTTGTTTATTTTGATATAAGGCAATGTGTAAAAATTTCATCATTGTTGTGTCCTGGTAATGGCCTTAAATTTTTTAATCTATTTTAGCCAAAGAACTAATTCGTGGTTTGCTGAAAACTGACCCAGATGAGAGGCTGACCATCAGAGAAGTGATGGCTAACAAATGGATAGCCGTAAGTGACCAGTGGTCGTTTGTTAGAACTGAAAATCTCATAAGAACTCTAAGGTTTAGAGTTACCATACCATGTTCCACATCAGCTCATCAATATTTGTGTCTGTTGAGACTTTCTGCAGACTTTCGTGTGAAGTTGCTTTCCACATCAGTTGAATATGCCATCTTGTTAGGATTGTATCAAAACTGAATGAAGTAAGTATATTCTTTATTAAATCCAATCTTTACCACACTTTGGAGTACATGACATTAGATAAGGTATAGCATACTCATTAAGAACGTTTTATGCATTAAATGGTCTGCTTGAGGGATGATTCGGTAGTGGGCACAGGGAGTAGGGATCATCCTTTCAGGGGGAAGTGGGCACAGCACATGCCTCGGATTGACCAGGACATCAGCAGAGAGACTCCCGTCTGCCCTGTGATAGAGCTGCTTGAATGTAGGGCTTCCCTCCAGTAGATAGTTTAGTCGGACCATCCGGTCCATCACAGTCTGCACTGCTGCTGCCCCACGAACCCCCACTATGCCAGGGCCTCGTATACCAGGCAGGCTGCTGTGGTCATCTGCAACACGTCATGTAGCATCAGTCGTAAGAGGTCATGTGTCTTTTTGTTTTGTTTGTATGTTGGTGCATATATTTGTGCATGTGTGCTTGTGGACTTTTTCCACATAACCTGCATATTATTTTGCAGCAACACGCACTTGTGCCACCTACACCTCTGGTGTCTGTTCAAGTCCTAAAGGAAGACAAGGATAACTGGATAGAAGTCCAGGTAAGATCATTTTGATATTTGAGTTAACCCTTTGCGTCCCATGCCATTTTAGTCGTGCGCTACCGGGGATTTCTGGCCAAAATTGGTGGATATTCATAGACATAACGTACATAACATTACACAACTTCTGTTTTGTCTGGTTACATCGAAAACTTCAAATACATATTTTAAAACTTTGTAACATGTTTTGTCATGCAAATTCGTATAATTATTGATAAGTACAGCCTTTTGGGGCTATTTATATTGTTACCTATCGCCTACTATTGAGAACTTTCGAAGGATGTAATCAACACTACATACAAAGTAAGATCAGTAAAATTCGCCAGATAATCCACGGTATCAATTGGAAAAAATTCATCAGTTCAGTAAGCATATTGCACGCCAGGGAACAGTACTCCCACTTGTGTGTGGTATGCTCTGAAGCACGCCTGAAAAAACAGGCCTGTCTTAGTCGGACAGTCTGTGCTATGACAACGACCATGAATATCTAATGACTACGACCCTTTTGTCAGCTTAGATTATTATGTTTAGAATATAATTTCTCAGTATTTCTTCATTCAATAGTGTCGGCACACAAACAGTAAGCACACCGTATCAAGCTTACACAGTACAACGCTAACTGCATCATGCAGGCGTCCATGTACTATCGGACGTACGTCGTAAGGTAGCGCGGCCGTCCAAATCATGACGTACGGCGTACGTCATAAGGGACGGAAGGGGTTAATGTTTAGGAGCAATTTCTTTAAATTTTCTGAAGAAACTTTTCAGCAGGGGACAAGAGCAATTTCGTTAAATTTTCTGAAGAAACTTTTCAGCAGGGGACAGTTTTAAAATTCAGCTCATATGACAATGTCTTAGCAACGTTCTGGATAAGAGAGCATTTAAATTGGATTACTTCCCCAGCAGCAATGTAGTAACTCTGTAGCCATGCACCATTCATGGTGAATCAAAGGCTTGTAAGTTAAAAAAGGATGCCAAGTTGTGTTAGTAGCAAATTGTTGGTCAGTTTCCAAGTTTCAAGTGCAGCACAAAGGTTTTATTAACCTCTAAAAATCCTTAGCTGATTGCAAATACATGTTGTACAATGTGTACTGTGATATGTTTAGGATGAGATGACCAATGCCCTGGCAACGATGAGAGTAGACTACGATGCGAGGCTTGTAAGTTAAAACAGGATGCCAAGTTGTGTTAGTAGCATATTGTTGGTCAGTTTCCAAGTTTCAAGTGCAGCACAAAGGCTTTATTAACCTCTAAAAATCCTTAGCTGATTGCAAAGGGGTCTACCTGAATCCCGAATCGCCGAAAGCCCTTAAACGGGGAAATCCGTCGAATCGCCGAAAGCAGTTTTCTACCAAGCGTGCGATTTGCTGAAAACCACTGCCGACTCGAATCGCCGAATCCCAAATCGCCGAAAGCGCTTAAATTGCAAAATCCGCCGAATCGCCGAAAGCGGTTTTCTACAGAGCGTCCGTTATGCCGAAAACTAGTTTGGACCCGAATTGTCGAAAGTGACCAGCGTTCGAATCTTGGCAGTTTGTCACAATCTTGTTGCAAGTATTTGAATGTGAAGAGGAACCATGTGTCATCTTCACTCCGAAATTTTGTAGACCTGTAGCAGTTGTAGCATTAATTAAGTCTATACTATTATGATTATTTTATCCAAGTTGTAAATAGTGCCTCTGAGTAGCCATCTCGAAGAGGCGCTGTATAAATGTCCTAATGAATGAATGAGTCAATCAACTCCTAAAATCTAATTGAGGTAGAAGAAAAAGTTCTTGTGTTTTTGTGATTTAACAATTTAACATTGGTATCAAATACTGACAAATAATGTGTTATCCTCACCTATATCCGAAGTTAGGAATTTGTTGACAGTTACTATGGGCCATAGGCGTAGACTCTGAGGGGCAGCCGGGGCACGTGCCCCCCCCCAGTAATTGAGATTTAGTGTACATCCAATGCAACAAGTGTAGGATAAATAACCAAATGCCCCCAATATTTTGGACAAGTTTACGCCAGTGACTATGGCCCTATGGGACTCCAAAAGTGGATAGGTGTGGAGTCCATAACTCTTATCTATTTTGCTTAGACTCCAAATTTTGTGATGTGATGCATCCATAATTCCATGAATTCAGACGTTAAGAGATCACAGTTTAAGTAGGCCTACGTATGCTGCTTAACACTGATGAGCTAGTCTACTGTTTTTTGGCACTATATTTCTACTGTGTGCCTTAGGACCTTAAAATCTAAACTACAGTTGGCACTGTACTAAGGATATGACAATGTATATGCATTTCACAGAAGTGTTGGATTATACAGACTTATTATGGCAGAAACAAGAGAACAACCGAAGTATTTAAGTTTTTCGACATAGTTAATTTGCACACTATTTACACTAATCATTTTACATGCAGTATGAAAAGAAGGGCCAATCCTCATTACCTGAGATTTTTTACATTTAATTTAATGTGAATGCTCTCTAATTCTTCCGCACAAATGTCGACCATGGCTTGTATGTCACATAGAGATGTGGACATCAAGATAAGGTTCTCAGCATATATAATGCATCCCAAAAATAGCTCCCCAATCCGACACCCATGACTGGATCTACTCAGTTTCTCTATAATACCATTCACATACACAGCGAAAAGTATTGGTGAAAGGACACCACCCTGCCTAACTCCACAGACTAGACTGATCAATGTGATCATATCAGACAACATGTTGTCCCATCTGACATATGCTGCAATCATGCTATACCAACTTATGAGGATGCATAAAACTCACGAGGGACTGATCTATCCATTAACTTGCTAAATAATGCATAATGATTGACTTTATCAAAAGCTTTAGACATGTCTAATGCACACAGAGGTTAACAATAGAGCCATGATTAGAAAAGTAATCAACTATTCATGGATGATTGTCCACCATTTCTAGTTCACATGACGTTTAGTCAGTGTAAGTGGCATTGCATTTAACTAGATTTTGAGCTTCTGCAGTGTTGGCAGCACAAATCCAAGACACGACCCTTGTCACCTTGAAGGACATCTAATGCAGCTGCAACTGGTCCCATAAGTGCCACATATTCTTGCAGAAATATGTGGCACTTATGGTGCAAAAAGCCGGTAGTGATAGTGCAGTGCACACTAAATTGACCTTATATTTAGCACTGAGTAAATTTCTCACAGAGTCATAATATGAATTCCAAAGGATTGCACAAGGCACACTACATCAGATCTGTGTCCTACAATATCAAGTGCAGCATCAGCTGCTTTGGTGCTGCGACTAGTCGTGTTCCATATACCCGAAGCTTTAACCATTGAGTTAAAGTTAATAATAATAAATAAGAAGTTACAGAAGTTAATTTTTAAATTTATTTCTTCAGACTGGTGATCGACTAATTACTTTTTAATAAATAGTAAATAGGCACATACTATTTCAATACTATTTCAATAGTACCTTTTACTTGACTATTTTAAATAGTGAAGTCAATAGTCATAAACTATTTAAATAGTATTTACTATTTAAATAGTACCCAACACTGATCAACAACAGCATGATGACCAAAAGAACACTGGGTCGCACAATGTTGATGTGGCTATACATGAAAATAATAATAACATATGTAAGACCATCGAGTGAGTATAGGCCGATATATCTTGGGATTAAACCCAGTGTAAGTATTTTATGGGTGTGCTTGCAGATGTTTCTAGTGAAGCAGAAATGTTTTTATTTGCATTCTGGCTGTGAATCTTAATTGCGTTTTTATATCCAAACAGTGGATTGTCAACTGTCGCACAGCAAACATTGTTTATGAACATCACAACCAGAAACTGCTGTGCCTACAATTTTCAACTTCCCAACATGCACCTGTTCATTATGTGAGGATCTTAACTGCCTACCAGAGAGTCAGACACAGGTTTTTCAGAGTCAAATTCGTGCATGTAAATACTCAAAGTTTGGAATGAGATTTACTGTGCAGAAGAAACTGCTGGCACTTGGCTTATATTACAAGAGTCCATCAGCCTATCTTTTTATGAGCACCAGTTTTCACTTACCATCAGAACGCACTCTGCAGTTGTACATTTCATGGAATGGCACTAAAAAGCAAATTATAGTATTTTGAGTCCAGTGATGTAGTGTCAGGGAGAAAAGAATTCAGAATTTCCAAGACAGGCGGTGCAATTCATGGTTCATGGAACTTCAAGCAGATGGAAACAACCAGTGGGACATTTCTTATTATGCTACAATTTACCTTAAATGATTGATACACGTGTTAAGAAAGGTGTGTTGGTCCTTCTTGTAATTACCAATACTGTAATCTGGTCCTTGCATCAGAATCTGTTGAATGTGTGAAGGAATTGAAATAACCAGTCTTGTTTTCCAGACCTTAAACCTCAAGACCAAGACTTAAAAAAAATCTTCTCGATTGCACTGGAGACCAAGACCTTGGTCTCGAGGACAACAAGACTGGAAATAGCTTAAATTATACTTTATATCCACTCTCCAGTCTGGCGTTCTATAGGCCATGGGTGATAGCTCATTCTGCCAGATACCCACACAACACTGGAAATTGGCCCCAGTCGTTGCCCAAATGGGCATTTTGTGTATGATCTGAGCTTCGGTGGATTTTCTTCTGCCCTAAAAATACCCTAATGCTCGTGCAATAATTGTGTGGTAGCAAAACACTAGCAATACGTATGTGTATGCCCATATTATTATAAGCCTAATTTTGTTCAAGGATATCAAACAATCCGATTTCTTCTGACATTAACTGCTTTGACTTTATCAAGACTTAACTGGCATCCGACTTTTTTATTCTGACTTGTTTATTCTGACTTGACTTCTGACTTAACTCTTACTTAATTATGAGTATTGACTTCATTATTATGACTTCTATTCTGACTTGACTTCCGACTTGACTTATTTTCGATTCACTTCTAAATTAATTCTAATTTCTGACTTAATTCTTATTTCTGACTTATTTCTGTCTTCATTAGTTCTTATTTCTGACTTCATTCTGACTTCATTAATTCTTATTTCTGACTTACTTCTCACTTCAATAATTCTTGATTCTGACTTAATTTATTCTAACTTAAATGACTAATACTTGACTTCTGACCTAATGCTTGACTTGACTCAATTCTGACTTAATTCTGATTGACTTATTTTGGGTTCCAAATTTTGGGCCCATTTGGGCAGGAGCATTGGTGTCCAAAAGGGCCCAAAATTTGGATCCCCAAAGGCCCTACATTGGATGCCCAGCTGGGGCTAATGGGCATAACTCAGCTCTCCCCTAATTGGATTTGATAAAAAAAAGTAATTTTAACTTAGTTTTTGTCTTCAAATATTTTGTTAGTGAACTAGTTACTTAATTACGGCAGTGACATAGTTGGATGTGGTAGGTATGTCGTAGCACTTTATCTTATAGGAAATATTGCATACTTTTTCTAACAAAAGTTAATTTTACCATACTAATTTTTATCTTCAAATATTGTGTTAGTGAGCTTACTTACTTACTGATGGGTTGGTAGTAGCACTGAATTTTTAAGCTTTGAAAATATTTTAAGCTTTGAAAACTAATACAATATTTTTATCAGAATATTGTATTAGTGAGCTTACTTACATACTACTTCAATTTTTATCTTCAACTATGTTGTGTTAGTGAGCTTACTTACTTACTAATTTTTATCTTCAAATATTGTATTAGTGAGCTTACTTATTTACTGATGGTAGGTAGTAGCACTGAATTTTTAAGCTTTGAAAATATTTTAAGCTTTGAAAACTAATACAATATTTTTATCAGAATATTGTATTAGTGAGCTTACTTACATACTACTTCAATTTTTATCTTCAACTATGTTGTGTTAGTGAGCTTACTTACTTACTAATTTTTATCTTCAAATACTGTATTAGTGAGCTTACTTATTTACTGATGGTAGGTAGGCAGTAGCACTGAACTCTTAAGCTTTGGAAATTATTGTGTCAATTTTCTGTTAAAAGTCAATTTTATCGTCAACTATATTGTGTTAGTGAGCTTACTTACTTACTAATTTTTATCTTCAAATATTGTTAGTAGTAGGACTGCATTTTTAAGCTTTGGAAATATTGTGTCAATTTTCTGTTAAAAGTTAATTTTTACCTTCAACTATATTGTGGTAGTGAGCTTACTTACTTAATAATTTTTATCAAAATATTGTATTAGTGAGCTTACTTACGTACTTACTTATGCTAGTTAGGTCGTAGCACTATTTCCATGCAATACTGTGGCGGCCATGATGTTCACCATATCAACAAGTTCACCGACTCACCGTAAACCTTTACCTTCTTTTACAAGCTTGTCTTTACTGTTTACTTGCTTGAAGTTTGGTTACTGAATAAAATTGAATTGAATTGAAAAAATAATGCATTTACATACTACTTCAATACATGTTAAAACATAGCCGTGAAAATCTCTTTAATTTCGGGTATGACCACCTTATGACTTTCAGGAAAGTTCATGTTATTTAACTTAGGCCTATTTCCTGTGGATCCGGCACACAAACCCGTTTTCCAAAAATACGTTTTTTTATAGTTTCGGGATTTGGCGATTCGCTACGAACAGCATTTTCGGTGATACTTGTTTTCTTCACAAAATAGATTCGGGATTCGGTACGAACAGCATTTTCGGTGATACCGGTTTTCTTCACAAAATAGTTTCGGCGATTCAGCGGTAATACCATTTCGGCGATTTGGGATTCGCTACGAACAGCATTTTCGGCGATACGGGCTTTCTTCACAAACTAGTTTTGGCGATTCGGCGGTAATACCATGTCGGCGATTCGCTACGAACAGCATTTTCGGCGATACAGGGTTTCTGCACAAAATAGTTTCGGCGATTCGGTGGTAATACCATTTCGGCGATTCGCTACGCGCCCATTGCAAATACATGTTGTACAATGTGTACTGTGATATGTTTAGGATGAGATGACCAATGCCCTGGCAACGATGAGAGTAGACTACGATGCGATCCAGGTCAAGACCCTGGAGGACTCCAAGAACCCGATCCTCCAGAAACGCAAGAAGAAGGCAGATAAAAGCTAAGTGGCATTGTTTGCTGTCATCCAAATGGAAAACAGGCAATCGTGACATCGAAGGATGTCTGGCTTTTTTGTGAATTCCTAGAATTAACCTTGCGTTTTAATTGTTTTTGCACTGCTGTGCATTTTGGACAACTTGTATCTTTTGTTGGATTTTATTATTGAAATGATTCACTAATTCATGAACGATGGATTCTTAATATTTTATCTGACCGTCTGCCACTTTTGCTGATACTTTTCAATGTCATTTCTGGTTTTTGTGGATTTAAATTAACCTTAATTAGTAGTTTCTCTCTAAAACTGGACTTATTTGGTACTCGATTTTCAGTATGTGATGCAGTTGGTTTTGGCAGCAGCAGTTGAAGTTATAGTTTTATTGACATCACTATCTTAACCGCTCTAGTGCAGAGTTGAATTCAGCCATGCTCTTGTCATTTCTTTGTTGCTCTGAACATGGTCGGCCAACTGGCATAACGTTGCACAACACTCTGATCCTGAACATCCTGAATTTTTAACAGAATGGAGTGCTCCGTGTTGTAGCCAGTGAAGCTCATCCAAATAGGCATGCAGATTTCTCTCTCTTTTATTTGACAAAACCGAACCATAGACTGGACTTCCTCCGTCTTTTAAACTACCTTTAACTTATTCCCAGTTATGCAATATTATTAAAACTGAATCATGCAGCTGGTGTAATTATTGTTCATGATTATTATTACTGTTATTTTTATTATTTTACGCTAGTTTATTTGCTTTGTCGTATAAATTAACATTGCAGATATTGACTTTCGAATGCTTTTAGGTAATTATGATCGCAGATTAGTGTGATTCAGTATATAATATTGTGTAAATTTAAGGTAAATCATGCGACTTCGTCATAGCTGTCAGTTTCAGTAGCAGAATGGTTGGTTATCAGGTGTCATTCTTAGTATGTTTTACAGGCTGAGAGGTTTTTAATTTAAACGTGTTTAAAGAAATATTGAATGCTTGAGAAATTGAGCTATGCTGCTACTGGTTTTAGATGAATTCTGTTTCAGTGTAGAAGCAACAGGAGTGGCTGAATGCCAAATGTGTAGCGATTGCCTGACTGTCCACATGTGTAATGATTTGGTTTAAGTTTTTCTTTTGTTTCTGTTCCAAATCACTATGTTCCTTATCGTGCAGTTTGTTGCAGTGCTTAAACTGCATTGTCTGTGGCTCCATTCCGTGCTGGTGCTTCTGTATCGGGCACAATTAGACAAGTTACTTCCTTAGGCCAGAGGAATTACTTGCACCTGGAAAATCCTTATGATGGATACAGGAAGGAGATTGCTTCCCGACTATAGAGTGTACAATAGGATGCTGAATCTGTTGTGTGAAGCTTGGCTAGCTACGTAAAAGGTTTTCCGACGTACGGTTGCTGTCACAGGGCATCTATTTCGGCTATTCAGAGTAAATTATAGGACTGACTTTAAGGTGTATTTGGCCACGAGAAGTTACCGGTACTGTGCATTGCCGTTGTTTGATTTTTGGCATCTGATCTCTTGGGTACTTTCGTAAGCACACTATAGTTTGTGCTGAAATGTAGTGTATGCGTTCAACCAGTTGGCCAAGGCATCTTGTGGTTAGTTGAACACTGAATTGGTTGACTTTGTGTTCCATGATAAAGTTACTCCACAAGAACCTTCAGCAATTCCTTTATGGAAAATAATGCTTACCGCTGTTTTATCATGCCTGATCTATGAAGTAGTAGCACCATGGAAAAAAACGAAGTTTCGATTGTAAGTGTAATACTGATAACGTGCCGATTTCTGAACTGCTTGCGAGTATTTGTGAAATTCTTTTACAGGGTTAAAATATTGGGGTATATTCACCCGGTTGTTGAAGGAAAACTCACTTGTTTCCTTTATAATTTCGATAAGTTTTCTTTACTGAAGTGTATTGTTGTGCACATAATTTTTTAAGGACGGCGTTGATAACAATTTTGACTGCTTCAGCTCCTTCTGATGTAATAATTGCCTACAGGGTTTGTTTGCACGGCTGTCGTCCGAGGTTTGACTTTATTCTGTGTATATCTGATTTTAAAATGTGGCATTGTATTTGTGTCTGTGAATAATATGATGTTCTCTTAATTTTTTGTTGTGAATTGGTGTGTTGACTTTGGTGCAAAGCGCATTTATTCACAATTGTCAAGCCTTGAGTACGGGCTTAGCAGTCTCTGCCCTGATTAAAATGGGTTGTCATATGGTTAGATTTGCTTGATTGTACTATTACGAGACTTTATAATTGTGAATGAGCATCATAAATAATGCCACGTGTACAGGTGCCATTAGTTTGTAGCAGTCAGTGGAGGGAAGTTACATGTATATCAAAGGAATACAGAAGCTTTTTGTGTTAATGGTATTTATCTATAAAAATTCCAAAGTGTAAACTTAGGAATGTTGTAGTAGTTAGGGCTAACGTACGGTATATGTAATGGAGGGGGTAGTTTCACATTACACTCAATTTTGAAATGTGCTTAGATTCTAGCTTACCAAACCACAAATATTTAAAATACTGATTCCTTTGGTGAACAGCCCTTGGAAATTCAGTTTGTCTTTCCCTGTATCCAACAATAAGGTGGTACACCTTGTAGTATTGTTCAGTGCTGAACTTGTGAATGCTGGTCAAATGGCATAGAGTAAAACTAAACATGATTATTGGTATCATGGTTGTATTCATAGGTTTGCTCAGTGAGTATTTTTTCACACTTTCCAGGTTAGCTACACTGAAAACATTTATGTGCTTGTGTCAGCTCTTTATCTTACAGTTACCCAACAATTCATTACTGAAAAGTAGAAGACACTGTGCAGTTACTAGGAGATACAATGCAACGAGTTCTGTTTAAATTTGCTCTGTTTACAGTTCTCTTTGAACAGGATGCTCAGAGCTAATTTAAAAAATTTGCCAAGTTCCAAGATTTGCTAATTATAAAAGTACAGTGTTAATTGTTTCTGCCAAATGCTAATGAGATGAATGATTTACTTGAGAGGCATGTGCCCGTGACGACAGCTGCATTAAATGTACTGTAGTTCCAAGCCAGTTGATTTTAAATGAAGAAAGACTCCTTTAACATGTATAAGGAAATACATTAGTTAATCTTAATTTCGCTTATACTGTATGTGTTTAAACTGTACTTGGATAAAAATTCTAAACGAGATGTAAGGCCTAAATCTGAAGCCACAGGTACATGTATGTAGCTACTGCAATTAATGAAATTAGTACCTATAAACAGCTTTAATTGAAGTCATTGACCTGATCTTCTCAACATGTAGATATCGAAGTTTAGCAGTTGTACCAAAACTACCAAAACAATTTACATTAATTACTGGTGATCTCTATCAAGAATTACTCTATAAATAATTAACGTTATGCTGTAATAATATTTTAAAGTGTGAATTTCCAGTGTTAACAATATTGACCAAGAACTACATTAGTAAAATTATTGTTGGATGGATTTGTTTTGTGTCAAGCAATACGGTAAATGATTTGTACACTGTATCAGTGATGATCAGCCCCAGCAAACTTTTACTCACTGTTTTACTCACTGTGGTGACCTGATCTGCTCAACATTTAGATTTCGAAGTTTACCAGTTGTTGTTACTCAACATTGTAGATCTTGAAGTTTAGCAGTTGTTGACCCACGAAATACCAAAACAAAAACTCATTGCACTTTTCTAAAACTGCAAGCTGTTCACTTCGAATGCATGAAACACAAAGCTGAACAGAAAGGAATTTTATTCTTACAGAAGCAGGTTTTCATCAGCATAGGGTTTTGCAATCAGATAATGCTTTGCACAGTATAAAATGATTTAATAGTCTTTTGCTTACAACGGAGCTAAATGTCAGTGGTGGAAAGCAGAAAACTCCTGCAAGTTCACCGTTACAATCAGCTGGCAACTGGCTCGATAGCTACGCGATTTCCATACTGATAACATAGCGTTACCACATGTCGGCAATTACCCTACGTGAATTTGGTTGTGCCTATTTGTCAGCCAGTCACAGTTTACTCTCTAATGGGAGATATAGAAACTCTTTATTAAATGAAAATTTAATTACTAAATATTAATTGTACAGCTCACACCCAAGGCACCATTCAGATATGAATTGACACAATTAGATTCCTTTCAGTGTTCAGATAACCTAGGTCAGAATTCTTCACAGTTTCACTGTCACAGCATGTGCAATACTCCATCCTTTTTATGATTCAGCGATATATATACATGTGTATATATTTAGAGAGAGAGAGACGGAGTGAACGTCACTTTGGCTCAACCTTGTCAGCAAATTCTTTAAGATCTCGTCTCATCGCGTATGCATCCTCTCCATCTGCATAATACTTTGGTTCAATCTCGCTAATCCTGAAACACGAAGTCACAAGCGTAAACTGCAACAGAATCGTAAGAACTGTAGTAGTGTCCGCATCAAGACTCGTTCATTTTAAGCAGAAATACAGTGCAGCAGAATTATTTCATTTAATGACTTAATTTTAATACTGCTTATAAAATAAATGTCTGCTAACAGAAGACAGTAAAATGGCTAGAAAACTTTTCACTGCAGCGTTGAAGTATAATAACTGCCAGACAACTCAAGTAATTGCAATGCCATTATTTCTTGTCAGGCCACTGTTGTTGAATCAGCTGTGAAGAAAGGTCATCCAATTCTGGTTATAGCCAATGCACTCGTCTGCACATAAATTTGGTACATTACCAGAACACCAACTTTAGTCAGATGCCAGACAAATTTAGACCTAAGCATTCTGATGGAATGTGGACATTCGTAAATGGGAAGGTAATGCCAAATGCGGACAAGGGGAGGGGTCCAAAGTAGGTTGCTTTTGTCAGACACAACATTGTGGACCATGTTAGTTTCTGCTGTTCCAGTCATTATGTTTAAGATTTAATCCACATTTGCTTAGCAAGGAAATCACTGAACTCTTCCAAATGAAAAACAACAGAGGTTACATAATAACTTAAGAAATCAAACAAATGTAAGTTATTCAAACAAGTTTAAAACCCGTCAGGGCATAAATTCTACTTTACACTGACATTAAGCAATTCAATGCAGCTTAGCAAACATACAGTGCTTATTTCTACAACAATTCCCAACTCTCACCATGTAGAACTGGTCCTCCAAAATTCCATTAATTATTTATCTTGCCATTGCTTCAAATCAAGCCCTACTGTGCACATTAAAAGAATAAAAAATAAACAGCAAGTTAAACTCAGCAAGATATCTGTCTCTAATAGCATCAACAACTGTCAGATAGTCAAATCCAGCTTCAAAACACTCACTGGAAGCGAAGAGTTTCTTTGTAGAGGTGAAGAGCAGCTCGGTTGCTTTTCCTAACATGAAGAGAAACGTATTTGGCATTGAAGCACTCAACCATTGCCCTCGAAGCCTGATCCATCAGTTTCTGGGCCAATCCGAGACGCCTGTGAGAGCGCTTCACAGCCTAAAATCAACTCAAATAGATGCATATCACAACATCTTTGCCAAAACTCACAATTACATCCTCTTGTTATATTACAAAAGCTCACATGAACTTAGAAGTAGCAGACTAAGTTACTGTCTGTTACTGTAAAGTCAAGTTAGTCCTGTATCCTCATAACCCTCTCTTCCATCCATTCCTCATTGAATCACCTGTGCATTCTAGCCATTTCTGTTGCAACTTTTTCAATCAGAGTTACAATTTCCTGCTATTTCCAATTCCACAAGCACAGCATATTCTTCTGTCTATTTCTCTCTTGCTCAGTCTATTTGGCTCTTGTCCTCGACACAACCTCTCCATTGTTGGACTATTCTCATGCATTACCTCTATTGTCCCTTGCTGTCCCTCTGAGACAATCTGATCTAATCTAATGACTTCTATAGTGCCATTATCATAAATGCATGAATTGATGGCTTCTTCAAGTGAAAACCATTGCAAGAACTGTAATCTGTTGGAGAAGTAAATATCAAATAGGTTAGGAATTTTCCCTGTAACTCTTTCTCCTTATCTTCCTCTGCACTTTCCTTATCTATTTTCCAATGTGTTTCATCTGTTTCCTTCCCTGAATACTTTCCCTGTTCTCAAAGAAATGTTACTCCTCTCCTGTTTCTCACAGAACTTAAAAAATTAATCAGACTGCAGGACTAAGGTTTCCTAATCACATACCAGTGACGTGATGTGACCATGTGGCACGGCATCTTCCGGATCTTCTTCCCTTCAAACAGAGAAAACCACAACATCAAAGACACAACTTCTGATTTACGTTTACTAAAGATTGTAATCTTGTTTACATATGGAATTGTACATATGTATGTATATCGAGATATCTACTACAGTGCTTCTTCATACCTTTCAAAACCACCTTCTAAGTAAGTGCATTTGAGGAAATGTGAAATGTTATACTGGACACATCTGAAGTCACATAAAGTCAGCTATTATGTATACCAACAAGCAATAGAAGCAATTTGGCAAAACATTTAGGTGTAATAACGCCATGAAAGACAGATTCTAATGCAGGAACAAATATGGCTAACAAAGTGTGATGCACATAGATAAAGAGTGAAAAAAGCATAATCAATGTTAAGTTTACATACATTTTTGCCAAAACGTAGCCAACGATTTTTCCCTTGTCATCTTCCGCAACATAAGACAGCTTTAACACAAACCGGAAAAATACGAATCAGATAGACTCAGTGCAAAAAAAACAGGAGAAAAACTTCAAAACCATGAGACACATGTATAAACACAATGAACAGCTGCACAAAAACCAAACACCTTATTTGCCATCTTAAATCTACATTATACTCTAAAAACCTCTATAGCACCATGCTAATTCATAATCTGATAACTTCTATATAGCATCTACAATGAAGTTCAAGGCATCAATCGATGGCTGCAGCTAAGCAAAAAGCGTGCATGCCAAATTCCAGGGAGAGTCCGTTGGAATGCAAGAGAAGACACGGAAACAGTCTACAATGGAAATGAATTCAGGAAAAGATGATTCTGTAAAGTAAACGTTTGCCAGTAAAGCGTTCCACAGTTTAGGGCCAACAACAGAGAGACCTATGCGTCCACCAAGAGCCATCCTTGTCCATGGTATCATAATCCTTAATGCACAAGCCATCAATTAATAAACAAAGCACAACATGCCTAAGGACCAGAGCACAGGTTATGTTGTATAAGCAAAGTGAGATGATTTCTTAAGTTCAGACCTGAATGACACAAAGAATGGACACAGCAGTCAGAGCAAAACAATACAGTCCAATGCCTCACAGCACCTACTAAGACACAAAACTGTTCTAGTACGATATAGCTACACACTATAATTAGGTGTCAGATGATTGAACACTATGTATGCTAGTTACAGAAGTATGGAATGAACACATGCGTGCACACGCTTAAGACGTAAGGAGTGAACACTATATATGCTAGTTTAAAGAGGTAAGGAATAACACTAATACTAGTTTAACAGGTAAGGAATGGATAAGTTTTAGATGTAAAACTTCATGAAATCGAGCTAGTTCTGAAAAAAATATTCTATCACTGCAACTACTTTGGTACATAATTAGCTGCCATGATCAGGGCTGTCCAGTTTTTCTCTCAAGGTGAAGCAGAGTTTCATAATTTGCCAAATTATATGTGACCATGCCTGAGAAAACTCTCACAAAGTCAGACAAATCAAAACTGGGTTTGATACTACTGTACTGGAGTGGAACTCCTGGAAAATTATGTGAAAATCGCATGTTTCTATAACAAATAGCTAAAAGCTACAATTTCTCAAAGATGCAAGTCTCTTCACAGCCACTTTAAGAAATTACAGTAAATTTTGCCATAACTGATCCAATCTAAGTTGCTGTGCCTGGAGGTCATGAAACATGTATGGCATATCTAATTGAATACTGTGAGAGGCACTTTATAAATGTTTAAATACAATACAATACAATATCACGTGCTTTAGCGGTTGCAATCGATGAAATCTCTAAAAACTCATTACAACAAATCGATGAAATCTCTAAAAACTCATTACAACAAATCGATGAAATCTCTAAAAACTGATTACAACAAATACTTACAGGACTGTCTGAGTGTTAATAATTGATGCATGTATCATTGTATCTTCGAATAAGGTCACCAAGGGAATAGGTTAAACAAAGTATTCATTGCAAGGACATAAAAAAATTAATCATTAAAAATAAAATTGAAAACTATTTAAAAATTTGTCAGTCATACTTCACACTGACTTTTATTCACTGAAATCTATTATCTCATTTACCTTTTTTTCATAATAAATGTTATCCTCATAATTTAATCATTATTTTCATTCAGAAACTGCTGTGCATGAGCATAATACATAAGAGCCTTGCTAAATATTGAATTCGTATATAATTAGCTTGAAGGTTAACCAGTTTTCACTGAAATGTGCAGAAGCAACATTATGGAATAGCCTTTCATCTAATTTAAAAAAAAATACAATCCTAGGCTAATATAAACACCAAAAACATCACCTACGAAGGTTCAATAACTATTGTTTTTTGCTCTGGCATATTTAGTGTTTAAAATGCTTTTTCATCACATATAAGTAAAAGCTTACAAAAATAAATAATTAAATAAATAAATAAATAATAAAAGGCCACCATAAATATTTATGGAAATAGGAAAGTATTATTTACAGTGGGACTTTTTCTCTTCTGGGTGACCCTGATGAGTAATGGCATCAAATGTTGAAGCTACAGTCATCTGATGTGGTATGTACTCTTGCTGTTTGCATTTCACTAAATGGCATTTTAATTAAATTTTAAGTTTTAAATTGAAAAATAAACAAACCTATATTTAAATTCTTTACAAAGATGTAAATTTTGACAGCTAACACTGCATGGATTACAAATACACATATACATAACCAATTTGATGCCTACTTTCCTTCTTCGTACTAGCACTTTTCTGACTTTATGAGGGTTTTTTCTATCATGGTAACATAATTATATACACAGGAAAAGTACCTGTGCATAAATGAACATTTTCACATTGCCTCCTAAGAACCTCTTGAAGGTACACCAGCTACCTTAAATAATGCCCATTAAGTTCATTAGTAAACAATCGAATCAAATGGAAATTTAGAAGGTTAACAGTTTTCAAATTTACGATTTACGTGATCATGTAAACATTTAGTTAAACATTCTAGACAAAACTATGAATCTCAGACCAAACTGTGAAAACAGCATGCAGATTCAAACCTGAGGCCATGACAGTCCATGATAAAAGTAGTACTTCATCTGGTAATTTTCAGGCAGGCACAGCAGGTTGCAGTGCTGCATGTTCATGAGATCATCGGGCTAACAAATTAGAAAAAACAATTAGCTCAGAGGTTCCCGGCTAATACTTAATCAGTGTTAATCACCATGTGAAATATAAAATAACCACACAGTTTTCAACAATCAAATTATAAAAAAAACGCAGCTAGGACGTGGTACAGCAGATAAACTAAGACGTGTTTTCTGATATTTGCATTGATACTTAACAAAATGTAAACCTAGAGTTCTACTCTTAAAATTCCACAGTGACCATCAGGAATAGGAGTACAAACTCATCAATTTCAAATTTTGATGATCACAGCTGAGTATAACTTAACGAGTATACCAAATCTACTACCCTCTACAGATAAGGTCACTATAAGGCTTAACAGTGCTTTCATTCTATCATTTTAAAACTTAAGACTTCTAAAAGGCATTCCATAAATGTCTGGGTCCACAACATTAGACATCACTGACAGGAAGGAGGTTTGGACATACATCCAGCTTCATGTGGGAGGAACTGCACTGGTTGCAAATGCACTAAGTTTAAGGTCTCAATGCTTATGCTTAATAGCCTTGCTAGCTGTGCTCAGTTTTAGCTCACAGAATTGTGACTCGGTAATAAATTTCTTTACAGCTGTACAAGGTGAACTGACTGTTCTCTTTGTCCAAATGTCCATGGTGCATTACAGAAGCTTCACTGTAGCTGGTCCAACTTTCTGGAATAAGTTGCTTAACATTAAATGACAAGCACTTAAAACATTTTGTTCGATCCTGGTTTTCTGATGTTATGTCAGGAGTGGCTCTGATGAATCTCTCTTGAAGAGGTGCTATATAAATCTGTGATTTCTTTTACAAGTATGTCGCACACAAGTTCCACAACTATGAATCAAGACTCCTCAGCTGTGACTGAATTTTCATCGGACTGCATATGCCATTTCAATTAATCACTTGACTGAGAACAAACTGAAAGTCTGTGTGGACTCAAAACTGTCTATTACTATTCAAATTACTTATTCTGATTCTTATCCTGTACCGTTCTACAAATGATTTTGTCACCAAATGCATAGTGACTCTCCCAGTTTCATTTTGGAAAAGTTTTGTAGAAAATTACAGAATTGTTTCCAAAAGATGCGACTACATGCTCTTGGTACTACAGGGTATCATTAGGTAAAATTTGTTTGGTAACAGTCCCCAAAACTATATACATACCTAATTAACTGATACAAAGAAAAGTATTTTGACAAATCTTTGTGTTACTCACTTACTGCTTAATTACTTACTTAGGATAGTTTCTGGTAGCTTGCAGTGCTCTAACTACTCTTGCAGTCTCGGGTGGTCACCTTTAAAGGTATGGCAACCACGAGCCGCTGTATTTTACAATTACAAATTGTTATTATATCCTCGGCCGATAGCGAAGTACATTCCAAAACTGTCTGTTCCTGCACCTCTACCAAACACTACCATAAAATGACTACATTGTCCCTGCAATTGTTCCAGCGGCGATGAAGATGAATGATCACCACCCTCATAGTCCAAAGCCAAGAAACTGAAGTCACTAATACTTCATATTCATGGTTGCGTTGCGGCACTAACTTAAGGGAATGCTCTTCTCCTGCACTACATTTACACTCACGACTGAAAACCGAACTCTTCAAGCTATCCTATCCTGGCTCCATTCCTGAGCCACCACACAACCGCCATCATCACCGATTACCACCGTAGTACCCTGCTGTCTCCTCGGCTTGAATGTGTGCGGCCCGAATCCCCGAAACCCGAATCCCCGAAACGAATTTCGGCCGGATCCCCAAAATCGATTTTAGACTAAAATTACAAATAAACATGTGAATAGGCATTATATCGAGGTACATCAAGGCCACGCTAGGTCTATGTGATGTATAAGAGTTTACAATTTAACTTTGATTAGTTTTCTGGAGTTCGGCACTTTCTATAAGCTGTTTTCGGGAAATCGGACTTTAGTGTATTTTCACCGTTTTCGGGGATTCGGGTTTCGGGGATTCGGGCTGACCCCGCTTGAATTCCCCGGACTCTGACCTGGCACCGGAACGGATAAGGCGGACATGGCTATTGCGGACTTGATTTGATATAGCGCCGGTAAATAAGCTGGTCTCCCTGACGTGGCTTTTGTGTGGCGCTGAGAAATTTCGGAGATTTACATTACATTACGTCCTGGCTCAGGCCAACATGCGGAAAACACGCGCATCTGAATAACACCTTCGCTGCGATTACAGCTAACACAATGGCAAGAAAATTCCACTAAATCACTTATAAAGTCAAAATAATGAATAAAAATCAATTTAATACCCTTGCGTTCCGTATGTTCATTTTTATTTGGTTATTATTTCTAAAACGAACACTAATTATAAGCGGAAACGTTTCAAGGCTTCCCCTTGAAAATACCATAGATATCTACATCGCTATACTAATATAAATAACAGTCTATGTAGGTCGTTTCCGGTTCTGACAGATTTTTATGCTTCGTCAAACTTTTTTACTAATCAATCAATCAATCAATCAATCAATCAATCAATCAATCAATCAATCAATCAATCAATCAATCAATCAATCAATCAATCAATCAATCAATCAATCAATCAATCAATCAATCAATCAATCAATCAATCAATCAATCAGTTTTCGTTTAATCATTTATAGACTCAAGTTGACATTAACGCAACTCGTTACATAGGAACAATTTATAGGAGATGAAACTACTGAGCTGGGGTTAAGCTACTGATGAAAGTATTTCCGAATAAGTTTTGTTTTTATACAATGGAGAGTCTAGGCCTATTGTTTAATGAAAGCAAACATTTTAGTTTTATTTTTATTTTTCCAATAACAAATCAATGTATTCATATCTAATTCTGCTCACATTATTAATCATGATCATCATCGTTAAACTAGTTGGAGATTACGATTAGGCCTAGTTTGGGAAAGAACAAGATAATTATTCGTTTTTTACAAAATGCTGGAGTGCAATTGAAAGGCCTATAGAAGCCGTACTCCTACAGATCAAATTGCTTAGTTAACTTTTGGCGCTAAACAAAGATCACATTTTAAATTCAAATAGTTTGTTGTTAGGCCTGGCGAGCCTATAGTTATTAAGTCAGACAGATTGAACCATACGACGTCATGACCGTTGTATGTAGTCCTAGCCTAGGCCTATATGCACAAACGTAGGCCTATATGTAAGCCTACGCATTCCTTGTGTCGTAGGCCTACTCGAGGTGTAGGCCAATCGTTAGCAAAGGCAACTTGTCTCTTAGAAAGGTTGCCTCATGATAATGATGATGGGAGCCTTACTGCGCGGATTCAAAGAAGCATAGGCCTAGGCCTACCCCGGGTGCCGGGTGGTGTCACCCTGGCAGTGGCAGTTGCCAAGACTCAGTTACCGTAACAAGAATAATAGTAATAATAATAATAATAATAATAATAATAATAATAATAATAATAATAATTATTATTATTATTATTATTATTATTACAGTAGTAGTAGTAGTAGTAGTAGTAGTAGTAGTAGTAGTAGTAGTAGTAGTAGTAGTCAGGGATCGGTTGGGACCGGAACGCACCGGAACGGCGTTCCGGTTCCTTTTTTGACGACCTGTATTTTTTAGACAGGATTCACAGGAACATTTCTAGATTAACACGGCGTCTGACGCCGGCGTTCCGGTTCTTTTTCGATTAGGGAGAAATCCCTGGTAGTAGTAGTAGTAGTAGTAGTAGTAGTAGTAGTAGTAGTAGTAGTAGTAGTAGTAGTAGTAGTAGTAGTAGTAGTAGTAGTAGTAGTAGTAGTAGTAGTAGTAGTAGTAGTAGTAGTAGTAGTAGTAGTAGTAGTAGTAGTAGTAGTAGTAGTAGTAGTAGTAGTAGTAGTAGTAGTAGTAGTAGTAGTAGTAGTAGTAGTAGTAGTAGTAGTAGTAGTAGTAGTAGTAGTAGTAGTAGTAGTAGTAGTAGTAGTAGTAGTAGTAGTAGTAGTAGTAGTAGGCCTAGTAGTAGTAGTAGTAGTAGTAGTAGTAGTAGTAGTAGTAGTAGTAGTAGTAGTAATTATAGTTATGCTAATAATATATGTGGCCTAGGCCTACATCATGTGACATCCAGCGAACATAAAACAGCTTTTTATGTTAATGGTAGGCCTATGTCACTCATGTGCGAATTTTTCGGTGTGTTCAGCGTCACCTTTGCGTGGACGATAGCCCCGGCCCCCGGTCATGTAAATAGGCCTATGGGCCATTTATAATACGCGTCGATGTATCTGCATTATTAATAGCCTGCCTATATATGCTTGATGCGTTCATGGCTGTGTATACAAACATTAAGCTAAAAGTAAATTTAGCCTACATCATGCCTTCGTTTTGCTACCCAAGCACGTATAGGCCTACAGGCCACCAACTGTGCACGTCAGAGGCGTGCGCCGGTTGCACTACAACTTTCCTAGATCTACACGTGGCTTGTTTCGCCTCCACCGCTGTCCTTCCAGCCTCCGAAATAAGTGAATAATTATGGCGTCGGTTCTCTTATTTAGACCTAGCAGCAGCTGGCCATTGCAGCAGCTCACTCTCCAGAGAAAATATATACGAAATTAAAGAACCGTATTGAAGTAGGCCTAATGTCTTTGTCGGAAACTTATATCTGTCGCAGCAGACTAGTTAACGATACAAAACTACATTAGTCTGCAACAGTACTTTGCCAGTGCATTATATCGCTGGTGTCATCTAGTATATCAATGCTTCTTTAACGACCCACGATTATGCTATCGAGGATTAGATAATTAAAACCATAGCTGGTTAAGTTGAATACTTTGCACCTACTGATATACGAGGGTTCAATGATTCGAGCCAGTCTTCTGGCTTTATGCTGGCAGAAGAAAGCGCCAGACACGAGAACAACAACGAAAGAAGCAAACGAAAACTGATGCACGAAAGTTATATGAAAATAAACTGAACTATATAAGTAAAGTAACGTTAAAGAATGTCAACGGCCTTTGTAGTCATAGAAAGTCGTTAACAATGGAATCCTGCTACTAGGGCCTACTACTATAATAGGGGCCTATATATTATAATGCACGACCTCATTAACGCAACATCGGGCCTTTGCTTCGGCTGGCCCTTCACTTTGGAATGAACTCCCTTCTGAGATCCGGAGCAGGATCCTCGGGGCGTTTTCACCAGCTTCACTTAAATGCTTAAAGACCTTTCTTTCTGCACGAGCCTATCACGTTGAGAGGGCTTCTGAATAGCTCTGCTGCGAGGAGCGCTTTACAAATGTTTATAGGGCCTATTACATTACATTACATTTAATTACATTACATTACTAATTCATTCGCAAAACACGACAAAATTGACACGTTAAAGCTTAGTTATTATAAGGTATCGAAATTTTTATGTTTCATTTTGCAATCTTTCCAATAGCTATTGGTTGACTGTTTCGTGTTTCAAACCCTAACTGACGCCGCCGCCACCGAAAGCCGGCGCCCAGCCGAATTTCGGCGTATATGTCTAATAAATATAACTGGCCTAAATATCTGTCTATACTCTAATAGCACATGTCGATGGTCTGCAGTATACTTACTATAGCATCTATAGTAAGCATAGTATTCATGTACACCCAAACATGCAGTATAATTAGAATACAGTAGGCTAGACTAAAATTATTGTGTGAACCTTTGCGAGCTCTCAGCCCACCAGTTTTGCCACACCATAAAATCGCTTCGCCCGCATGTAAAAGCGTTTGTGCAAATAAACGCAAATAATAAAATGTGCTAAAATCCCTTTGCAAAGCCTGTAGTAGGTTACATCGAAATAGTAACAACATGCTAACAAAACAACCCCAGGAATAACTTTCAACAGTTATCCACTCTTATGCGCAAGCATATATATATATATATATATATATATATATATATATATATATATATATATATATATATATATATATATATATATATATATATATATATATATATATATATATATATATATCTAGCGGGTGCAAACAAGTTTATTCAGCATACAGTAAATAATTGAACGCCCGATGAAGTTCTGTCTGTTCATTTTATGTCGACAGAGCAGAGTGCACATAAGCCATGTGGCTATGTGGCTCTCTCTTTCTCTCCGCACACGAGCCCAACATCGAAGCCACTCGTAAACAGTAATTCGCCAGCATGACTGTGTACATGTAGACAGTAACGTACGCCATAATTTCGAGACGTGCACGCCGACTTCTACACATGAAAACCTGTTGGTATAACTATAGCCGTACACGAGTGCTCACTTGTATACGGTGTGGCAGAGAGAGGGAGGGAGGGGCGGGTGGCAGAGAGAGGGAGGGGCGGAAGAATGGAGGGACGAACGAAACATATTCGTGAGTCTGAAATCGCTATATGGCATTGTATACGCAGTCTCGTCTGGATTGGCAATGCATGCGGGAGCGCACAGAGAGGGGTCTTCTTCATACGGTGGGGTCTTTCAGCGTGTGGTGGGCTGTTGGCTGCCGCACCGTGCTCAGTGAAATTAGTCTGTTACTACGACTCTGCGAATCCTAGCGCCGTCTAGCGGTTATTAATAGCATAAAGGCGCCGTGTGTTCATTCCAAGAACGAATTCGACTTCACGTGTGTGAACTGCAGGAGGCTGAGGTGGCATCTGCGCGTCGCCTTCGGTAAGCACTGTCTGCCGACAGAGTTCCGGCGGAAGTTCGTCGGCGCCGGAAGCGAGAGGACGCAGTGCAGAGCCGGAAGGAAGGCCGTCGGGGTTATATGTTGCGGCGGAGTGATACGCCATGGGGCAAATTACCAGCCGTCGCTTTCGGCGTCGTGAGGAGGATTCGTCATCGTCGTCCGAAGGTGAGTGCTCAGTGCTCAGTGCGTGCAGGGTGAGCACTCGACTCAAGTGCTCGCTCTGTGTGTTTATCGGGAGTTCTGTTTGGTGACGTGTGTCCAGGTTCTCCGATGGTCGCTTTCCAGGAACTGTTCGATGGCTTCGGATTTCAGTTTGCTCAGTGATAACTGAACCAACCTGCAAAACTTAGACATCGAACCTGCAACTCTTACACCTAGTGACGTCAGAGCATCCGGTTCAAGAGGTTCAATGATCCGGTGAACCATTTAGGACCACATCCGGTGATAGAGAATTGTGTTTGTTAGTATTGAACTCGTTTTGGAATAACACGCTCTGACAGGGACTAGGCTGCTGAGAAAGGAATATACAACTTAACCAGGGCCCCATGTTTCCCTCCCCATCTTAGACCGGTCAAATTTTTTTTGCGAGCGATAGGCTGCGCCAGAAAACAGACCACGTCACTGGCACATAATTGGAAATCCAGGCAGGCAGGCAGGCAAGCAGGCAGGCAGGCAGGCAGGCAGGCAGGCAGGCAGGCAGGCAGGCAGGCAGGCAGGCAGGCAGGCAGGCAGGCAGGCAGGCAGGCAGGCAGGCAATGCCTAAAACATATGTGCTTATACCTATTGGTCTAAAAGGCTTACGGAACGAATCGATGAGTTATTTGCTTTTTCAACCAAACTGTTCTGGGGGTAATCGTGATGCGAGGTCGGCTGCTGGGAAGAGAAGATGAGCGATGGGTCCATCCATCTTCACCAATAATCACATCTGCACATCACTAAAAGCTCAATCAGAATAACAATTCAATCTGTTAGTTATTGTTCATGATATTCTCACGTTTCTCTCGCGCCACTGCAGCTTATCACGTCACTGGCTTCGTTCCATTTGAAGGTCAGTGGACTTTCCTCCGTCTGTCTGTCTGTCTGTCTGTCTGTCTGTCTGTCTGTCTGTCTGTCTGTCTGTATGCGCACTTCAGTCTGAAAGTGCTCAGACAAAACTCGAGTAGAGATACATCATCTGATTATTCTTTTCTGCCAGTTTGAGACAAGACGAAACAATGAAAATGACTGTATACGCGCGCTAACACGCGCATGCACCATTAGGCCTATATACTCCACGCATATAAGTATGGACGTACCGGGATATATATATATATAGGGCCTATATGCATGTATTATATATATATATATGTATGTATATATATATATATATATAAATGCATGTGTATTTGATTAAGCTTTCATAATAGAGGCTTAACATGGTTTATCGTATCATGGTAACTATAGACTCGAGTGCCCAACTATAATTCAGAGGCTTAACATACAATGCGTATCTAGAGATATAGGCACGGGTATATACATGATATACATGTACATATTATATGTGTATATATATATGCATGTATTTGATTGAACTCTGCTTCGACTGTCGACACCTTCCATAATATATACGTTATCATATGAGACAGCAAATATATAGGCTGAATTGTTCACCAGAATCCAGAGGCTTCATATGCGTTGCATGGCTTGAGCCAATTATACGGCTGTTTCCAGCACCTGTGTACTGACCGCTCCTTGGACTATAAAGAGGCGAACGGCGGAGATAAAGGCGAAAGCGAGCGTACGAACCGGGCAGAATCTGGAGCGGTCAAATTGCTTATAAGTGGTCGGCCGCAGGCAATTTTTTTACACTATATAGGCCTATATCAAACTCAGGGCTCTCTTAACCACTCCGTTCGCTAACACAACGCTGGATAAAAGGGCAGCAGAAATTACACGAACAATACCGGAAGATGTCGACGGCTGTTGCTGCCGTATACGATGTCGTTAAACCTTGGTCCATATATAAGCAAGAAGATGTTGGAGCCTCTGAGTAGCCTCTTGAAGAGGCGCTATATAAATGCCCTAATGAATGAATGAATGAATGAATGAATGAATGAATGTTGGACGGGAAGAGAGGTGTAATGCATGGCCCCACTCGAATAAATGAGGAAAGTTTGGGTCACTGTGACATGTAAACGTATTCGCGTTTTCCACAGTAGCTTGGGCTGCTCCATGGTATATAGCTAGCTATGCTGGACTGTCACTTGTGAAATCGGGGATTCAAGTTCCGCCAGGGCAGACATTTGCGCCCCTAGCCAACTCAGCTATAAGGAGTACACTCAGCACTGACGGTGGGAAGATCAGCCGACAAGGGAGAGAACTAGCTAGCGTGACCACACACCCTCATATGCCGTGGCCAAGAAAATGAAGTCGCTAACACTTCACACTCGTGGCTGCTTTTCTTGGTCTCTATAGCTTGGTAGTAGGCATATATAGGCTGCTCATCATTTGCATTGAAACTGAGGGTGCTGTCTGGTAATGTTAAGTAATTCGCTCATTTGCTGCATTCCAATGTATCAACATTATGATCGGCAGAGATCCGGATCGTTCGACTGAAGCGTAGATATGACAATAGTAATCCAACACCTCAGACAGCGTATCGTTACAGGACGCACTGCATGGTTTCAAAGCCGAGACGTTGAGGTGAGAAGCAAACGCCGGTTCGGTTGCAATCATCCACTAGGCCACACAACGCCACTAGGCCCCACAACGCCATCTCATCTTCCCACAGTGTACGGTCAGTGTACTCGGTGTCTATGAATCTTACAAGTGGCGGGGATTTGAACCCCCAACCTCTCGATGGACAGTCCAGCACGCTAACCACTACACTATCGAGCACCCCAATATATATATATATATATATATATATTATATATATATATATTATATATATTATATATATATATATATATATATATATATATATATATATATATATATATATATATATATATATATAGGCCTATAAATGCATAGAGAAATATGTTGCAGTATAGTATAAGTAATTAAATTCATTAATGTATTGTAATGAAGAAATAAAGTTTTAAAGAGTGTTTACGGTTTGGGCAATTGAGAGAGATTTTAAGTAAATGGAATTTAACAACGACGTCCTGGGCATTTCATGTTTTTATTGAAGTTTAAGAGGACACCATTAAGCTTTTGGCATTCATGGTCTAAAGGCCTACATAGTCTATGGGCCTAATAGGGTCTATGGATCTTAAAAGCATGATGAAACTGAGTAATCGTAGAGAAATAGACCTAGGCTATTTGACCTGCAGGTCCTAGAGTCTATAGACTCTAGACTATAGGGCTTCTGTTCCATGTGTCTCGAACATAAAACCTGTTCTATACAACATGCGGGGAGTGTGTATACAAAATCATTTCTCTTGCGCTTCGATAACAAAATGTCTGTCGTAAAGCCTCCGACTTTTCGTTAAAAGATCGAGATCTGACCCGTGCATATATATATCCGATCTGATTGTTTGTGGGCGAAAGAGCGATCGAAACGTCAACTATCCGAAAGATAATTCCACTGTTCAGTTATAAACATTATCTAGGCCAACAGCTGTATACACAGGATGGAAACTCGGAACGTATATTATGCACTTAGTGCCGTTTGCAAGGATTGCACTCGGCAACCCCACGTCCGCTCGCTGATGACGTACGCTTGGGTGATGACGTCATCGAATTTCTTCGGCGCCAAGTCTGCTCTGGCATATTATTCTATATATTAATAGACTTGCTTATAAGCTTATTAATAAGCTGCGGTTGGATAAATATAAGGTCGACGTCAACAGCCTGGCAATCACAAGATGTCGTTAAGCGCAGAGGTATTGTAAATTTGCAGTTCTCTTCTTAGACGCCGCTTAGAAGTGCTTTTGATAGACGCTAAAATAATATTCACTAGAGCTGCATTTAATCGCCAGAATATTCACTAGAGCTGCATTTAATCGCCAGTTTAACTCCGCCACTGCCTGGTAGTGCCAGTCCCAAGTTTGGATAAAGGAGGAGGGCGACGCTAATCATCTTTATTACGACACATGGGAAACGGACCAACCAATCGCCAGCTTAGAATACGGTCAAGTTGAAGGTCACGGCAAACAAATTATGCTGTTAAACAATGGGTAGGCCTACTATTCTTGTTCAAACGTCTCGCACTTGAGACTTGCTGAGAAGACTCTTAAGACTCGCTCAGCCAAGCCTTGTCCCCGTCTAGAATTATCTTTCCATGCAGACGAAAAGTGTGTAAGGCCGCAAACTCGGATGATGGGACAGTTGTTTATCGGATCAGACGACAGTCCTTGAACCGGAAAGGATCTGTGTAAGTATCTCGGTGCAGGGGCGGATCCAGAAGGTCTGTCAGGGGGGCCAAAAAATTTTACATTCCTACCATCGCCTGTGTAAACATCATAAAACGCCCATAAAACGCCTGTGTAAATAAAGATAAATTTCAAATGGAGGGCCATGGCCGGATTTGCCCCCCCCCTGGATCCGCCTCTGTCTCAGTGGACATTGACATTGGTAATTATGAGATCAGATCTTGATGTTGTTTTTCGGATCAGACATTGATGTTCGATTTGTATACACCGGTTATCGGCTGGTCGATGAAGTTCGACTCGACACGATTCTCTCGCGAACGTTGTCAGGATTACTCTCAACATCCAAGTATTGTCACGCTTGGATAACTTTACAGTCAGACCGCTTGGCGCCGTTGATTATTCCTCTGTAGATTACGCAGCAGATTATGTAGAAAAAGTACGGAGTACTTCTGAAAGACCTTTTACGTTTAAACCGATTTCAGTTCCATTCGTCCGTTTGAATAAATAGTTAATAAATAGTAAAATCGTTACCACTCGGATACTCTTCAGACCTAGAAATGACAAGCGGGATCCACACAACACAATATAGTACAATACATTACAATACACCATCACAATACACTACGCTACAATAGAAAACAATACAAAACAATACGGTATAATGCATTTCAATATAGACTTATTTAGGCCAGCCTGAGAATCTTCTACAATCTCCAGCTATATATAGCGACCACACACGAGCAGTCTTTCATGTTCTTTCCATGTTTTCCTGCGGGTAGAAAATTGGAAGAAGATCGGAACTGGGATAGAGTGCATGGAGAGTATCGGAACGACTCTGCCCGTCAAAGTTGGCGAAGCCCCTTGATGTATCAATCCGCGTGTGTATAAATCTAGGCTATGTCCATATACTGGTGTATAAACAAGATAACCTTATAGACCCAGATATATCTCTCTCGATAACCTTACAAGTGAGGCTGCAGCGCATAGATCCACGGACCCATGTATATAGGAGCCCATAATAGATCTAACGCCTTCTATATTATACAGCGATCTCTATCTATCTCTTTCTGCATCTGTATAACTGTATATAAGACTATATAACCATAAGTGTGTAACAATATACTTCTACATACAGTCATATATATACATAGATAAGCTTACAAGTGTAGGCCATATATATATATGTATGTATGTATGTATGTATGTATGTATGTATGTATGTATGTATATGTATATGTATATGTATATGTATATGTATATATATATATATATATATATATATATATATATATATATATATATATATATATATATATATATATATATATATATATATATATATATATATATAGGAGTATTGTGCGCTGTTCCCAAGAGGCCATTTTCGGCCGGCAAAAGTTATTGGTGCGTAACCCTCGGGAAAGAGCCTCTCTTCAACCCTGTGAAAGGCGAATGGCGGAGAATTCCGCTGCCAATTTATGCGCGTACAGCGAACAATCGATATTTCTTCTGAGACCAGTCTTCTTATTCTTCTTCTTTTTCTCATCCAGACTGTTACGCTCTGGGGCCTCGCGTCTATGGATTGCACTGCGCATGCGCTCTGATCCTCCGAGAATAGCAGCTGGTGGCCTTTGGAAGGCAATCCGAGGAGACGAGATAATTGATTGGAGATGGTATACGATGTTGTTACGTAGAGATGGTATACGATGTTGTTACGTAGACCTATGTGCAGAAAGTGTACGATTCAACTCCTCAGAGAAAACCACTTCTGTGGATTTGCCTCAATCCGTTGCTTTTATGTTTCTCTCCTTTTTAACAGTGACAACTTAATATTGATAAGCACAACTAATAACCCTGGAAGTAACATCTGTTGACCCCATATTGGGTCCATAACAGCTACCAAGTGGCACGCTGCGGGCCTGCTGTGGGCGTTGTCTGGATAAACGTTTTTGGCAGTTCGTCTGAGCTGTGGTTAGAGAACAACGCTAGTTGGACTATCTTCTGCATAATTAGATATATGCTTGCGCGTGCTTGCGCGAGAGCATCTGGGCGAGTGTGTGTGTGTATGCGTGTGAGGGAGGGCCTATGTTGGTTGACCTGACTGACCCCGGATTTTGGCTTGTCTTTCAGTGCGTACTTGACAGCATTCATCGATAGATGCCTTGTATTGTTGTTAGTCTATCTACTGAAGCCACGTTTCTGGCATAGATCGCAATCCATTAAAATAAATGCCTTTCGGTCTCTCTGTAGTAATTGTTTTGGAAGAATAGGTCTAATATCAGTGAACCGCGAAAGGGTGGTTCACAGTTTTAACGCTGGTCTATCATGCAGGCAGGACTCCTATGCACTGCCTGCAGACCGACATGGTAATCCTTTGCACCAGAATATACGGCAGCCTGGCATAACCATTTGATGCGCATACATATTTTGATTGATGTGGAGGTAATGCATAAGTCACACACAAGCCAGGCAGACGGTAGGAACATTTAGATAAAAAATGGCAAATAATTGGGCTCTACTTATACGCTCCACATCCGTCCGGACGTCCGTCCTCCTGTATGCCTACATATCTTTCTGAGCACACTGTATTTTTGACTTTTTCACACATATACATACACAACACATTAAAATATATTTGCCTATATACGTGCATATATTTCTGATTACATGTATTTATATATACATGTATGTAGACGAATGCAGAGTCTATGTGTTTGCATATATATCTTATTATATGTATACGTTATATAAGGATGCGTTCAAACGTCAGAGGTCTGGGGTCATTTGAGTACAATACAATTTGAATTCATGTGCAGTATGCATACACACTGTAACGTTCATTATTACTAGTTGTGCTCGTTTTAGACCATTCTACTTGATACAGCTGTGCTTAATTATAGCATATATGCATATTTAATATCTGAGGTATTTGAATTATTTGGCTACCTGCAGTGTATACGGCTAGTATTCACATGTGGCCGGAATGATCAAACCATTTCTATAGCGCCATTGTTTTAATGAGGATGTTAGTCTAATTCTGTCGTGGGTTCTGACATCAGGTGCATGTCCAGGGAAAGGAGGGACGGACGGACGGACGGACGGACGGACGGACGGACGGACGGACGGACGGACGGACGGACGGATAGAAATAGATACATTGACAGACAGAGTTAGCTAGATAGACAGACAGACAGACAGACAGACAGACAGATAGACAGATATGTAGATGACAGATTGAGATGGCCAGAGAGAGACAGGATGCGAGAGAGAGCAGAAGGTCGAGAAGGGAGGCAGACATCAGTAGAGCGAGGCAGGGAAGTACTGAAGAGCAAAAAATGGATGGAGGTAAGTGAGACATAGATAGAGACAGAGACACAGACAGACAGAGAGAGACATAGACAGAGAAAGGAGTTGAAATAAAGAGGTATGGTGAGAGCGAGCGAGAAACAAACGCCGAGCAGAAGTTAATTGAATTCGAGGCTTGGATCGCAGACCCAATCCATACCCACTTGGTTCTAATTGCCCCTTCAACTGACAACCGATCCCTAGCTTCAATAACGGAACCACGGCTTCCAACGAGATATTGACCCCACAGGCAAATCCAGGCAATTTATATGGAGCTCCGTCCTCTCATCCACTTCATTCCACAAAACAAACACACAGGCGCACACACTTCAACATTGCATATATGCGTATGATAGTATGATATATTATTACAGTGGTTTTATATAACGCCCCTTCAAGATTATCTACACAGGAGTGGACAGACAGACAGACAGACAGACAGACAGACAGACAGACAGACAGACAGACAGACAGACAGACAGATATATATATATATATATATATATATATATATATATTCATCTTCATCTGTTCTTGATGCCAGCCATTTGGTGGCGATCTGTACGAATAAGTGATCTCCATTGTCTTTATAGCCCTTTTCATACATGTCCGGTGCCTCTCGATGGGTAAAATATATATATTATTTGTTAAACGTGCAGAACTATATATTATGGTTTCTTCTATGTGTGCCCCAATGTGTGTGCGTCTGTGTGCGTCCGTCTCTTCGTACACGACCTTGCAATTACACAGCACCTGTGTGTGTGTGTGTGTGTGTGTGTGTGTGTGTGTGTGTGTGTGTGTGTGTGTGTGTGTGTGTGTGTGTGTGTGTGTGTGTGTGTGTGTGTGTGTGTGTGTGTGTGTGTGTGTGTGTGTGTGTGTGTGTGTGTGTGTGTGTGTGTGTGTGTGTGTGTGTGTGTGTGTGTGTGTGCACTTTGTTTAGCGCAGTTTTGTACCGCACAAAATGAGCACGTGCTGCCATTTGGTTAATAATTGATACGATTTAATGGACAAGTGTTACCATTTGGTAAAAACTATATTTAAAGGGAACGTCTAATAAGAGACTGCTACCATTTAAAGGGCTTTTGTTACCGTACAATAAGAACTTTTCTTATTTTAAGTTTTTTTTGTAATAATCTAATCAATAATTGTTCTAGTTAAATGTTAATTTAACTGGCATCTATCGGCGTCGAGTCATATCCTTTAGCTTTAATCAGTATCTGTTCCGGTTTAGTCAACAGTTGTTGGTGTTAAATCACATAGTTTAATTTGTTGTTCCTGGCTGTCCATTTCCTATAAACACCCCCCTGTCCCCATAGTGTCTGAATCGTTTTACGTGACACCATTCAGTCGCAGTGTGTTTACCAGAAGGGAGTCATAAATTAAAAATACGAATATACAGCTACACCCATAAGGAACTCGTTACGTTTAACGCGACTGAGGAAGGCGCCGACAGAGCCAATGGTGTCAAAGGCCACAAGATTTAGCAAGGTGTGGTAGAAAATTTAAATCTGGAGGAAGTATTTCCCGTTGTTCGCCTTTGTGGATGCCACTAAGAACAAATATCACATCACCATCATAATCATCGCCATTATCATTATCATTATCATCATTAGCATTATTTCACTTCGAGTCTGTGACAAAGTGAAGACATTCCATGGTGACTGTATCATGTATGCATTTTTGAATGTTCTCAACAAAGGAATTGATATTGATTGAGTCTGGCTTGCAAAACTGCTAGCGTTGAAATCAGCTGCTTTCAAATTTCGTTGACATCAGTTTGTAATCTACGGATAAAATGTTCAATCCCAGTATTTTTTTATACAAGTCCCACACTGGATTCTTTAGTCAAACCACAGAGCTTTTCATTTAGAGTTTAAACTCGCATTGAGGCATTAATGGTATAAAAACTGTAAATTCGGCGGAGTCAACTAACACGTAGGCATATCCCACGTGACCGAATTTTCCATGATTCCATTCACTGTTGCTTCAGAAACAGTGTCTTAAAAGACATCTGTTAGCAGCTATAGTGGATAGATTTCCAGGTGTTAGACCCTATATTTAAGCAACAGAGGCAAATTTTCCACCACATCTTGGCAGCTGAATCTTAGACTGCAACAGTTGGTGCTCAACCCCGCGTGGAACGCTAACGGGTTTTCTATGTTCGTCGCAGCACAGGGGTGGGGAAGAGGAAACAGAGGGGTGGGAACGAGAGAGGACAACTATCCACCCAGCTGTGAAACCCTGATTTCCTATTGGCTGCAACACGATCTTAAAGGCGATGACAGACTCCGAATAAACAACTCCGGCGTCGAGTTATGCAATTCGAGTTAGCATTTCCATTCGGAGTTTGCGAATAAAATTCAAGTTGAAGCAGACGATCGATCTTGAGTCAGTTTCATCTGTGTACGGCGGATTAACTGAACCGTAAAAATTCAGCTGTTACGTAACAGTGTCTTTGTTATATCACGCAACACATGTCTTCTGGGTTATGAAGATGAAAGAAAATGTCAGACAGTAAAGGGATCGATTCAGTCTTTGTTCCTCACATAACAAAGAAAAAGGTAATTTAAAGCCCCGTGCGTTTAGCTAAGCCAAAGCCTCGGCGAGGTTTGAACTCCTGTAGGCCTACAGCGCCAGTTTTCTTCCGCCTCAGCCGTCTTACGGCGCTGTATATATATCGTATTATTATTATTATTATTATTATTATTATTATTATTATTATTATTATTATTATTATTATTATTATTATTATTATTATTATTATTATTATTATTATTATTATTTTTTCCCCGAGGTACATATAATCCCTCAGGAGTCAGATACTAAGTGTGTGAAAATTAATCTCTGGAGTGGCCATCTTATTATTATTATTATTATTATTATTATTATTATTATTATTATTATTATTATTATTATTATTATTATTATTATTATTATTATTGTTATTATTATTAGGCTATTATTATTAGGCTATTATTATTATTATTATTATTATTATTATTATTATTATTATTATTATTATTATTATTATTATTATTATTATTATTATTATTATTATTATTTCTGGGTGGTTACGTCCCGGCAGGAAAAAGTGCTACGAAAGGCTACAGTATTAAAGCGTTATTATTTTTTGGCCCCCAGATTAACAGGATCCCTCAGGGACTTCAACATTATTTAAAGCGTAGAATTGTCTGGAATGGCCCCTATTCGTCTAGGTCTAAGTTGGTGAATGTATCTCTAAAGTCTAAAGGCTACCGCGTTAAAACGCTGGATCGTAAGTGCAAGACGTTGGAACAAAACGGTCGTTTCACGAACATTATTAGACCTATTATTATTCGGCCTATTATTATACCTATTATTGTTATTAGTCCAATTTTTATACCTATTATACCTATTATTAGGCCTATTATTCTTAAGCCTATTATTATCATTGCGCATTATTGTACAGAGTAGAGTAGTCCCCGGCGCCGCCGCCATCCGCCGCCGCCGCCGCCGCTAAGCCCTCAAGTCGAAACCAGTCGCTAAGCTATCGACTGCTAGCGACTTCGTTCACTTAATATTTTGCTTGTTTTAATCGCGGTTTCCAAGTTTCGGTCGTGACGAAGACATCAGCAGCAGGTCATGAACAACACCTAAAATACAATACAATGTCCGTTTCATGCATAGGGCCTATATATTTAAACGTCTCGTTGAAAATACGCTGTTTCAACGACTTGCAGATGAAGCCAGTAAAATTGATAACATGTTTGCAAAATTGGGGAAAATTGGAGGCCATCTGTGTTCCCGAGAGAAATCCGGGGCTTTGAGTCCATTTTGGCGAACTATGCTACCATAAGTGAGGCCTACTACTGTAGGTAGAGACTATCATATGTTGCATGCTTTAGTTTCTTCTCACATTAACTATCATCTGTTACTGCTTCAATTAATATCGATTCGTATCTTCGTGTTTTAACGACAGAAACCGTGAAATTCATGTAAGTTACTAAATTTTTTAATCCATTGTGCCTCTTCAACCTAGAAACTGTTATAGGCTGATATAGGCTGCCAGTGAGCAAGCGCTGCGATACAACCTTGGACCTATAGTGGTATGCTTTATTCCTTTTATAAACACTCAATGCGTCTCAAATTCGCATTAACATTAATTTTCACATTCATCGGTCTGTCCTCTGTCAGCATGTCCACATGGAGCAGAGCCCATTTAGGACCCATATTCCCATATTGGACCCATATAGACCACATTTTGGTCCCATCTGAATGCTCACAGAAATGATGGCCCGGTCAGAACAGTATGCGGTAAAACGCATTGCTATATTGTTAGGTAATCAGGTATACGTGCAATAGACATACCTGATTACGTGAGAAGTCGATAGCAAGTCGATAAGTCAGTCGATAAGTCTAAGCGACTTAGTCAGTCGATAAGCATGCGACTTAGTCGACTGAGTCGCTAAGTCAGTCGCTAACTCATCAAGTCAGTCGCTAACTCCTTAGCGACTGACTCCGGGTACTAGTACAGAGGCGTACAATGAATGCTGAATCTCTAGGAACTGATGATATTTTTCATCAGTTCTTAGAGCTTCAGCTGGTGTGGAGCAGGGTGAGAATTGTCGGGGGGTTGGGGGTTTAACCCCCCAGTCTTTCTTAGGACCCCACAGTAAAGTCTTCACTGCACACCCCAACTCCACGTAAATCAAAGTCTAACCCCCCAGTCTTTTTCCTACAATTCTCATACTGGTGTGGAGTCGTGCGCAGGTACGTAACAAAACCATGACCGCAGTAGCGTGACTAGAATTTTATAATTACCAGAATAACATCGACGTCGTTAAGTAATTATGCAATTAAGCTCAACGCCTAAAGGTCTCGACATAATGACCGTCCCACTCTCAGCGACAGGTCGAATCTGCAGACGTTAAAAGATGAACACTCGCCCAGTCAATGTATAGGCCTACGACCATGCTAAAACAACCGCACACGATAGACCTGTGATTTTAAGGTAATCGTACGATATCAGTTTTTACATTACTTAATCATGAATTTAATTCGTTTGAAACGCAAGATATCGACTCATGCGACTTCGAGATGCTACAGGAGATTGTCGGGATGAGCCTACTTTGGTCGTTGAATCCAGCGAGTGTATACATCGCGAGCCTGTCCTGGTCTTTAATTTACCCCATCGCAGATTGCGTCTCCGGTTACCAAGCCTTGATAACGAGCTCTGTGTTTATATTCCGATCGTCCGGTGTTTTAAGATCGCCGATGTTCTGTCGCCGATCAAACTGCAGCGGATAGGAACATTCCGACAACAGAAGGGACCGCCAGGGACCGGTGTGTAGGCTACACAGTCGATGGTCTGGAGTTGGTTGGTCTCGCTATATAGATCGTGGAATGGGAGCGTCATCTACGAAACCAAGGAGAAGAATTTCGGATTTAAAGCGTAAGAGATTTCGATTATGTGCTGAATGGTAATCTGTGGATGACTGATCGATTGACTTCTTGGGTTCGACGTTGTGTGGACAGACAGACAGACAGACGGACAGACAGACGGACAGACAGACAGACAGACAGACGGACGGATAAAGACAAGGACTGAGACACGGACAGGAAGAGGAACGAGTAGACGAACTAAATGTATATGGACGGATGGAGAAAGTGACAGCAAGAGATGGACGGAGTTACAGACATACGAACGGATACATAAAGTGATTGACAGACGGACAGACGTAGGGACGGACAGACGGACAAAGAGAGAGAGAGAGAGACAGAAATTGGCATAAGTGGACAATGGACATACAGATTGTCAGACCCTGTCAATCGAACAGACTCGGTGGCGTCATGGAACTCAATGAATGTCTATCATCCGCCTCTGTAGTCAGTCAGACAGACAGACAGACAGACAGACAGACAGACAGACAGACAGACAGACAGACAGACAGACAGACAGACAGACAGACAGACACAGACAGACACAGACAGACAGACAGACAGACAGACAGACAGACACAGACAGACAGACAGACAGACAGACACAGACACAGACACAGACACAGACACAGACACAGACACAGACACAGACACAGACACAGACACAGACACAGACACAGACACAGACAGACAGACAGATGCACACACACATAGACACAGACACAAACACACATACACACAGACAGGAACACAGACAGTGAGATTAAGTATTCGTCGGTTCAATGCAGAATTCGATCTTGGCTTTTATGTAGCAAGAATCCGCACATGTGGTCCTCTTCTGCTGTCCTCTGATGTCACGTTATATATATATGTATATATATATAGATATATGTATATATATATATATATGTATGTATATATATACATATATATATATAAACATTTATATTTGTATATATAATTATAGTTATATACATATAATTCATATTGATATTTATATATATATAATTATAGTTATATGTATATATATATATATATATATATATATATATATATATATATATATATATATATATATATAACGAAGAAGGCCGATATTTTTAAGACTGAAAGAGGTCGTGACAAAGAAGTCTGGAAATATTTTTAAACAAATCACTTGGAATGATTTTGTGATTTGAAGTGGAAGAAAAACCCTGCCAGCGGAAGTGGAAGCTGCAACGAAGACATTTGGGAAGAAGGTGGAGGAGCATGAGGAGGATGGTGAGGAGGAGGAGAGGATCGTGGGGAGGAGGAGGAGGAGAGGAAGAGGAGGAAGCAGAAGACAGTGAGAATGAAGAGGATGTGGAGGAGGGAGTAGAAACACGAGAAGAAAGATCATTTCTTTGTGGTGCATAACGGACATTTATATAGCGCCTCTTCAAGGAGAACTACTCAGAGGTGCTCCCGACTGGTTGTCTGCGTTGTCTGTCCATTTGTCTGTCTGCCTGTCCGTCCCTCTGTGCTTCTGTGTCGTGTTTCATTTTCTGTCTTGTCTGTCTGCCTCACTTCCGTGTGTCTCTTTGTCTTTGTTTCTCGCTCTTCTTTGCCTGCCTCGTTCTAGTTTAATTGATATCTCTGCCTCTGTGTCTGTCTCCTTGTCAGCGTGAATATCTGTCTCATTGTCTTTGTGTGTATTGTCTGAATTAATTTGTGTGAGCTAATCTTCTCCTACTCTTAATTGAATTTCTCTGTGCAATGTTTTTCTTACAGATTAGGCTTAGGCTATATTTCTTCTCGTTAATTGAATTTAGTCCTTTTCTTATCTGTATACATTTTCATCTATTAATGAATATAATTATTCATTTGTTTCATTATTATAAGCATATAAACACAAAACATCGGCTGTTATGTGCAGGGGCGTTTACACCATAGCAACCTTGGAGCAAATGCTCCATCCAAGAAATAGGAGGGGGGGATGATCTGTCAGTGTGTGTGCCACCATTTTAGGGGGGGGGAAGGAAGGCGAATGGGAAGAAGAAGGGGGAAAGGGGAAGTTGCTCCAATGACTTAGGGGGGATAGACGCCCCTGGTTATGCGTCTGGTAAATATGTTACTGATGTATGAGCGTTGTTGGAGCTGCTGCGAATTAACATGTCGTTCCAGTTTCAGGGTTAAAAGTCCGGAGTTCTGACATTACCCTTAATTAACAAGCTCTAAACAGGCTTGTTTCCCGCCCAAAACAGTTGGCGCAAGCAGAAAGTCGTCAGTCAATTTTGCCGACTGTTCCCACAATTTGGTTCCAATCTATCGCATAGATCTACCAACAAATATGAACTGAAGAATTATTCTGTATAATAGGGCGTATACGCCCTACCTACCGATTAGGCTTCAATGCGATCTCATAGAATCGTTGTGGAAGGTCAGACTGGATGGAGGGTATTCCGGCCAAGCTATACCATGCCAGTTTAAGGGGACACGCCGTTGAGAGCCTCTGAAAACGTTAACCACAGAAACATTAAATGAAAATCGTGTATGATACTACTTCTGTAGAGTGAAAAAGGAAAGTGAGAAAAAGTCGGAGAAAGGAGAAGAAAAGTGAAGAAATGAAGGACACAGAAAGCGAGAAGTTACGTAGATGGGAGAAACAAGTCTGAAAACGACTAAAGATAGTCGTAAAAACTCTGTAGGATTAAAGAAGGTCGTCAGAAATTCTGTAGCCTACCATAAATGATGAGATATATTCACAGGGTGAAAATTGTTGGGGGTTCAACCCCCTAGTACCCTCACAGTTAAGTCTTCATTGCACATCCCAATGGGGTCGTTTCCAATTCCAACACCCTCGGTTTGTCATCAAGATAAGTGTTAACTAGTATTTCTGGTTTTCATATCCAGGGGCGTCTATCCCCACCCCGAAGTCATTGGAACAACTTCCCATCTTCTTCTTCCTCCCTCCCCTCCCCCTCCCCGTTAATGGTGGCACACACATTGAAAAATACCCCCCCCCCCCCATTTCTTGGATGGAGCATTTGCTCCAAGGTTTCTATGGCGTAGACGCCTCGAGATCTATTCATATCAACTTATTTATATTGTGCATATATTTTAGCATTTTCTTTCACAATTCACTTTGTGGGTTACTGATAAAGTAATGCTCTGGTTCATCTTTCCATTTCAACGATGTCTGTGCGTTGTTGTAGGCAAGGCGTTTTCCGATGGCAACATCGCACACAAGGATCGGTCGATGGCGACCCTGCAGCCGTGGACTTCTTTCGCCCACCAGACGTCATCGTCTACGTCCACGTCAGCCGCTCAGGGTCTGTCGTCGTTCGGGGAGGGATCCTCCGTGACCGCAGAACGCATCCCAATCGTAAAGACCACTTCGGCCGGCCAGGCGTTCGGCCAAGCCTCATTCGGTCCATCGCACTACTCCGACCTCGCCATCGACGCCCGAAAACTCGACCAGGGTCGTCTGGACAACAATTGCACAAAACCAGACCCACGACTGACCGCTAGTGACGTCATCCTCCGGAAGCGGGCGACCGGATCCGGAAATGGACAGAAACTCGCGTCCGTCCAATTCCCGGAGGATTCCAAAGTCTCGGAAGTGCTCAGTCAGACGGTAACTTTCCTTTCGTACGAGATCGACCCAATCCTCATCGCCGAGTTCATACAACACCGAACGAAACGGAACCGGAAGAACTGTAACGACACGCCAGGTCTCCTCGGAGTGACGCCTAGCGTCAGCGAGGAAGACGTGTCGAGAGTCCTCTCGAAGCTCGTATCCGATCTGAATTCGGAAGACTATCGGTCCTTCTGCGATCTGATTCGGAGAATCGGTTACGACCCGCACGTTCTCGACTTTCTCGAGGCGCTCGACGACCTCTTGAGACTTGTAACGTCTAGCGGCAGTAACCAGGCAACGCCACTCCTCGGAAGGCTGTCGGAAGGTTCGTCGGGCTGTACGTGCTTTCTTCCAAGCGATGACGAACGTATCTCCTGGAACCGAACCCCTTCAATCGAAAATCTGATCGTCGACCGCCATTTTGAAATTCGGTTTCTATACGCCGACAGAGAGTCTCGCGCAGCTCAGTCGTTCACGGAAGTGGAGCGCCTCAAGCGACGGAAGCGGCGGAAGTCCCGGCTTCCGGTCGCCGGCGATCCAGTGGCCGTGCTCGGGGACACTTCGGATCGGTATGTGCCGATGATGTCAGTGCGGCTGTTCAATTCGTGCCTTTGCGAGGTTCAGATGCGTCGCCTCGGACGAATACTTGAGTCACACACGTGCATCCGGGACCTTGCAGTCGTCGAGACTCGTTTCGATACGCCGGCCAAGGTCCGGTTGGGCCACTCCTTGGGTCAGAATCTCTGCCTGTTCCAGCTCGATCTGCGTCGCAGCACTCTTGGCAACGACGGAGTCATGTACCTTGCGAACGCTCTTCGCCGAAACGATTCCATCCGGGTCCTAAACCTGTCCCAGAATGGTATCAACGGACGCGGATGTTCCCTCCTCGTCCGCGCTCTGTCCCTCAATCGAACTCTGGCGGAACTCGACCTCGGGTTCAACGAGGTCGGCGACGCCGGGTGTCGCCATCTGGCAGTGGCCATTGGAACTAACAGCTCGCTGCGGCATCTTCGGTTGCCTAGCAACGGGGTGAGTTCTTCCGGAGCAGTCGCTCTGTTCAGGGCGCTGCGTAGAAACTGGCGTCTTCAGGGTCTGGACCTCAGTGACAATCCCATCGGCGATAGAAGCGTAGACGCTCTGTCCGAAGTGCTCATCGTTAACAGAACCCTCAGGGAGGTAGTTCTGAACAACTGCACCATTTCCGAGGCGGGATGTCCGTCTCTGGCCCGTGCCTTTAAAGCCAACATGAAATTGCGGACGGTCAAGCTAGCGGACAATCCCCTCGGCGACGTTGGCTTGATGCTAGTGGCAGACGGGGTCATGTACAACCGAGCACTCGAAGAGCTGGTCTTCGACGCTTGTGGCATCACCGATTTAGGGTTGCTGGGACTGCTCGATGCCACGAGACACAATGCCACCTTGAAGTCTGTTCATCTCTGCCGCAACAGCATCACTCTTGCCTGCCATACTTCGCTAGCTTCACAACCCCCATACCTACTTCACTGCTGGGCTTCACCTGTGATAGGAACAGATGATGCTGGCCCCAGTCGTTATGGGGGAGGTCCGCTGAGCGCACAGGAGATATACACCATACTTCGCCAGGCGAATCCATCGCTTACAATAATCCTGAAGGAAAATGGAATTACAAAAACCGTCATATAATTCCGAGTCCTGGGAACCAACGAAAAACCTGCGTCGATTCCATGGAACCACTCTTATCTCCAGCTTTTCCACTTCTTATTCCAGCTTTCCACGAATCTTTCAGAAACCTTATCCAAATCAGTTAATCGTACAGGCATATACGAACTGGATTCGCAACTCCAGAACCACTATTTAGCACACGTTTGACGATCCTTCATTTCAGTTATGAATGAGAGGCTATAGGCATTCGTAGGCTATATAGAGTATGGTAAAGACGTTCCGTTGTGCATGCTTTCCACCTTATGGTCGGGAAGAGTCCGTCCTGAAAGAGAATCAATGTTTTGGTTGTGGAGGGGAGGGGAGTTCAACCTCCCTAGCTGGTCTTCTAACCCTCTCATCTAAGTAACTGAAAAAAGTGGGGCTCAAGCAACTAAAGTCTCGTGAGTTGTTAGTATTTCGTGGGCAACATATTAACTAGATTTTTACATGCATTTACTTAGGTAATCTGTAAAATTTTAGACTCGGCGCTTTTTTTACAACTAAAACACTCAGTGTGTAATCTAGTCCCCCTGTTCTGAGGGGGAAACAAGGTTTCTCGGAGGGGAATTTCCCCCCAAAAAGGTCTCTGCCTTACAATATTGCTGAGTTCTGGGGGGAAACTTCAATCCTGGGGGGGAATTCCCCCCCAAAGACGTCTAGATTAAACACTGTAAAACACTGACGGGAATCTGGCGTGTACGAATGTGTGAACATCATATAATTTATACTGCGCCCTTAAACCTTTCATAGGTGCTGAAGCGTGGTTACCTGTAAGCGTTCACATAAGATGCGACTTGAGATGAGGTGAGAATGTTTCCGGATCCGTTAATGATGATAGAGTTGGGATCTAACGGCCGTGAAGTGACAGGTCGTGTGCCACTTCGAAACACTTTTTGCGTTGCATTGGGCTTTCGAATGGTAAATCTGAAAACGTTCAATTTGTTAGTTTTTACATATCTACGATGGACTGGCAACATATAGGTCTAATTGCATATTACGTTTATCAATTTCGCGTTGAATGTCATAATTAGGCTACAGTTGGTGCTTTCTTTTTACTCGCTATTTTCAATCTGTTTATACGGTAGAAAATGCAATAAATATACAAATCGGTTGTTGATCTCTAAGCGTAGGCGGAAGCACTGATCGATGATGCAGTGTTACAAATGTAGGCTTACCGCAGTTTATACAGGTTAAAGCGAAGCCAATGCTAATATAGTCTACACCTCTACTCTTCTGGATAGCTTCATTCATCACAGTTCTTCTCTTGTTTACGTATCACTTTATTGGCAGACTATCACGAGAACATCCTTGTTAAAGATGGAAACCATGCCGTGCCTCTCTCGGTTGGTAGACGTATAATCGCTCACTTATTACGATCCTATGCCAACAGTAGGCCCAGTCCTTGAAAATGGAACCCAAAGTCAAGTAATCGTAAACTCGACAATGTAGAAAGCGTTCGACTAAGTCCCGCTTAATTAGTGCCTCCTAACTATTATGCCTACCTATAGTAAAACAATGGCGACGTAGAGCTTAAGTGAATGTTTACCAGGCTTAGCCTAATGGCCTATACCTTAACTAAAGAAGTACCTTGATGAAAAGGAACTAAAAGGAATCCTGTTCATGCAGCAGCGGCGATCTTGTTTGACAGATGGGGGAGGGGGCACGGGACAATTTTGAACTGATCTGGTCAAAAAAAGAGGTGAATTTTTTTAAACCTTTTTGGTGTTTCTTCAAAATGTGGGGGACAACTGTATACTGTGTCCCCCACTGTTAAAGGCAGGTGTCTTGTCCCATCGACCCCCCCACCGCGGGATCGCCGCCCATGTAGGCCTAATCATGCGCTAATATGCAAAGAATTTAATTTGTGAACTAAAAATATAGGCCCAGACCTGTTAAGGGGCCATCCATATATTACGTACCCAAAAATCCGGGAAAATTGGACCCCCGTTCGCAAGCGTACTTTCTTCCACACCCACCCCCTGCGTACGTACTCTTGACGCACACCCCCCTCCAGACAGCGCACTCTAGGCCAGATTGAAGGATGAGTGAGGGCCAATATAGACAAATTATAGGTTTCTCGTTCACAGCACAGAATAACTGCACATGGCTTTTATATAATGTAATAGAATGCCATCGGACGACTATATAGGACAATACAGAGTTATAAATAGGCTAATGTGGACGTCATAATTAGAAATTTATTTTGCGTACGTACACTTTTGTCCCCCCTCCCCCCCCGTTCGCACCCGTACGAAAAATCGCCAAAATCCGACCCCCTCCCCCCTCATTGCGTACGTAATATGTGGACGGCCCCTAAACACATCATAGTCGCTTGTCATGATTTAAAAAACCAGTTCTATTAACAGTTTAACGACGAGCTGAATTTGGTCTCCCAGTCACTTTTAGTACACTCTCGTCGTTAAGGTGTTAAATAAATGCAAGTTAGGCAAATTACGAACCTGCAGAGATAATGCTTTCCAACTGAGGGCCCAGTGGATGTGATGCTAAAATAACTGGTAGTTGTTTGCGTGACCTAACCCAGTTAGCTACATCGGTAAGAGCGTAGGCTGCGTCTCATGCGCCTCTGTGTTACAGAGCACGCGGACCGCGGTTCGCTTCCCGAGGGTGGCTTATTTCAGAGATTTAAATCTCGGGCTAGCACGGTCCCAACACGGGGACCTTAAATAGCGTGGCACCCATTCAAACGGGCAGCGGTGGTGAAGGATCTCACCCGATCAATTCATTGAAAAATGAGCAGGGTCGAGGCCATATAGGCTACGTTCGCTATAGAAAATCGCGTAGTCCTACATTTACATTTAACCTATTCACGTTGAAATGAGCGCAGCATTTACGATAGTGCTATATGACATTGTCCTGTGTGTAGCAGAATCTCCATATTAGTCCCAGGCAGAATCATCTGTTTTGATTGACCGGTCATTTTCTCACATCTATACGCATTGTCGGTAAACGTACGTTTTAGCGTATTTAATTATTGGACGAAATGTCCACGTTCGCTTTAGCGTATTTAATTATTGGAAGCTGTATGAGCGATGAAAATAGAAATCAAACTGGAAGCTGGATGAGCGATGAAAATATAAGTCAAACTGGAAGCTGGCTAAGCGATGAAAATGGCCAGATCAAATGAGAAGCTGGATGTGCGAAGAAGGTAATCCTCCAGGTTAGGTGCGTTAATTATAGGCTATGTACACTCTTATAGTGAATAGTTATCAGCAATTGTGATGACTGATGAAAATATAACTCAAACTAGAAGTTGGATGATCGATGAAAATATTATTGAAACTAGAAGCTGGATAAATGATGAAAATATTACATAATAAAACGGAAACTAGAAGACTTTGGAATTGCGATGAAACTATATCGTTTAACGCCGATATCATTGCCGTGGATGAGCGATGAAAACATGTCATAGTAAAACTTGAAATAGAAGCTGGATATGCGATGAAAATGAGCTAAAACTGGAAGCTGGATGGATGAACGATTAAAACGTGTAATATTAAACTAAACTAGAAGCTGGAAGGTGGATGAAATAATTATTTACGCTATTCATTTTTTCGAAATCCTGCCAATAATTAAATACGCTAAAGCGTACGTTTACCCGCATTGTCATTGGCGACTTTTCTAAATTTCTCAGCATTAGGCCCATTTCTGCTAATGAACTTTAAGCTTATATTTTGTAATGACATTGAACACCGTTTAAGCTACCGAAGGCCTACCTACAAACGTCTGTGCTTGAAGGGGCGCTGTTATATATTTCTAATAATAATAATAATAATAATAATAATAATAATAATAATAATAATAATAATAATAATAATAACGGACGGATCACACGGGCTGTCCTGTGGGCTCGGACCTGGCAGAATCGCCAGACACGCGACCCTGAATGACCAAATCAGCCGTGGTCTCTCTCGCGCTGGCCTCCCTAACATCAAGGAACCGCCTGGAATGCTGAGAACGGACGGAAAACGACCGGATGGCCTCACGCTCATCCCATGGCGCGGCGGGCGTAGCCTGGTTTGGGACGTCACCGTGACGGACACGGTGGCACCGTCATACATACTCTCAACGGCGGCCACGTCGGGTGCAGCTGCGGAGCAGGCGGCCACTCGAAAGCTCGCAAAATACAGTCAGCTGCTGGCGACCCACCAGTTCGTGCCAGTCGCATTTGAAACCATGGGCCCCATCAACACCACGGGCCTCGAATTCATCAAGGAACTGGGGCACCGCATTACCCTAACTACCGGAGATCCGAGGGAGACCAGTTATCTTTTTCAGCGCTTGTCAGTGACTATTCAGCGCTTCAATGCAGCCGCTTTTCGAGGTTCTTTTGTGCAGCCGGATCTTGCTGAGGGATAAGCCGTTCCAGAAAACCATCTATCTTTCTCCGGACATAGTTTTGACAGCCTGAGGGATTAATGCTACCTCGGGTAAAAAAAAAAAAAAAAAAAAAATAATAATAATAATAATAATAATAATCGCGGTTATTGACAAGCTCACTGACAGACCGCAGTAAGTAACATTGAAACATCTGAAAGTACAATTATCAAGATCAAAATAGAACGCACGTCTTGGCATCCTGTTAGGCGCCCGTTCATTTTACAGCTGCCCCTAGGCATTGTAAGGCTGAGTCGACCTATAGAAGGCTTTCAGATGTCGAGCTGCGTCTATCAAGATCTTACGTTCTTCGAGCAAGAGTGTTACCATTCATCTATCCCCATCCCCCAACTAGAATTAGACCTGTATACGCTTCAGGCATCAAAGGTGTTTCGTGTCTGGCCAGAGGTGTAACGTTGGTCTAGAACAGTGCTGTCCAACCTTTTTGACACCGCGGGCCACCGAAAAGTAGTCTTGAAGCCGAAAAGCAATGACTAAAATTTATTGACAATTATTAACTGTATTAAAAATTTTTATGGCTAGGCCTATAGGCCTAATTATGCAATTTATCAGTGAATAACAGCATGTATACGTTTATAGCATGCTTTATTAGTTCAGCACCAAAAAGTTTACATAGCCTATCAAAAACCGTTCAAGCATGTTTTAGCCTAACGAGATATTTGGCTTCCAACTGTGCTTGCATTTTTTTTTATTTGTGGGTGGTATTCAGCTCGGGCGGACCATTTAAAATCAGGCTGCGGGTCGCATGTTGGACAGCACGTGTCTAGAAAGTGAGGAGTACCAAATTTCGCATCGTTTCCCCTTCGCAACTGCTAAATAATTACAACGGCGCCGTTTATAGGCCTACGCCATGCCTAATAATGATAATGAAGATAACGATAATAATAATAATAACGATGAAGATGGCGATCGGTAATTGCTGGGATTAAGGTAATCTTAATCCTAGGGCCTACGTACTATATTATAATTATTTTGAAGCCCTAATTATTATAATGATAATAATAATAGTTTTCCAAATACAGTCCGTCAATGCACATCTGTTGCTCAATTTAAATCAAAATTAAAACCATCTATTGACACTGTACTACGACAAGGAAGTATATAATTTATATAGGAATGCAGAGCCACGCTCTCTCGTGCAAGACTTGTCCTGTGAAAGTTCGCTAAAAGCTTTAATTTTATTGTTTTGTATTGTAATTATACGCCAAAGCTAAATTGCGTCGTGTTTTTTTTAGCATTTAAGTCTTTCTGAAGACTTATGTTAAGTTTTGTAGACATGTAAAAGAAAACGAAAAAAATACAAAATTGTATCTCTCCACCGGGATTTGAACCCAGTTTCCTGCCATCCGGACACATTTGTCGGCGACGAGCTGCGCAGCATTGCTACACGATGAGCCACAGCTGCCGCACGTTAACTATAGCTTAAAACGTCTACTTATTCAACATTTAATGATAATTGCCATGTTACCAAGGTTACCTCAAATTCAAAGGATTCTATATTAGAGGAGAAGTAACTTGTAAAATAATGGGTATATCCGTTTCACCGTAATCCAGAGACGTCGCCCCACGTCAAATTTTGTTTTTGACAATTAATATGGTGTTTTAAATATCCGTAGACAATTTTTACTTCGCAAACATAATTTTTCCTCGATTTGCCTTCATAAATATAATTAACTGAATGCATTTATTATGTAAATAAGATGAGACATTTTCCTGATTCCGATAATCGTTCAAAAACTAGACACACGAGGTCGTATAAGGACTTTCCAGTCCTTTGTATACCTTAATTTAAGCTTACTTCGGGTTTGAGACGCTGTGAAATATTCATTTCGACACGATTTTAAAACAGGAATTTACCAATTTGTGTGCATTTAAAAAATCATTTTATTAATTTTTTAAGCTGTTAATTGTATGATTTGCTATTTATAATTTTTATAATGGAGTTTTGTGTGCAGTTTAGAGTATATTTTGATCACGAAAATCTACCGAGGAAACTGCCGTATTTTAGGCTGGTAGGCCCTACGATAATTTTTGTTTCCATTACAATTATCGATGCAAACAGTTTGTATGCGATCAATCAAGCTTAAAATTAACTAAATAATGTTTAACATTTTTTAAATGCGTAATATATTGTGTTAATATAGCCAGGGGCGTAACTTTGGTCTAAAAGTGGGGGTACCACTTTCTTACATACACGAAGCAAGGCTGAGACTGCGATCTCTGGGAAGGCACACTATCCCTTTTAGTAATCTTAATCCCAGGTAATTGTTTGGAGTCTTGAGGGCTCAAATGAAGGCCTTCCTCCGAAAAATAATAATTGGCATTGTTTATGAAAAGCGGGGGGTGGGGTACGGTACCCTCCAGTTCAAAAGCGGGGTATACCCCTCTTGCTCCCCGAAAATTACGGTGTCTGAATGTTGTCCAAATGCCTCACGCCGAATCCAGAGCTGGCTTGGTACCCTTAGCAAATCTGGTCATCTATTGCACTGTGGTAGTTCATTAAAGAAGTCCGCAGAATGGAGGAAGGATTCCTCTGCCGCGACAAGGTTATGCCCAGGCAGCATAGGCGCCGACTTTTGCTTGTCTCTGGGTGCCTGGATCATTCCCCCTCCCTTCCTCCTTGTCATTCTCCTTAGATAGGTGAGTTTAGCGGATTTTCGGAGAAAGAAAATGGTTTTCTTGTCAAAGGTTACGAGGTTAGAAAAAGTACTGGAAATCAGTAACGACGTTCCAGTGTTATTTTTTAAATAATAAATAATTTATTATGTACGGGCTGTGACTGTCAGATCACGCACTGTTGGGTATTTGTGTTGTACTTCTCAAGGCCTGAGATTACTTAGTTGTAAAAAAAAATTGAATTTAAGGTCCGAATTCTTCTGGGTGCCAGGCAACCACTGAACTTTCTCTCTGGGTGCATTCGCTCCCAAGAAGTCGGTGCCTATGCCAGGCAGTGTGCTTAAGAATTTGGCAAACACAATTATTTTGGCACAGCTTGTGCCTTGAACCTCAAGATGAAGACCCAAAAAGCACAAACAATCAAGACAAGTTTCTATTCCTTACTAAAAATTGTCAGGTCGGAATACTTGCTATTTTAATGAAAACGGGAGTCTTTTATTTTATTAAAGGAAATTAACTCTAAATGCATACTGCAGAGAATTCCAAATTCGCATTTTACAAATTTTAAGTCCTTAATGAAAAATGTTATTCCAAATGAGTTTTGTACTTTATAAAAACCATTTCGCCTAGAATTTTCTGACCAAGAGTGCTGGCACATACAGTAGCTCTTCAAGCACTGGATGTAAATGTACAAATCGTGCTTTCTAAAATCTTCTCATGGTTTATCAGACCGTCTTCAGAAACAAGTCTCGGCAGGGTTTCAAGATACAGTATAACTGTTGCTGCTGCCGACGAGTTTTCCTGACCAACAACACCTGTATCAGTGCGTAGATATTTGTCGTATGACGCAAACAGGCTTGATAAATTTTTTAATTCTTGAGTTTGTTAAATCACCGCTCACATTGGCAGCAGTCTTGGTCTGACCAAGACTTTTGGTCTCAATACCCGACTTTGAACCTCAAAACAAAGACTATTGGTCTCAAGAGCAAGACTTTTCGAGTGCACTCGAGACAAAGACCTTGGTCTCGAGGACAACACAACGGATTTATGCAGGCCTTAGGCCTACTCTTTTCCAACCATCTCAGTATGGGTCATATGGCCCAGTTTCATAGCACTAGAACTAATTTCTGCTATCTTGTTAACCGTGCCTACACAAACCACATCCGGGACTCTCAATCCGTCTCGCCTCCAACGGGTTCAACAAAAGGCAACCCTGTTTGGCAATCAACAGTCACACCCATTCACCAACCTTCATTAAGACTGCTATACATGTAATTGTACAGTACATTACAAAGACATGTGGGGTTGCAACAATAAGACGATTTATATAGTGCCGTAACACAACCGAGGCCGAAGAAACAAAGGTCCAGGAACTGGCCACTCTTTCTTAATTGGCAAGTATCACTTTGCCAGCCACCAATTCATACGTGTAATATACTTGTACTTTCTCTTCATAACCTGCACGTCAAAGTGCCATTGTAATCAAAAGAATAATAATTTGTCAATCATCACTGCACTGAGAAACTGAATTTTTTTTCCAGCATTGCAGATTCATACATCCAAATATTATTTTATCGCTGCAGGCCGAGGGCTTTCACGAAGGTCGAGTGGTGAAAAGGTGTCCATCATGGCCACCCACAAGTTCGACAGCATAAACAGAGTTGCATAGCGTAATGAGAAGACATTTATCGAACACTCTGTAGTAATTCGATAAGGAAGAAACTGAAGCTTTTATCAACACAAACAAGATAAATTTACAGAAACAGTGTACATGAAAATCAGTAACATTTGGATTTAGTAATCAATACAGTACTGGACTAATTCGTTTAATTTAGAGAGAAATGAAGTCTACCTGGTACGACATGTCCGCTATCAAAAACACTGCCACGAAGCGAGGAACGCTGATGGAATTTATTGACAGAATACAAATTTTTTTTATGTTAGTAGCACAGATGTTCAGTTTTTGCCTTTATCAAGTTTAACGGAGAACAGTCACCTATTAAAGTCAAACGTCACTCTCATATCAATTCGATTGACACAAAAATTTAAACACTAAAATCGGCATTGGCCAATCAAAGTCAGTGCACACAGCTCAAAGCCTAACTGTACAGGTCTTCTTCACCCTCTTCATAAGGGTTTCCACCAGCGCCACCACCTTGCCCGCCAGCGCCACCACCCTGTCCACCACGTGGGGGCTGACCACCTGGAAATCTACAACAGCAACAAAATTTGATACAGTCATCAGTGTCTGTAGGCCGATTGACAATGTGTTCACTGCCAGTTACCAGGGGCGTCTACACCATAGAAACCTTGGAGCAAATGCTCCATCCAAGAAATAGGGGGGAAAGATTTGTCAGTGTGTGTGCTACCATTTTAGGGGGGGAAGGAACAGGGAGGGGGCAGGGACGTCATTACAGCTTTTTTCAGGGGGGCAAAGACGTCAAAAAAGTGTTTTAAAAATTTTTTGCGCTATGCGCAAAGAAATTTAACAGTTTTTGGGTGTTTCTTCCAAATTTTCGGGGGGAAAATCCATAATGTGCCCCTCCACCACTGTCAAAGAGGTGTGGTCTTGTGAAAAAGCCTTTGCAGACTCTAGTTCTGTTAATAGTATATAATAATTCCATGAATTTGAGTATCATTTTTTTTCTTTTTTACCCCTTCTTCTTCCTCTTTTTCTTGTTCCAGCTTTTTCATTTTTTTTTTCAAAAATCAGGGGGCAGAAAATGCCCCCTTGCCCCCCAAATGACGTCCCTGGGAGGGGGGAAAGAAGAGGGGGAAAAGGGACGTTGCTCCAACGACTTAGGGGGGGATAGACGCCCCTGCCAGTTACCATACCAAAGCAGTCATATTATATTATTCAGACACATCACCATGATTGATAGATGAATTCAAGGCTGCTGCAACAGATGGGTCTTCAACTGTTTATGAAATGCCACGAGACAGAAGGGGAAAACCGAAGCCCATGGTAGCAAAAATCAAGAGCTGGACATTGTGTGCAAATGCAGAAGAACTACAAATTTCTTCTGTTGACACTTTAACAATGAGCTGCGTTTGTTCCACAGTCGCTTTTAGTACACTCTCGTCGTTGAAGTGTTAACCCTTTAACGATGAGAGGAATTAGTTTTCCATACATTTTAGTATAATTAGCAGAGAAACAAGTAAACTGACAGACCTCGGTCGATTGGAAGATGAGATGGCAAGGGAAAGGACCAGCCACAAGCCCTCATATGCTAAGGCTAAGAAACACTTCACACCCATGGCTGCTCAGGGCTACTAGCTTAAAAAACATTTCTTCTTCTCTCGAGTTACAAGAGGGAGACTAACCTGAAGTTTGATCCAATCCCTCTGCTTGTCTGAAGAGTCTGGGCAAACATCTCATACTTGCGAATGTCATTGTCGGTCACAGATCGTCGCGCAAACTTCATAGCTTCCTCGAAATGGTCCCTTCTGATCTCTGGCACTGGATCGTAGTCATCATCCTGCAACAACAACAACAACACACTTTAGTCAATATCAAAAGCAAACCTATAGAGTGCAACACTGGCAGTTCGTTTTGAGGTAAACATCAACCATGCAATTAAATAAGCACTCCTCGTAGCCTCTACCGCCTCCATATTCAACAAATTGAACTTGTGTTGGCACTGTCAAAAAATCCAAGTACGACAGTACAGAACAAATAGCTCATAAAGCAGTAGTACTGCTAAACTACTCTGCAAGTGTCAACTAATACAGCTATACAAATTATGCTATCAGTCCCATTTTTCAAGTCCAGTGGATATGGTATGGTATCTGGGAAATTATAAAGCACCTGTCACAGGGCGAACTATTCAGAGGCGCTCTCAGCGTGCGAGCCTCTTGGAAACAGAAAAGACTAATCAATGAACAACAGAGACAACTGAGCAAGTAGGATCCAACACAGTACCAAGGGAAGAGGGTTTCGTAGGGATGGGATATAGTTGTTTTACAAGTCACACAAAGTTTGTCAGTTCTTGAGTTAGAGGCCTCGATTGGACTCAAGACGCCCTTCCATTGGCGGCCTCAAATGATTTCAAGATCATTAATGAATTTACCATTTCTGCAGCATCCGGGTTCTGGTCACGATTTTTCTCCCTGCGAATCTCGCCCTCGATCGACTCACGAATGGCCAGTTTGCATGCTCTCTGGCAGATTTCTGTCAAATCGGCACCACTGAAGCCGTGCGTCACTTTGGCCAAGTAGTCAATGTCAACATCCTACACAATTAAAACCAGTTCAATCAAGCACTTACTTAAAACAAGTACAGATCATAGCAAAAGATAAGAAGCTTCAACTACACGCATTGAGGTAGTACTAATTGAACACAGTCTGAAGTAGCTTTGCCTACAGGTACAACCAAGACACTACTCTAATGGAAGATACAGCTTCTCAAAGACTTTCAAACCTCCTATTGGCTCCATCACTTAAAAGACTCTTTAGAGCATTCATAATATTTGAGATATAAGTTCTAGTCACCAGAATCTTTCAAAGAGACACACCAATTAAATCTTCAAAACCTTGTGACGTAAATATTTGGTAAATGTAAATCCTTAGCAAATGAATAATCCACTCAGTAAATTAAATAACTTAGGATATAATAAAAATCGATCAAACTACCTTGGCAACAGGAGATTTGCGAAGATTGGCCTTCAGAATCTGAATACGAGACTTGTCGTCTGGGAGAGGTATGTAGATCAATTGGTCGAGACGACCGGGACGCAGAATGGCTGAGTCTATGATGTCGGGTCTTTAATATACAAAACAATAATTATCAATTGTCTTAAAGATACAAAACAACTAACAATTGTCTTAAAGATACAAAACAATCATCAATTTAGTCTTAAAAATACAAAACAATTATCAATTGTCTTAAGACACAAAACAATTATCAATTGTCTTAAAGATACAAAACAATTAGCAGACTGAAGATATGCAGAAAGGGTGTTCCATAATTCATAATTCTAACCATGTACCATAAACAATAGTTATTCTGCGAGAGGCGCTTTATAAATTTCTAGATACAATACAATACAATTACCATTATTATTATTTAGATTTATAATGTGAATTCAATCACACAGCACTGCAGGGAAATCAGACTGCACCTGTTTGTGGCTCCAATGATGAACACATTCTTCTTTGAACTCATTCCATCCATCTCGGTCAGCAGCTGGTTGATGACACGGTCGGCAGCACCACCACCATCTCCAACGTTTCCACCACGAGACTTCGCAATGGAGTCAAGCTCATCAAAGAACAGGACGCAGGGAGCTGCAGAACGCGCCTACAGAAGAAAATCAACAGATAAGTGTACAGAGGTTAATTCATCACATTAATTTCTACATGCATGTGCAGCTCAAGCCAAATGTTAAGTCATTGTAATTAGCAGCTTTTATAGCATTGGTAGTCTAACAAAGCGTCACCCAATGGCACACAAAAATAGTCACATTAATAACAAGAAAGTCTGTTCTTTTGACACAGAGGAAGCTACTGGTAAGTTGGTAATTGAAAAAGATGAATCACAAGTTCAGACCGAAATGCAACAAGCAGACTGAAAAGATGCAGGAAGGGTGGTCCATAATTCATGTCCAGGAAATGAGAAAATGTCCACCGAGAACAGGTCTGGTTTTCGCACAACTACAGAAAGACAGTCTAATGACCTGATTGACTAATGACAGGCCTGAGAAACGAGGGCTGATTTTTACCAAATCAGCCCTCATTCCTCAGACTTTTTAGTGAGTAATCCACTCCACACAACAATAACAAAACGAGAAAAGCAAGTTTACAATGCATGCCTCATTTACAATAATAGATCACGGCACGGATAGTAGGTAGCCGCAGAGGGTATAGTTTTTCTCAGATAAACAAATGATTGTCTTCCACTTAATATCTGCTTATCAGGTCCTAAATATCTGAGCTGCATGACTTACCTTATCAAAGATGTCTCTGACGTTGGCCTCCGACTCTCCGAACCACATGGTCAGCAGTTCTGGGCCTTTGATCGAGATAAAGTTGGCCTGGCACTCGTTTGCAATGGCTTTCGCAAGAAGCGTCTTACCGCACCCTGGAGGTCCATAGAACAACACTCCCTTGGATGGCGTCATTCCAAATTTCAGGAACTTGTCTGGATGCTCTACTGGGTATTGCACAAGTTCTTGCAGCTCCCGTTTGACATTCTCCAGACCACCAACATCCTCCCAGGTCACAGTGGGTACTTCCACTGCAGTCTCACGCAAAGCACTTGGATTACTCTTGCTGAGTGCCCACTGCAAAAACATCCACCTTGTGATACACGAAATGCCACAACAGAATTACAGCATTCCAATGAAAGCCGCACAATTGATTAAAAAATTATCAAATAACGTGGTTAGACCATAAAGAATGTTCATACTTTCAACATGCTACAAACCCAATATATTGTAAAACTACAAAATCAAATTTGCTTCCTACTGTGATTATAGGAAGTAATGTTTAAATTGATTATCTGTAAATGACTGGTTACTTGAGGCCAGATGTGGTGGGTCAAAAGGCACTTGATATACGTAGTATTTCGAAGCCTAATACTTGCACTTAACAGAAACGATTTCATAGTGCTGTGTCAGCCATCTACCTAAAACAGATTTAAAATCTGAGTACTACTCAAAGTCTTGGGTTTATATTTGGAATTACTTACTCTGAAATTCTCCTGAGAGACAGCCAAGGAACTCAGGACCTCGGCATCAATTGCTTCATCTTCAAGATCAATGACGTCCATCTTCTCGCGAATCTGCTGAAGGGCGGCCTCAGAGCAGAGAGCCGCAAGGTCAGAACCGACATGACCATGAGTCTCTGAAGCGCACTGCAACAAAAAGAAGTCACCTCTATTAAAATCGGCAAGTAATAAGACATCAACATATGACTACATACGACCATCAACAAGATGCTGTGTTTGAGAGTTATATCTAATACAGTAGCAGGTCATACTGAGATCAACTCGAAAGATGAATGCAATCCGAGATTGTAGCCCCAAGCCACGTTGCATAACAAACTCTCAATAAAGTTTTGATGGAGGTCATGTACGTTACATTCCAGCCATTAGCACTAATTAATGTAAGCATAATAATGCTCCTCTTGGCAGCAATCAGTCACATTTAAAATTTAAAAAATTATCAGCAACTGCTACACCCAGCCTAAAGAAGAAAAGCAGTCCCTCCAGTTAGCCCTGAGGCAGCCATGGGTATGAAGTGTTAGCGACTTTTTCTTAGCCTCACTCATTGGCCAGTCCTCTCCCTCACCATCTCATCTTCCCACTGACAGTGTATGGTCAGTGTACTCATTATAGCTGATTGGCTAGGGGGTGCATATGGTGCAGAAATTTTGAACAAATTTCTGCCCTGGCAGGGATCCAACCAAAAATGATATTTAAACCCATAACTTCTAAATGCTGTTCTATGTTGACCAATATGTGGACTTGCCTGTTCCAAGTCAACATCATTTGCAAGCTTCATATTCTTTGTGTGAATGCGTAGGATTTCCAAGCGACCACTAGTGTCGGGAATTCCAATGTCCACTTCTCTGTCAAAACGTCCTAAAGAAGAGAAAACCCATTAAAAGGATATTTCCATGTCATTCATACCACACAACAGTTTCCTTCTACCAATTACAAGCTTTATCTTTAATACAACAATGAGTTGATTTCATGAGTTAAAAAAGAAAATGGTTGTGCTGTTAATTTAGAAGGTTGCTCAAGCACTGCCAATGCATGAAGTGTGTGCAATGTTATAAGTTAAACTGAACTCTTATATCAGAATAGCCTCTTAAACTGAGTCCTAGTCTGCCATTCTAAAATAGTACTTAAACGACTACCATAATACTTCAAAGAGTAACACTGCAGCACTGACTTGGTCTGCAATCAACTAGCATTTGAAGTATTTGAGGTTGTACTAACCGAATCTTCTAAGAGCTGGATCAATGCTGTTTGGTCTGTTGGTGGCAGCCATGACAATCACATGAGCTCTCTGCTTCAGTCCATCCATCAGGGTCAGCAACTGCGAGACAATACGTCTCTCCACCTCTCCATGGGTCTAGGCAAAAAAGGGAAGTTCAAAACAGTTATTGAAATCATTAACTAATGATCAAAAATAAAACTACACCAGCACAACATGTTTGACTGTGGTTGGGCTGGGAGTAGATAATCTTGAAGGGGCGCTATATAAAACCACTGTAATAATAATAATAATAATAATAATAATAATAATAATAATAACTTACTTCAACCCCATAATTTCATGTATGTTTTCCATCACCTCAGCGTCTTATAGCAAATTTGAGCAAAGAATTTGAGTCTAGAAAAGTTAAATCTAAAACCTGCAGTAACAATAAATGGACCACAACTGAACAACTCTACTAAACAGTTTACCTCTAAAATTAATTCTAGAAGTTTCACAAGGCAACATCTAAGAAAATTATGCAAATACGGCCTTACCTTCTCTCTTTTGGGTGCAATAGCATCCAGTTCATCAATGAAGATGATTGCTGGAGCATTCTTTTCTGCCTCCTCAAACGCCTTCCTCAGATTGCTCTCCGATTCTCCAGCCAGCTTGCTCATGATCTCGGGACCGTTGATCAGAAAGAAGAACGCTCCTGTCTCGTTAGCAACTGCACGTGCTATAAGAGTCTTTCCAGTACCTGGCGGACCATAGAGGAGAATTCCACGAGGTGGCTGAAATCATGAACAACAGACAACAACGTGATAACCTCACAAAATGACTAATGATGATAACACATATTTACAACAGATAAGAAAAGCCGATGAACATGGACATAACGCAAGATTACACAGCCCCAACTGTTGTTGGGAAATGGAAACAAATCGTTAGTACAGTAACAATACAATTGCTGGACCTTAGCAGCTCTGACTGCTGGGTTCTCTGATGTATCCGACAGTTTACCATCCAGTTGCTTTGTAGTCTTGCGACGAGCAAGCTGGACTGCCTACTTCAAGGCTGGAGATTTAAAACCCTACCAGGTGAGAAATACATTTCAAGACTTATGTTTTACTAGTGCCCTCAGTGATCTTAGCTCTACAAAATGAGTACATTGTTGTTGGGAACATCACATACCACAGCTAAGAAAGTGGAAGTTGCTAACACAATGCTGCTGCCTCTTCATACTGACTTAACCTTTAACGACGAGAATGTACTAAAAGGCATGGAAAACTAATCCCTCGCGTCGTTAAAGGATTATTCTTATCTTAACAAGCATATCCATTACTTTCATGAAGGTAGATACTTTTTAAACACATAAGAGTGAACTGATCAAACCACATAAAATGTATGTATGTACATATGTTTGAAAAACCAAAACAGTGCCTCTTAAGAAAGTAATAAATTTGCTGCAGATGCGGCTGTGAATAATTTATAGAGGTATGAAATAATAATAGTAATAATAATAAAGACGATTTCTATGGAGCCGTAACACAGCCTTGCCGGTACAAGGGCACCTCAGAACTATGTAAACAGAAAAGGCATTCGAAAACAGAAGAGTCTCAAGCTCGGCAGATCGAATCACGGAAGGGAGCAACATGACTAATATGACCTCCACAGAAGAACAGCAGTCCCTTAAGCTAAACCCATGGGTATCAAGTGCTAACAACTCCACTTTTCTGTCTCAACAAATGAGGCAGGTGGTCAGTTGTCTCCACCATCAATGCATCATCGGCAATGTCATTTTATAGCAGACTTTGCTGCAATGCACAAGTGCAGCAGAGGGATTTGCTGCCCTGACAGGGATTTGAACCCTGACCTCTTTGTAGACAGTCCAGCATGCTAACTCCTAGACTATCATGCACCCCGCAAGTTGTACAACATGACTGACCTTGACACCTATGGCCTTGAACAGCTGGGGGTGGCGCAAAGGCAATTCCACCATCTCCTTGATCTGGGCCAACTGCTTACGACATCCTCCTATGTCATCGTAGCCGACCTCGTTCAACGCCTCCTCCTCTTCCTGCAATAACATAAGCAAGTTTAAACCGTTGACTAGGAAGTAAACTTAATAATAATAATAATTATATTCTTTATTATTTCAAACCGACAGATGCAGTAAGATTACATTGAAACATGAAAGTACAATCAAGATCTTAATTAACACACGGTTTGGCAGATATGCAAGGCGCTGCCCTAGAGGGGGTTACGGGAGTCGAACCGCGTACCTTATGCTCTCCTGGCCATGAGTGTTACCAGTACTCTATCCCCCTCCCTTGTAACGTAATTAAACGGCTGCCGCTAAGGAAAACCACATTCCACATGCACAATAAACTGGACAGAATCAGTTGAGCGTTACAAGGCCTTAGACAGCAGAAGACAGGCTAACCCCCTAATAAGAATAATCTTAAATTTTTTATACAAATGATACTTTTAGACATGCTTTTAATTTTAATTGATAGTTTTGACGTGTTGGAAGCATCTAAAAATACCTTTAACAAATTCTCCACTAGTTACTGGAATTACCATTTAAATTATGAATATAATAAAATATATAATCAAATGTTTTTGAATAAGCTTAATGAATAAAGGGCAAGTTGTAAGCAAACACATAATTAAGTAAAATAAGGATAATAATTTTTTGCCTGCATCACAATTGACAAAAAATACATTAATTAGTTACACGTACTTGTAAATAAGCTGGTGCCCTGTGCTTTATCTTTTTAAGTAGCACTCCAGAAATTTCAGAATTACAATTACAGTGACACTAAGGATATGGCTATCTATGTATGCATATGCATCGAGTTTACGCACTGTAACACAATTTGCTACTACATGATCAATATACATAGCATATTAATGTTCATACCTCACGCTTGACTGGCTCTCCTTCACAGTGGATGACTGTATCAGGTGCCACGATGCAGTATGGAGCCGGGTCCGTCTCAACCACCTTGAACTCGACAGCTCTCATACCGCCTCGCACAAGAAAGATGTCGCCTTTGTGAACAGGACGGTATGCCTCCAGAAAGTACGGTTTCAGGTATACCTCAAAAAGGTTACTAGAAAGCACCGTACCACATCTTTGTTTAAACAAAGAAATAAGTCAAACGATGGAAATGATTAACTCTAAAACTAACCTTCATGGTTAGAATAGAGAACTTTTTGAAGTTGCACTACATTCGGAATGTGAGCCAAATAATGATAAGATAATTGTCTACTTGGATAGGTGGCCATTCAGCCCAAAATCATTTTCGGAGTAGGAAAATGAGCACCGGAGTAGGAAAATGAGCACCAGAGCAACTCACATGGCTAAGAAGTGCATCTATCTGTTCAACTGGCATGGTTGCATCAACTCCGAATGATCCTTTGAGCTAAAGTCAAGACTTGGAAGAGTTTCAGTAAAGGTGTGTGAAAAGTTGCGTTGTGTTTACTTTCACACATGTTGGATGGAACAAAACACAGAAAAAGCGAGAAGTATTTCCACTTTTAACAATTGACAAAATGTCCTCGTTCAAGTGGTTTCAGTTGGGTTAGAACTATTGCTAAAATGTCTACAATAGCAACACTAAAACAATTTCAAAACTTCCTCACCCAGTAAGACCTTCAACTGTGTCATCAATTGGTAGGATGTGGACCCTCTTTCCGTACTTTACATCAGGGCATGGCTGGATACTGAAAAAGATAACAGTTCACTTGATCATTTAACAATGTACTAACCTCAGCCATTTTAAGCCATCGTAAGTGACAAAAAACTAATTATTGACAAATGCTGATGTCATAATGGTTTTCTTCTCAACCCTTAACTGCCATAGGCCAGAAATTTGTGGCACAATTAACTCAAAAATGTCAGAATCTTGATTTTAAACCATTTGAATGTTATTTAAACTTATCCAAGTGTGTTTTCACCAGATTTTATCCTAACAGGCACTTTCTGCTGGATGCCAGATTGTAGTTGTGCTTTACTGACATAGTGCCTCTTCACGAAAACTCATCATATGATAAGTACTCCCGACCTGATTGCACAAGTCATGATCGAACAAAATGGTCTTCAACCACTTGTGAAATATAGACATGGAAAGCAGAAGAACCTCATGTTGCGGACTGCATGACAGCCTGTTCCAGAATGGGATCAGCTACTGCAAAACTTCCATGCTGCATTGTGGAGGTATGCAACAGGGGAACAACCAGATTATACTGTGTTGCAGAATGAAGAGATTTACAACAAGGTAATGATGAAACTGGAATACACAACTCTCTAAGGTAGGATGTAGCACAGATGGCCAGGCAGCTATGCATCAGCAAGAGGACCTTAAACTCAGATATATCCTGCTTGCAGCAGTTAATAAATGCACAGGAGTAACCTTTATTGCAAATAATCCTTATACATCAGTCAGTTATACAATAACACTATTTAGTTATAAGCAGTACAAACTTGTAATATATAGATACTATTTATACTGACTGCTTTTTCTACGATACACGTTTTAACTCATACACCCGCAAATAGTGCTGAGCTAACTACTCACGAGCTTTTGGTCTGGTTACTTGCTCCATCTCAACTTAGAGAGAAGAACTTAACTGCAAGAAAAATATCGACTAAGTGAACTAACCTGACGATGTCGCCAAGTCTGACACGCAGATTGTTACGAACGATTCGGTTGATGCGAATCTTCTCGTCTGTTAGAGTATCATCTGACAAAACGATGCACACGGCCTCACGTCGACGCTTGCCCTTCAGCAGCACCGAGTCACCACGAAACAACTGAAGCTCATCCATCTTGTTCTAATAAAGAGAAACAGATTTGGAAAACCCAAATCAAGGTCTCTCCTTCAGACATCACTCTGCTTCCTCCTTTCCTTTACTGAAATGCCAATTAGTTAGGGTAATTTTTTTATACATTCTGCCTTTGAGGTTAGCACGTGCTGAGAAATAACCAAAATAGGGTGTGCAACTAAGTCTATGTACAACGGATTTGTTAGGTAAGGTCAAAACATCAAACTTTACTTGCCAAACAATTAATCTATGACAGTGCAATGCATTTTAGATTTACAGCAGGTGCAACTGAACAAGTATAAATAAATATAAATACCGTATTTTCCCCGACTACAAGGCGCGGGTTTTACACGACAGTCAAGGGTAGTGACTTATATAAAGGTGCTGACTTGATGCATCGGTTTAATATCGAACTGCCTCTTTATCAGTCAATATATTATCTATGGAGCATAGAGCCAAGTACTTATCATTGTGAAATCATAGCAAACAACAAAGGTTGTAATCTTTAATTTCAAATCGCTAGGTCTTCCGTAAAACAACAAACACTAAATGTTGATAAAAATTTGGTCAAAAGTGTTTAGAATTTAATTTCAACAAAAGGCAATTTCTTAGCAAGTAATTGCTAATAATGGCCATGTATCTATGGCCGCCATTCGTACACACGCTTATAGACGGCTGACCATCTCTCTATGGGTATACAATACCTGCCAGTGTGACCTATGTATTGATTTTACAAAATATTATGCCACTTTGCATCACATTACCTTATACAAAGGAGCAACTCATAGTCTGGAAAATATGGGCAAGTAGTTCTGTTAAACAAATAAGCCATATGAAACTTTGCCTACGTCACCAGTTGATAAAATTCAAGTGTTCCTGAACCAATGACAATGACATTATTCATAATTAAAAGATGATGAAACTGTCAAGTTGATATGGACATGCAGCAAGAGTTTTGTCACCCTGCCCAAGGCTTAGCTTGATCCCGTTTCTTTTTGCAAAATGGCGAGTTTTCAGGTGTCAAGACACCTGCATGACAAAGCCTTCCTCTAAATATACATCTTCTTGTGTTCAAGAACTCTACACATACTTTCATCACCAATTGGACAGTGTACTTTAGTGGGGCTGTTCGCTAGACCATGTCAGTAATTATAAATTGACTTCATCTACACAATTTACCATAATCAAACCTCCATGAAATGTTTGCTGGCTTTTCTTACCTGTGACACACAGACAACAGAGTTGTCCTCATTGATGGCTTCCTCAACCAAAAGGCGGTTGGGTTTGGCCTTCCTGCGCAAGATTGCAGTGGCAAGATCATCACTACTGCAAAAACGAAACAATGTTTTGTCACACACCATTACAGCATTCATTTATGACAACCATATATTCACAAACCATTCCTAGCCAAATAAGAGCCTGACGAATGCACTCCCTGCCAGCCTACAAGAAGTTCACCCACCGCTGGATTATGCTCGAAAAGCTGAAAGTTTCCATTCCGAGACTCATTTTAGTTCACTTCACTTGTATCAGTATGTACTCAGTCAAGTGACCTACATACGTGCAACACATTTCTGATACGAAGATCAATGTTGCAACAAAAGCAAAACTGAAAAATGTGAAAAAGAACTTGTGGAATGTCACAAATCATAAGTTCTCTTTCAATTACCATTTACTAACAGCGGATCTCGTTTGACTAGTTAGGACACTGAAAACAAACGCACCATCTCATAAAATATGAGCATTTGCTAACTGTCAGATGGAACTTGATAGACCAAACAAACAGTACAGTGGTGTCACTATGGCTGGTGACACCCAGTGCAGAAAATCATGGTGTCACCCCAATTAGAAAGTTCAACATAGAAATTGGAAGAGTTTCAGGCTTAGGTAAATTGATACTGATACCGTACATGTAAACTGCGTTTACAAAAATTTTGTTGTTGTTATCTCTTATAGTTAATTTTAAATTATAAATTTCCGCTGAAACTGTGCACAAAAAGTTTTTTACAGTCGTTTTGTCATTTTGGGGTCACCCCCTCTGAAGGTGTCACCCGGTGCAGTCCGCACCCCCGCACTCCCCTAGTGACGCCACTTAAACAGTATGCTTTTTATCAAGCACTCGTCATATGAAAAATGGTGGCGGGACATTTACTTGATGGGGAGAAAATTTAGCTATCACCAATGCCTCAAAGAAAAATAAGCTGACCAGGCTGTTTCCAAAGGTATTTAGAATACATCTAACGTTAAAGCAGAAAGTAACAAAACTACTGAGTGAAGGTATTGTCAGCGCTCAGCAAAAGGCTATGAGCAAGCATCTTACACCTCACTGATGCTAGCTGGCATCGAGCAGTCACATTTTGGTGAAGGTCTCGAGTCACTCATGTACATGTACTTACATAAATTTCAATCAGGCCCTTAGCCAGAAATACAGAGTAGCCCATCCAAAAGCATTTGAAGTCGCAACTGCCCGCTGTATGAGTCTGACTGTAGTGCCCATATGCTGTTTACACAGCCTAATATCAACCCCAACTCCTTACAGAACTGTCAACTAAACGCTTGCAGTGGCTCTAAAGAAGAAGCTGTACGGTGCTGGAGAAGAATCATGCACAATTTATGCCCATTCAAAATAATTTTCACCCGTCCTTAGCCAGAAATACAGATTTGCCCGTCCAAAAGCATTCGAAGTCGTGACCGCCCGCTGCCGTGAGCGTACAAAGTCGCGACCGACTGAAGTCCCGCCGTCATACGAGTCCTACCGCAGTGCCTCTATGCTGTTTACAGAGCCTAATATCAACCCCAACTCCTTACAGAACTGTCATCTGAACGCTGGCAGTGGCTCTAAAGAAGAAACTGGATGGTGTTGGAGGAGAATCATGCACAATTTATGCCCGTCCAAAATAATTTTCAACCGTCCAAAGGACTGGTGGATGGGTGGCTGCCTTTGGATGGGTGGCTGGCTAAGGGCTTGATTTCAATAAATAAAACTATTATGGTACAAGTTGGGCTAACAGTAGCTATGTCATTGGTCAAGGTCATTGGTCTAAAGTTTCTGTTAATTACAATTGGTTTAATCAGTAACCATGTAGCAACAAATAGTAACTTCAGAAGTTTTGATTTTTGTCAATAGTTCAGGCTTTTTGGGTGTCAATATGTTTCAGAATAGTAGGCAGTTTAGAAAAAGAATTATTTTAAGTTGAAGACATCAAAAGTTATTGATAATTTCTCAGTTTATGGGCAAGAATTAAGGATTCAGGCCATCCATCATTCACATTTCCCTCACTGATCTATATTCAGTTTCATCGTCTTCACTGCTAGTCGACAGCATTTCTGGTGGAAATTCCCAGAAGCCAATTTCCTCATCAGCTGACTATCATGCTCTTGCCTCTCATTTCTAACTCATTCTCGGACTCTTCTCGAATTAAATGTACATTTAAAACACGACATTCTAGGCTCGAAGTGTCAGCAGCATTGACAGCTAAAATTAAAGTACCCATCTTGACCTCAATCAGTTGCTGACAAAATCTATGAACCCTTCCAAATGAAGATGAGCTGCACTGTTGCAACCTAACCGGTATAGAATTTAAAGTGTAAAAAATAGTTTCTGTTTATCCTTGCCCGACTGTAGTTAGGCTTGTACATGACCTTTATGAACAAATCAACTGTCAATAATAGGACATCATAAAATAACAACTCCTCTAATAGCATATATGGAAAATATCCCAATATGTGAGATTTGTGAAAACTTGTAGTTCCACTTAGAAAATATATTTTGGGAGCCAGGGAAGTTTCAGTGTCTGGGATTGGGATTTTAAAGACTCACTACGCACTAGAGCCATCTTTTTAGATCTACAATTGTGATAATCTATGCTTTATCGATGTATATTACTTGCTGCAGAGTCTGGGATGTCAAGTTAAAGATTGACAATATCTGGGATTCTATTCTATTCAAACGCAATGCGAAAGCAGTAAAAACAACACAGTTTTCCTTCACTAAGTTGGTCACACAAAACAAAAATGCCTAATACATGAATGATCAACTTTCAGTTTTATTATCTCTGATGGAAAATCCAGAATTTTCGGTCTGAACAATGCCACCTTTATATTATTATCGTCTGACAAAAATTCACATACTGATTCACAGTCTGATTATTTACTCGAGTTTTATGAAAGCACTGAAACGCCAGTGTGACATATTAAGGATTCAGGCCATCCATGACATATTTAAATCTCATTGTTACTTCCAGTTTTGTGTTGTCATAAAGGAAGTCATTGAATGATGGTCCAACTTTCGTAAATTTGTGGTCACACACCATTCGCGTCACTAAATGTGTGAACATTTGGTGAACAATCTTTAGCTCTGTATTTTAAATGTCATTTTCAATTACATAACAGTAAAAACGCACAAAAACTGTCCACGTAATCCTTAGGATAACAGCATTATGCCAACGCCTTATCTCGAACGCTTTATAATATACGCAGATGTCAAAATATTCTCTGTTTTAAAAGCTGACTTTACAATGGCAATCAGACTTACTTCTGGTCGTCTGCCATTTGTGCTGGTAACGTCTAAATTTGCTGAACGGTGCCGAAGTATTTCAAAATGCGTTCTACGTTGTGCAAAATCTTTCGACTCTTCCAAAATGACAAGTCACTCAGCTACGCTTGTTCTAACGTCTCTTTCCGGTTCGGTTGATTCATTACCAAGGAGACTACATAAATGATTGCTCAGAGTCAAAGCGTTTCAATAAAATATTAATCAATGACTATCAAAGTATGCAAGTTTAGCTATTTAAATAAAACTTGAAACGATCATACGTTTGTGAAATTGTTTAATAATCAGTTAGGTACCTTAAAGAAGACGAATTAGCAAAATTGGAGTTACAAAAATACAGATCGACTCTAGTGTTAAACTCTCTTTGTTCATTTATACGACATCCAAGGCTGACAATAGGGAAATCTAAGTTTATCTAGCGTTATTCCTACTGCGTGTCAGTGCTTGTTATTTGTTAACGGTTTTAACAGTGCATGGCCATGTGTAGTCTATCTGTTTAATATTCTCCTGAGGGTTGTTATCGCCGAAGCAGAGTGAAATTAACGAATTTGGCGTATAGTTTTGAATGTGACCCTAGAAAGAAACCATGTTATAATTATTATAGGCCTATAAGAACGTTCGAGGCCAAAGATATTTAGACCTATCTGCACAGTAATATATCTGCCACTAATATCTGGTCTAATGAAACGACATAATTAAATGTAAATGTTAATGTACACGTTTTTATATAGCGACCGTATGCTCTCAACCCTGCTCATTTTTCAGTGAATTGATAGGATGCGATCCTTTACCACTGCTGCCCGTTTGAGGTCCCTATATATGTGGACCAATTATGTAGGGGGTGCTCGATAGCATAGGGGTTAGCATGCTATACTGTCAATTGAGAGGTCCGGGGTTGAAATTTCCACCATGGGAGAAATTTGGTTCGAGATTTCTGCTCCATCCGAACCCCTAGCCTACTCAGCTATAATGAATACACTGACCATACACTGTCGGTGGAAAGATGAGACGGCAAGGGAGAGGACTGGCCACCAGCCCTGAAATGCCAAGGCTAAGAAAATGAAGTCGCTAGCCATGGATGCATCAGGGCTAGCTTAAGGGATTGCTCTTCTTTTTATGTAGGATAGATTAAGCCCATTTAGGAATATTATCATAATGGGATTCCTATGTCCTATATATACAAAACATTGCTGCTGAGGAATGCGTTATCACAAAAACTGACGGGATGACCAAAAATTCAGGGACTGGGCGGAAAATTTAAACGTTACATTATCGTAGTATTTTGTAAAATTTCATTACTTTAATTAGCAATTTAATGTGAAGTTAATAAAAGAGATGCATGCGGTTATGTACCTGTTATAATGATTTGTGAAACTGCATAAATTCTTAATAAATTTGATTCATAGTGTTAACAGATTTGCATTAATCAGCTGAGACCAGTACCCAAACTTGTTGAATTTCATGCATATTCATAAATACAAGTAGGTCGATCAAAACAAAACCAATCGAAAACTTTGCAGATTACAGAATACAGAATGTGCCCTCTCTTAATGATGCATAGAAGTTTTGAAGTGTGCTTCAGAATATCTTTTGAAAACATTTTAATTCTGTAATTCTGTTAATAGACTAGTATACGTAAAATAGAAACAGGGAATCGTTTTTGGTGGCACAGACCAGTTTTCATTTACCCCATCCCCCATAGGTTTTAATACAACCGATAATTTACATGTATAATTTTAACTCATTTTGTGCAGATGACTTTTCTGAATGGTTTTCAAACCGTTTACATTCTTATTCTAAAACTGCTCTTCTGCTTTTGCATTGAAGAAGTGCTTTCCCATGGCCTTTATGGATTTAGTGTCACAAAACTTGTGGACATCTTCTGAAATCAGAAGACCTATTCTGATTCAGAAGATACCCATTCTGAAATCAGAAGATCCAAAAACATATCTGATACCAGTTTCAATTACTTGAGTTCATTTAGAGAAGCAAAGCAGTCTACTTCAACACATTTATTAAACATCAATAACCTACAATAAAATTAGCATAATGATTTGTATTGCTAATTTAAACATGGTACTATACAGTAAACACAAAACAATTTAAACTAAGCGAATACTTTACTCAACAGACTGGGTGCAATCTTCTGCTTGGTGCAACTAAAATATCATGAACCCATCTATCAATTAATATTTAAATGCCCCACTCATAAAATTGAGCCTAGAGTGGGACAGTAGCAGCTAACATGGATCTCAACAAGGTTATCTTGCTTGCATTGGTGAAGCATCAGGCACCTACCTCAGAAGCTCAAAATTTTTATAAGATCACAGAGAAGCTATCAAAGTTAACACATTACACCGACAAGTTACACAAACCGGTTATTGTAAATGTATAAAGCACACAGTTTTATTTAATAAAACATGTAAGAAAATGTTCAAAGCAATACTGAAACTATATGTAAGAAACCCTTCAGTATTCTCTGTTCATTGCGAATCACAGCAATTATTATTATTAACATTTATAACACGTGCAAAGTCGCACAGAAATGTTAATCTGAATCACGTTAGTTGGTCCCCAGGTGAAGAGCAGTTAGATACCCACTGAAAGCCAATGAAAAAAGTAAGTTTTGAAGCTTTCTTGAAAGAAGAAAAAGAGTTCCAGCATCCGAATAACATCGGTTTCATTCCTTGGAGGCAGCAACACGGAATGCGCGTGAGCCCACAGGAGTGCAACAGCATGGCTCAATCATAAGACCAATACTCGAAGATTGCAGATGCACAGGCATGCTACACAGAGTCTTCAAGCCTAAATGCTGATCGAAATAGGAAAGCCAACCTATTGCGACATCTTTATGTAATTGAAATCTTGCTTGAACAACTAATACTACAATTTGCATAATGTTGATAGCTTTGGTTCAATTTCATTTGAACTGTTTCAACATTTCATTTATCACAGTGCTAACACACATACAACACGTCACGTAAATCTACTCAAAATTGTTCATCAAACACGGCAAAGATCATAGTTTTATTATTTTTTCATTTTTAATATCATCATTAAACATTTCCTGTCATCAGAACAATGTATCCTGCACCATAAAACTGAAATAAAATACTGGATGTTTAAAAAATCAACCTCCTAACATGCACATTTTGTCGATAGATGGTTTTGACCAAAACGGCATCAAACTGATTGGTAGAAAATCGATGCACTGTGTCTATTCCTAAACGCTTATCGAGTCGTTGTGTTCCACTGCATGAAGTACGCAGCGGTTGGTTTGTTAGTGTAGACATCATTGTTCAGGAACTCCTGATGTGCTTTCTGTTCACGAGCCAGTCGCTGGTTTTCATCGTAGAGCTGCTTCTCGATGTCCTTTTGTCGACGCTCGTGTTCCTGCTCAAGGAGCATGGACGCACGCGCCTGGGCCGATCGTATTCTGTCGTGCTCATCCTCTAGTCGTTTGGCCTCTTGTTTTCTTCTCTGGAGAAACATACCATTGTTTCATTATCACTATTATTTACATTTAGTAATTATATTATTATCTTTATAGCCAAATAATTGCTCCAAAATTTTTATAGCATAGTTCTTGGTGTTTTTTTTATTATTATAATACTATACAATACATGTAATAATTCTAAACAGTTTCATATGTATTAGTGATTAATTAATACATGCATACAGTATGAGAAATGTTGCTATTCTCTAGTAAACTGCATGATTGCCCACACATGGGGCAAGAAGGGGTACCTACAACCAAACTGGGGCACTTCCATAGCACCCTGACACTGAGGCAGGTGTTGAGACATTAATTCCAAACCAGATGGTGTGAAATAGCCTCATAAGTTGCTTGGTCATACCGATTCATCCCGAATCGTATTTATCTTCACGATGTGACCTCGGTATAACATAACCTGGCTATAACATGGCAAAATTTATATGTCTCCAGATTTGATCTTACAAGAAAATTCCAGTTTATATCCTCAGGTTCAGATGTGTATTTTAGGCAATATGAAAAAGTCTTAGCACTTCAATATTTATACAGATTACATATTTTAATCTAGGAATGCAAGCACCACAAACCTCATCCTCCTTTCTTTGGATGTCTTGCTGTCTCCGAATCTCTGCAATCTGTTCAGGGGTCATGCCCTTCCATCTGTCGGGGACGACACGATGGGAGCCAAAGGCACTCTGAGCTGCAGCCGGGTTCTCTGTCAGGAAGTCTCCGTACACATTATTTGCAATTTCTGTTCTCCTGTCATCCTCGTCCTGTTGTCTTTTCAGAGCGCTCTTTGTCTCCTGCTCACGAGCCTATGTCAACAAGTCAAGGCAGTGCACATTCTTCATCACTGTCGTTATTTTCATCATCATCATCATCATCATCATCATCATCATCATCATCATCATCATCATCATCATCATCATCATCATCATCATCATCATCATCATCATCATCATCATCATCATCATCATCATCATCATCATCATCATCATCATCATCATCATCATCATCATCATCATCATCATCAACACCATCATTATTATCATCATCATCATCATCATCATCATCATCATCATCATCATCATCATCATCATCAACACCATCATCATTATCATCATCATCATCATCATCATCATCAGCATCATCATCATCATCATCATCATCATCATCATCATCATCATCAAGAGGCATATTTTGAGGTTCTCCAATGCCTTTAAGGCATTTTTTGAAAGGAAATAGAATTATCACATAAATACATAGCAGTACATACATAAATACATCATACATACATTCATACATCCATACATACATACATACATACATACATACATGCATATATATTTATATTCATACTACATACACACATCAACACTTAAATCAGCATTATAATCATTTTCATCGCTGTCCACATTGCCACCGACCGCTGTTCATGGTCTTCTGTAATGTAGCGAACCATATCTGTAGTTCTACTAAACCATTTAAACCATTATGGCACCAACCAGCGCTGCATTGTAGTCCTTGTTCGCTTGAGTTATTGCTCGACGGCAATCCTCTTCCGCCTGCTCCAGTTCCGCTGCCCTCTGTCCCATTTCCTTCATCTTCAGCTGATACAAATAGTCGGCTCTCTTTTGGTTGTCTTCCGCCTGCTTCTTCTCCTTCATCTGCTGCTCCGCCCATCGCCGTCGCTGTTCCTCCTGGAATTTTGTCCGAGCCTGGAGAAGCAAACCAGAACCATGTTTTTTCGGAAAATATCTCATACAAAGGGGCTTGAGAATGCTCCCATGTGCCTATTCATTCAGTCATTTAAGTGTTTCTAAAGATCAGGTTAGACAACCTCCTTAATATTTTTTACTGAATATTTTGTGTTGGATGCATTCGATCCAGGTACTAAGGTAAAGCTTAGCTTAAGGCAATTGGATTACAATTTTCATTGCTGTACATGAGTAGAATGATCATTTTAAGGTAACAGCCAACACACGTGACATCATCTTAGGGGTCGTCCATTAATTATGTCAACAAATTTTATGCAGTTTTTGACCCCCTCCCTCCCCCTTGTCAACAACTGTCAAACATTCAAGGACCCCCTAATAAAATTATGTCAAAAAATGTTTACCCCCACGGGCCCACCCCCGAGAAAACAAACTCTTTCCATCGAAAAAGAAACTCGAAATATTAGATTTTCAAAAATAACCCAGGATATTCGCATTTAAGAGAATATGAGGCGCATTTTCTCATTTATCTTCGAACAATATAATTTAAAATGAAGGAAATATCGCGTTTGATTAAATTACAGACAAAAAAAGTTATAGATCACTCATAAAGACCTTCGGAATCTATGGTTGCGTTTTGATAAAATTATTGGTGACGTCAATTTGTCTTGACCCCCCTTGTCAAACTTTTTCAAACCCCTTCCCTCCCCATTTTGTTGACATAATTAATGGACATCCCCTTACCTTATCTTAACATTTACCCATAGTTTGTTTAGATTTAATTTATTTGAAAATGCAACCTATGCTAGATATTTGTAGGAGATCAGGCCACATTCTGTAAGTTCTAAATGCAGAGTGACAATGTTGAAATTAAATCCCTACTTGTCACTGATTTCTGATTGAATTAGCTAGAGGCATTTATTAGAGTAACACTTTCCTTTAATCCTAAATCCAAATCAACTACTTAAATATGCAAAAAAACATATGCAATATGAAGCAACTGAAAAAAATTCAAATCATACACTTTTACAACTTATGATCTAAACACAAATTGAACAACTTTCCAGTTTATATTAACTAATAGATGATAAATCTGAGAATAACAATATGACAGACGACATTCGAATTTAAACGTACTTTGCTGTTTAAGTCTTCCCCTTCGAACTTCTGCAGACTGGCAGCTCCACACCTTGGATCATCGTCGCTCACTCTAGCAGGTCGATCTTTCTTCAGTCGATCAGGATCATAGAGATCCCATTCGCGACGGCTGGAAGGCTGCTGATGCATCATCCGGAACTCGTTGAGAGCACCATTCAATTCACGCATATCTTGCTCCTGGCGTCTCTCCAACAGCTCTGCGATCATGTCGTATCGCTTTGAATCTGCCGCTGCAACCAAAAGAATCGAAAACATGTATGAGAAAGACATAAACTCTACTGCAAACTCCAGTCTTTATACTGCAATATATCTGAAGTTGAAAATACATGTATGTATACATCAGGGTTATAGAATTTCATAGTGCTACATGTAACATATCTATAAAATTCATACATATTATCTATCATATCATAAGACAAATGAAGCTGTTGGATGACAATGGCATCAACCAGTGAATTAAATTATGCTAATCTAGGTAATATATGCGCTTACAGAAGAGGCAGTGCAGTTTGTGAACCTAACCCCAAGTGGCAGCCATGGGTATGAAGTGTGACTTCTTTTTTTCTTAGCCTTGGCGTATGAGTGTGGGTGGCCAGTTCTAAATGTAATGTAGGGCCTAAATGTAAATGTACGCGATTTTCTATAGCGACCATATATGGCCTTGATCCCGCTAATTTTTCAATGAATTGATCGGGTGAGATCTTCACCACCGCTGCCCGTTTGAATGGGTGCCATACCATTTAAGGTCCCTGTGTTGGGACCGTGCTAGCCCTAGATTTAAATCTCTGAAAAAACCACCTTCGGGAAGCAAACCGCGGTCTGCATGTGCTCTAACACAGAGTCGCATGAGACGCAGCCTACGCTCTTACCGATGTAGCTAACTGGGCCAGTGATCTCTCCCTCATCATCTCATCTTCCCACCAACCAGTGGCGGATCCAGAGGGGGGCGATTGGGGCGATCGCCCCCCCCCTATGAGTCCAAAAAATATTTTTTTTATATTTAAAATTTAAAAATTTGATATGCTATGCTGTACTACAGGATAAATGTTATGTGATTATTATTACGCATGTACAGCGCCGGACTGCAGTTTGTATATTACTTCTACCCGCCCTTGCTTTAATCTTGCTCTAAACTTGATAAGTAATTTTAATTTTAATTCCTTTGACCTTGGACGTCCATGAAATCGCCCCCCGTAAAGTAAAAGTCTAGATCCGCCCCTGCCACCAACAGTGTATGCAGTGGCGTCACGAGAGGGGTGCGGGGGGTGCGGACTGCACCGGGTGACACCCTCAGAGGGGGTGACACCAAGTGTAACGACAAAATGATGAAATTTTTGTAAGATGACGAATTCCTAAAAAGTCATCATTTTTTGCGAGGCAAATACTTTCCTTAAAAAGTCTTCAAATTTCAGCTCTTTTCTGAAACTCTATGCTAATTACTTTTTTGAACTTTTAATGAGGGTGACACCATGACTTACCGCACTGGGTGACACCAGCCCTAGTGACGTCACTGAGTGTATGGTCGGTGTACTCATTATAGCGAACTAGGTTAGGGGCTCTGGTAAAGCAGAAATCTAAATCTGACATGAACTAGAATCCCAACCTCTGAGTCTCAGTAACATTCCATTAATATATCTACTATCTAAATGGCGTTCTATATATAGCGCCTCTTGTATATATAATATATCTATGACATCGTAAACTGTAAACGTATGTAGTTGTAATCATATGATAAAGATGACGACGATGACTACGAAGTGACTACCGAATGCTTCTTCTCGTTTCTTTTCCATGGCTTCCATCTGTTTTCGATCTCTAATCTGTTGTTCGAGCGCCTGTTTATCGATTCCTATTAGTCGAGTCTTGGAGTCGAATATACGGCTTTTCCGTTGTTCTTCCTGCAACCGTCGTCTCTCCCTGGCGGCCGCCTCCTTGTAGTCCACCGGTAAATCTAACTTGTACATGTCTGCTTCTTTTATAACGAAATATGTAGCGAAAAATAGTTGTTTAGAACTTGGAAAACTGTTTCGGACAACTTTAATAATTATTCCTTTGGGTGTTTACGGTCGCAACGTCAACCTCTTGCACTGTTGCCATCAGGTTTCCATAGGGATGGCGCATGCGCACTGCAAACCACCTGGCAGCATAGAATTCTTGACCTTACCGCAATCATAGATCTTTTATCTATGGTTCTCCCAGCTTCTCCATCTATCCTATAATTAGTCTTATCTATCAGTTCGGCATTTGAGGTTGATCCAGAACACTGGCAACTGCGTTCTGGTTTTGCTTATTGGAAACACTCGTGTATCTAATTACGATGGCCAACGAGACTCCGGGCCGTACGGTCTCGACCCTAGCTGCTAATTTTTCAATGAATTTATCGGGATCCTTCAACAACGTTGTCCATTTGAATGGATTCCACGCCATTTAACTTTCGGGTGTATAGACCATGTTAGCCCGCGATTTAAGTCTCTCAACTAAACCACAATCGGTATGCGAACTGGCATCGGAACGCACAGAGGTGCATATAGGGCCTATGGAATGTGCGCTGTTCCCATAGTCAGCTAACCGGGTAAATGAACTGGATCGATCCATACTTGGTGAGAATTCTCTCCTGAAGACAGCGATTGAAGACAAATCGAAGGGAAGAAAGCCGCAGTAATAAATAATTACTTATAATAATTATTTATACTGTGTTTCGAGTAGAGAGGAACGTTCAACTTGGGCTCGTTTTGGGCGTCCTCAGTTAAGAAATAAATAGCAATTGTGCAGTGAATAAGCTGGTTCCCGCCATCGATATCTATATTTAGACATCGATGGTTCCGCAGTGTCGCGTTTACGGACGCCTTAGAAATCTCGAGATTACGATTAACATCGTCATTTCTTGCATGGATTTACGGAAATCTCACTGACAAAAACAATATTTTGAGTTGAGAAAACGTGATTTTCATTTCATAATAACTAATCGTAATAACTAATGGTGAGTACTCGTTTTCTAGTCGTTCTAATTGTTTGTTAATAAGCACTCGCTTTCTCAACATGGAGAACTTTCTGACAGCGCGTACTTTTAATTGGTGTCCGTATTTTTTGCCAAACAGTGACGTACCACAAAACCATCTGTCCTGGGGAGTGGGGATTCCAAAAAATTGGACACTCATTCTGGTTACAAAACCCTGTCCGATAATGTTAGCGGCGTTCAGGAAATTGGAGATGTTCCGTCTAGCATAAATCTGAACCTGTGGGATGAGGGCGACGCAATTGAAGAAACCTATGAGACATAAAGCATGCTGGCACAAACAGTGCAGGAGTCTGTTACACAGTACCACTCTTGATCGCTTTCGTTCTAAACATATTCAAGCTACATCAGCTGCTACACCAACAGAGCAGCATCTCTCTGAGGTAAATCTGAGGGGTCCATAAAGAAGTGGTAACATCACCGGCGTGAAGTGCAAGAGGTAGCGGGATCGCCTCCCGTAACCCTCCCAAAGGTCCACTCAGCCTATCATTCGCGAGATGGCGCGGTTGTGAAACTGAGATGTAGGACGTGATGGGCGCCTTGCAAGGCAGCCGTATGCAGGGTCGTCTACACCATAGAAACCTTGGAGCAAATGCTCCATGCAAGAAATAAGGGGAAGATTTGTCAGTGTGTGTGCCACAATTTTAGGGGGGAAGGAACGGGAGGGGGAAGAAGAGGGGGAAAGGGATGTTGCTTGGGGGGGGGATAGACACCTCTGGCCGTATGCAGTTAAGTTCGACTCCTGTAATAACTTGTGATCATCCGTTCATACTGATTTGTAATCATACTGCGTAATTGTCAGTTTGAAGATATTAAACGAAGATTATTAAACGAAGATTATTAAACGAAGATTATTAATGATGACTATGAGACACCACCGAAACTTGCTCGAACCCATTCTTCATCAGGGAAAGATATCGTATTCTATAATTTCATTCTTATATTACTCGCTTCTGGGGGGCGAAACATGTACACGGGGGGGGGGGGCGGGGAGAGAATTTCCCCCTAAAGGTGTCTGCATTAAAATATTGCTGGCCTCTGGGGCGGGAAACATAAATCCTGGGGGCGGGGGAATTCCCCCCCCAAAGGTGTCTAGATTAAACACTGCTCAGTACACAAGTGAAATGACCTGACAGCCTTGAAAAATGTCCAATAACTGTTCTTCTCCAGAAAAAACCTGGCCAGTCTGAGTGAGTTTTTGAAATGTGCTTTTAATTCTATTACCATTACTGTTACTCATATCAAGTGGGCTACACAGTGCAAAGAAATCTCGTGAGATTTATGCTTTCTGTTCGGCCGAACGAAAACAGATCGGACAGTTTCTCCAGCACGGTTTCAGTCGCCTCTCAGACGACTCTCATGAGAATTCCGTTTTCGGTCGAGTTAGCGCAGGGCACCAGCATATTCACGAGCGCTGTTTGAATGGGTGCCACGCCCCCGAATTTCTCGGAGGCTAGATTGTATACGAATGATGAATTCTGACAAGGCTATACTCTCTTCCGGCAGTTTTTGAGGAATTACAGCTGGCGGAAAATCATTCATGTGTGAAACGTCATGTTCGTTGACTTTAGGCCAAATTAGCCTAGATCTCGGCGTTAAACATCAGCAGATGGGCTGTTGGAAAGAGTCTAACTCCTTTAAGGAGAATGCAAAGAATATGAAGAACATAAACCCAGCTATATTATAGCCAACTTTGTAATTATTAAAACTCGTAATGCAAAAACAATTATTCCTCCAGTCTAAATTACTGCTTTTAATTGTGTCTTGAACATAGGCCCTATACCGAGTTGGAAAGTGGGTTCCATGTAGGCCTATAGGGGTCATCCATAAAGGACGTCCGCAATGAGGGAGGGGTCATTCAAATGCGGACAAGGGGTAGGGAGGGTTATGACCAGTGCGGACGTTCGCATCTAAATTTCTAAATTTGATACATTTTTAAATACCGTACCCCTTTGTTTTAACCTTTCCCGAGAGACGAAAAGGACCTAAAACCTCATGCCATGTGTTAGAACTTAAAACACTGTGGGCTTACTTTTCAATTTTAAATAGCATGTACTGGATGAAATTCTAAGTCAGGTGATCTTTAATTGGATAGAACTGGTAGCGTATTAATGACGTCAGTCACAATGTTGGTTTTTTTCATTGGCTTTGGCGTGCAGACGTCCGCAATGGGGTGAGGGAGGGAGGGCAAGGTCAAATGCGGACAGATGCGGACATGTGTGCATGTAGGCCTAGGCCTTATATATATGAAAGCCCTGATCCGTCCCTCTGTCACGGTGTAACGCTCTGACTCATGCTATCCCGCACACCAGAGCTCGCCTCCTCCACTACGTAGTAAACGCGGGAGGGCGCCTCCTCGACTGCAAAGCAGTCGACGCCAGAGGGCGCGAGAGGTCGCACTTGTCCGCATTTGACCTTGCCCTCCCTCCTTCCCATTTGCAGACGTCTGCACGCCAAAGCCAATTTTTAATGTCATCATCATTAGTTTTGCAATTATTCCACAGTGCCTGTGCCTGTGAACATTTAAGTGACAAGTGACAGTTCGGGTTTAATATCAGGACGTGCAGTAATAAAATCCTCTTTCAAGTCACAGTAAAGGTTATACCATGCATGAGGTTTTAGGCAATCACCTCACCGACTTTTTGAAGGTTGAAACAAGGTGGTGTTTAAAAACTACCAAATTTAAGTTTAGATGCGGACGTCGGCATTGGTCATAACCTCCCTCCCCTTGTGGCCTTGTCCGCATTTCGATGACTGATCCCTCCCCTCATTGCGGACGTCCTTTATGGATGACCCCTACCTAAGTAATTAATGAATGAATGAGCAAATGAATGAGCGAATTAATTAATTAATTAATGACGAACGAATGCATAGCCCCGTGTTAAATTAGACTTCTATGTCACAGGTTGGTATACGATTGTATACTTGTTTCGTCACCTACTCCGGATCGACACTCATTCTAACCCTGCAGCAAAGCAACGAAGGCAGCTGAACCAGATGCACAGATTATCTTCCACACAGTCCTTCAGTCAAGGAAGATATTTAGAATCGATATTTAGAATCGGCCACCGAGATCTGAATAATCCACATTTCTCAGGTAAAATATGAAATTTACCAGAACCGAAGATATCATCGACAGAGAAACACGAGGAAAAGCTACAAATATTATTATTATAATTATTATTATTATTATTATTATTATTATTATTATTATTATTATTATTATTATTATTATTATTAGTAGTAGTAGTAGTAGTAGTAGTAGTAGTAGTAGTAGTAGTAGTAGTAGTAGTAGTAGTAGTAGTAGTAGTAGTAGTAGTAGTAGTATTATTAATATTATTATAGGTTGCACGGATAGTGTATACCTAGGCTATATGTCTAATTCGCTAATCGTAATCTCCAAATTTCTGAAGCGCTATACTATAAAGCGAAGCGCAGGATACCAGCTTATTCACGGGCGCTGCGTCTTGTCAGAGGGGGTTGTCCAGAGAAGTTAAATGAAGCTCAGAGTCCGGTCGCCAGAGAGCACAGACCAGAGGAGGCAGAGCAGCACTTAAGGAATAATCCGCCGAGGGCGAGAAAGACGTACCTTAGGCACAGAGAATATGATTTTCGACCCTCTGCTAACCGATCGATTTGAAATTCATTAAGGATGCTTATGTCTATTAAAATTAAGCACACATGAATAAGCCTTCGACACATGCATACACACGTACATACATACATACATACATACATACATACATGCATACACACATACATAGTATTACATACACACATACATGCATACTTACATACACAAACGCATACATACGTATATACAAACATACATAGGCCTACACACAAGTATACATACACACATATATACATACATACACACAAACATACATACATACATACAGACAAACATACATACATACATACATACATACATAATACACATACATACATACATACATACATACAAACATACATACAAACATACATACATACATACATAATGCACATACATTACATACAAACATACATACATACACGTTTGCAAATATACATACAAATATACACGCATACAAACATACATGCAAACATACATACATAACCTGGAAATAAAGCCACTGTATTATCTGTATAAGGCCTATAATTAATGTTCCTGGCATCAGCCTCTCTGACGATTATCGCCACTCGGCGAATTAGTTTCCAATGTTCAATGCCAGCGCCAGTCACCAATTTGGCGGCAACGGCCCTAAAATGCATCAAGGAACTCTGTTGTGTCCACTCTTGGCCGGGGCCCGGGTCAGCCTGCATGGTCAGCAAACGCGGCGTTGTACTGTCCAGGGTGACAGAAGCTGAATCATCGATTCGTCCATGACTGTGGACTCTGTGGGGGTGATCTCCCTTGGAGTTTCACGCTGATGAAGTTAATGCTCAAGAAACATTTGCAGCTAAACGGCTTACGACTCCCCTTTTGGATAGCCATGTTTCAGTGTCTTTGAAAGAACGTGAAAATGCGCTATATAAATGTGACAATATATACATGCATACATGCGTTCATAATTGCGTAAATGTATGCATGCATATATAAATACATACACACATATATACGTACATACATTATGCATACATATGTATCTACCTACCTACATTCATACGTATTACATGAATATATACATACATGTATATATGCGTACATACATGCATACATACATAAATGCATACATACATACACGTACATGCATACTGCATAGGCACATACACAAATACATATATACATACATATATACATACATACCTATAAACATCTATATATATATGCATTGATACATACATACACAATACATGCATACATACCTATATATATGCAAACATACATACATATATATATACATGCACATACATATATATACACATACATAAATATATATATATACACATACATAAGTAGTGGTATAGCGTTCTTTTTAAACCCCTACTTACATATACACACACACATATATATATATATATATATATATACATATATACATACATGCATACGTATACATACACACATACATAGTACATAAATAATTGCATCGTTGTATCTATGCATCAATTGATGCCTTGTCGATAAAATATTGAGCTAAACAAATTATAGAAAATAACGCCATATTCAATAGATTCAATGACGTCACAATTTGTGTTTTGGCATTGCATTGATCTTTTGATGAGCTGCTAAGCTGTTTTCTCAAGGTAATTATTGATTGATTTTTCTCTATGGCCGATCGAATGAGTGAGTGTTGTTACGAGGAGGACGAGGAGGAGGAGAAGGTGGAGGAGAAGGAAGAAGAGAAGAAGGAGGACGTGGAGGAGAAGGAAGAGGAGGAGGAGAAAGAAGAGGGGAAGGAGGATGATGAGAAGGAGGAGAAGGCGGAGAATGAGGAGATGGAGGAAGATGATGAGGAGGAGGACGAGGAGGAGGAGGAGGACGAAGAGAAGGAGGAGGAGAAGGAAGAGGAGGAAGAGGAGGAGGAGGATTTTCCTCAGAGAAAGGCCGTTACTGTTGTTGGGTTGGCCTCCAGCAAAGATTATGTCACAGACAGCGTCGCCGATTCTGATACATGTCCAGAACCACCGCGACCCAGTAGCATGAAGTCGGCATGGCTGGCTTCTGTGGGACTTGTATGCGATCGCAGAGGCGACGAGAGCGAGGGTGGATTAACAGTCAGCCACCGACAGGTGTGCTGGTCAGAGGACATTTCCTCTGCACAGCTCTTTAAGAAGGGCTCGTCCCAGTTCGCGGTGCTGGTGACGGTGGTGTGTAGTACTGACGAAGACAGCGACACCCTGTCTGGGGAGTTCTTGTTAGCTCCACCGCAAGATATTGCCCAGACAGGAGTAGTCTTCGCCACTTGCTCCACCGTTGCCAGCGCTTCGACGGCCCCTGTGGCCGACGAAGAGGCCGTGGAGGACGAGCCTTCTGAAGCCGACGAGGCAAGTGGGTTACCATCAGCCCCAGTTGTCTCGTCGATTAACGAGACCGCTGCAGCAGACGATGCTGATACTGACGACCCTGAGAAGGGTCATGGGTCAGGGCAGCGTCTGTTGTGCGGATGCTTGCCAGTGCCGAGATGGCTTTTGCGCAGGCGCAAGAGCCGAAGAGTTGTGCCAGACGAGGAGGGCCCGGCCTGTGAACCACCGGTGATTGAGAGTAGGCCAGCAAGGTTTTGGCGAAGGTGGCGCCCGCGAAGAGCGACCCCTTCGTAAATTTTTTTGTATTTGAGACGAAGGGTTTCTTGTGATTTTTGTGTTTAATTGTTTTTACTACGACAACGTTTTTAGAGATTAATCTCACGTTGTCGTTTGTAATGTTACATTCGTTATATTTAATTGTTCGCAACCGTAACAAACCAAGAAAGACAAACAAAGTAACATCATAATATTAGTTAAGTAGGTTTATATAGTTTAACAGAGGTCCTCGTTGGTTTTCTTGTAGTTATTAGGACCTTTGTTAGAACAGGAGGAAGAGGAGGAGGAGGAGGAGGAGGAGGACGACGACGACGACGACGACGACGACGACGACGACGAGCAGGAGGACGAGGACGAGGAGGAGGAGGAGGAGGAGGAGGAGCAAGAGCAGGAGGAGCAGGAGGACGAGGAGGACGAGGAGGAGCAGGAGGAGGAGGAGGAGGAGGAGGAGGAGGAAGAGCAGGAGGAGGACGAGGAGGAGGAGGAGGAGGAGGAGCAAGAGCAGGAAGAGCAGGAGCAAGAGCAGGAGGAGCAGGAGGAGGAGGAGGAGGAGGCGAAGCAGGATTATTTGGGTCTGTAATAGTGGGGTTTACTGGTCTGTATTGAGGTTTACCGGTCAGTATTAAACATTGCGTCAATATTGGGATTTACTGGTCTGTAGATGGTGCCAGGGGCGTCTAGCCCCCCTAAGTCATTGGAGCAACTTCCCCTTCTCCCTCTTTCCCCCTCACTTTCTTCCCCCCTAATATGGTGACACACACTGACAGATCTCCCCCCTATTCCTTGGATGGAGCATTTGATCCACGGTTTCTATGGTATGGTGTAGACTAGAGGTGTACCGATAGCCCTTTTTGCCAATTATGCCGATACCGCGTATAGCCAATTATTAAAATAGCCAATACCGGGTACGAGTCCGATTATTTTGTTATCGCCTAAAAACTAGGCACACGACGTTGTATTAGGGTTAATAAGGAGTTTCCAGTCCTGTGTATGTATAATAGGTCCCTCGTTTCTACGGTGCCTAGTAAGTAGTGCAGTGCTAAATATTGTATTGTATTGTATTGTATTGTATTTATGCATTTATAAAGCGCCTCTCGCAGTACAGCCTATTCATAAAACTAGACATTTGTGTTAAATTTTCTTTCTGTAACGATTATTTTGCAAAAAAACGTTAATTGTAAAGTTATTTGTATCGGCGCCGATTATTTTTGCGATGCAAATTATACCGACACCTCTAATAATCTGCCCGATTACGAATGCTGCCGATGCATCGGTACAGCTCTAGTGTAGACGCCCCTGTATGGTGCACCTTGTAGGTGTATCTGTTTAACCCAATGACGCACACCTTCCGAGCCAACACATTTAGCACACCTGGGGTCTAATGGACCCCATCGATAACACGGCCCCCAGTTCTACAATTTTAATAGAACATGGAAATGAATGATCCTAGTTTAGGTGGGAGAGAGTGCATGCAGTTAAGCAACATATTTGGATCATGGCATAATGTCATATTCACTGTAAGAAATTTTTTATTGTGATGAACAATAATCAGTTATTCAAACGTACGCAGACAGATTACACAGCGCTTTTACCGGGCTTGTGGTGCTGCCTGCAATGTTGATTGCTGGTCAAAGCCGAGTTGTCTATCGTTATGTTTTTTCCAGTTTTGTACCATGGAAGTACAAGTCTTTCCATTATTGACGTAACCGGGATTATGCAGTATAGTCAATGCGTCATGAGACTATCAATGTTACAGCCCTGGGTCTGTTGGACCATAGGTATGCTAAATATGCCCGAGGTGTCTATCTGATTTTTTTTACTCTTTAACCAAAAACATTAATCTCTTCAAAGTTATCCACAAATGTAGGGGGATGAATAACTGAGGAATTAGAAATATATCAGATTTTTACTATTTGTATCGACGTATAGTTATCAAGAAACTGCCATCGCTGGGGTCCAGTAGACCACAGGTGTGCGTCATAGGGTTAAGCAGAATCTGATTATTTCTCAAAGGATTGTTGTTTTTGCAGGGTACCTCTGTCACCTGATCTGATTTTGTATTCTAGGTCAACTGTGCAAACAGGATCTGGTTTTTGTTTGTATAGCATCATGATGAGGTTTACCTCAATCCTGGTCAGTGCCGGATTTAAGATGGTGGGGCCAATGATACATATAGGGCCATCCATATATTATGTACGCAATGAGGGGGTGATCGGATTTAAGCGATTTTGCGCACGGGTTCGTATGGCGAGGGGGGTCTCGACAAAATGTGTACGTGAGTCATTTTCCGGTATTTGGCTAAGTTGAAATTACAGCTGTCCCCAGTCATTTCTCAGAAAACAATACCTAGTCTGATCACGGTGAGTGATTAGATTAAAACGTTATTGATCAGTCAACAATTTAAGACCTTTGAAAGTAATTCAGAGCTATAAAATAATTTATTAAAATGTATTTTGAATTTAAAATGTTCTCCTCCGTTACCGTCCGTAGGCTATATACTTATTGCTTTCGTCTACAATTTCAAAATGATTTGCTTTAAGCCAAAAAATGTGACTGTTTCTTTTATATTAAACATAATTGTATATTTCTAAATGCAACTTGGTGAACCGGATTTTCAGTATAATTTAAAAAAATATATTTTAACTTGTCCACGGAAAATTATGTCCGCTCCGTTAACATGTAAAAATTATCTCGTATCTCACAACCCTTTCAGTTCTTTGGTCTCGCAACTTAACACGTCCTTCTGTGAAGATCTATGTAAGTAAGTATGTCTTAATACAGGATCTGAACGCTAAGACAAATTTCTTACAAATTTTAATTTATTACGTACCTTGTGTTTTTTATTATACATCCACTCCGTTACTGCATTTTTGCATTGATTATGAATAAATTTAATTAAAATAATATTTTTAAAATAACATTTATAAGCCATATAATGAGTTTGCAGAAGATTTATGTGGACGCATGAGAGATAATATATTTACCGTTCTGATACACAATTTGTCCACTCCGATAACTGTCCACTCCGTGATTATAAATGTTACCCTTGAGGTACTAAAATTTATTCCACTGTCAGGATAAGTCGTCTACTTAAAATATCATTTCTAATACAATTTATTTAACAATATATGACATTTTTAATACATTTTTGTTTCGGCAGACTGTTTTTTTTTCAAAGTTTACTTTCCACATTTTGTGCTCAATTCTCGACAGGTAATAACGGAGCGGACTTAATGTATGGTAATTTTTTATGTAATTTTGATGTTATGAGCAGATTTCTAAGACTACATCATAAATATTTAAATATTTTTTGTTCGTTTGATAACCGGGAGTAATTGGCTCAAGTTATTTTTATTTTGTTATTTGGGAAAAAAATACATTCAACTTTACATTGATTAGATCCCCTATTTCTATTTCGGTAACGGAGTGGAATTTTTTAATAAAATTTAAAATGTGACGGTTTTAAATAACCATTTGTATTGTAATGTCTTTTATATTTATTTTATAAACATTAATACTAAAACCATATTGGCATGTCAAACTACACAATAGGAAGCTGTCTACTATATATACATAGCTCATTATGTGTTTTGGTAACGGAGTACCGGAGTGAACAAACATTTTAGTAGGGCAATTTTTTCTGATAAAAACTTCATAATTTAACATATTAGTGCAAAACCAAATATTTATTTGTGAAATAGAAACATTAAAAATCAATGTAAATTGGAAAGAATTTGTTTGCTTCTTCAATTAGTGAATGTGACATGTTACCGGAAAATGACTCACGTACGCAAAATAAATTTCTAATTATGACGTCTACTGACTATATTCCTGCTTTATCAATTTTACGTAGTATAAAAACTTTTAAAAATATGTTAGTGTTGTTAGCATTTTATTTCTTCATAGCAGTTAACAAATTTTCGCTAGAAAATATGATGTTTACCAAAAAATATGTAGTAGCCTACGGTAAAATACATGCCTTCAGGGACGGATCCAAGGGGGCTAATCCGGCCATGGCCCCATTTGATATTTACACAGGACGGGGCCCCTTCCCCCATCACGAAATAGACGCTGATCACTATGTGATCTTTCATGAGGAAATACAACATGATGAAATATACAGAAAATGATGAACTAAAACCGGACAATTTTATGTATTATGTATGTATGTATGTATGTATGTAGGTAGGTAGGTAGATAGGTATTTTATATAGTATGTAAGTTTTATGTAAATTAAAATAGTTAAATAATTTTATTATTATTAAATTATTTTTTATTATTAAAATAAATAAATTATTTTTTTAGTAGCTGAAAAAAGGTGCCAGAACGCCGTTCCGGCTGAAAAAGGCGCTGTATGTATATATGTATGCAGAGGCGGCGATCTTGTTTGACAGGTGGGGGGACACTTTTGAACTAACCTAGTCCAAAAAAAGGTCATAAACTTTTCTTGCGCTCATGTGCGAAAACAATTTCTTTACTTTTTTGGGTGCGCAGATAATGCTTTGAAACAAAAAAGTGGCAGGCGCTTTGTAGCAGCATGTATATGTAGGCATGTAAGTATGTAATTATGTGTGCATGTGTATATGTATGTATTTGTTTGTTTGTATGTATGGATGTACGTATGCATGCATGTACCTACAGTTATGACGTGCCATTCTGATATGCTATAGCATACCCTAGGTAATGTTTAAAAATTATTAAATTGTTAAAAAATAACTAAAGACAATGTTTAAAATTGTTGACTCATTGTTAACAATTTTTTTAATTCATTTAAATGAACATAAATTTAGAAGATTATTTTGCTCATTAATAAAGTTCTTCTAACATGGTATTAATTAAATAATTTCTCAATTTAAGTGTCAGCTTTAAGCTTCTTATCCACGTGCCCCCTCAATAATTGAGATGGACTGTGCAAACCATGCAATAAGTGTATAATCAATAGCCAAATGCACCCCCTCCCAATATTTTGGTCAAGTTTATGCCAGTGCAAGGTTTTATATGTTATTTCTTGTAATTCACAATATTTCAAAATTATGGTTATTTAGTGCATTGGTCATTCAGAAACCTAGCACTCATATCTAGTCACTATAATCACTCTTAAAATCTCTTCCCTAGTCAGCTGACACAAAACATAAATAGCAACTGGTAGAGCCCCTAAGTGGTGGGGCCCCTGAGATGGCACCAAGGTAGCCCATGCTTAAATCCGGCATTGATCAGGTTATATTTGAGAGTTGATTATTGATATGTTTGCCAAATAGCATCATCACGAGGTTCTCTCAACCCTGGTTACATTCACTAGTGCAGTGCTTCCCAAACTATGGTCCGCGGACCGGTGCCGGTCCGCCAGCCCTCAGTTGCCGGTCCGCCAAGTGAGTCAAGAAACTGGACAAAAAACGAGACTTTTTCTCGATTGGCTCTCGCTTCGGACTATCTTAAAAAAACACGTGTGTCTCACAATCAAAACCATATTTTCCATATAAATTAAAATATTTGTTCTGGCAGTAAATGTGTTTCAGATATTGTAAACGAAGACTAACGAAGAAATAGTTATTCGGCGAATTGCTGACCGGTCAAATAGAAGTTGTTGTTCGCCTTTACTAGAAATTTTGATCGTAACATTTGCGGGTTTTTGACGGGCAATTAGAAACCAGAAGTAGATTATCTCACGTATCTCTTTCGTCTTCAATAACCTGGTCACTGCTTCCTGCTTTTAGATTCGATATTGTACATATTATAAATTTCTGTTATTATAGTTTCTTAGAGCCTGAGAGATTTTTCGTACATCGGGCGTTAAAAATATTAAAAATAAGAAATATAAGCTTAAATATTAATAAACAGCACTAGCATGTATATTTATCAATTAAAAAATTCAAGTTTTGATTCATATAAGATTAATAGGCCTACAAAATATTCAGTTGATGTTTAGTACTGAATTATATACCCGCGCTACTATTAAAAAATAATTTAACTTTTTGGACCCAATTTATAGATACAAATAATTAATAAATTAGGCACCGGTCCTATCAATGGGAAAATTCCTGCCGGTCCGTCACAATGAAAATAAATTCCTGCCGGTCCGTCACACTGGAAAGTTTGGGAAGCGCTGCACTAGTGTACCACAATGTTTCCTGACCCTACATTATGTGCATTGTCAGTTGATGAGATATGTTTTCTGGATGAATGCCTAGGTCAGTGATGCACAAGCTTTCTCGGCCAAGGGCCACTAAAACGATTTCTTAAACCATTTGGGGGCCAAACAAGTGTAACGACTCAGCTTATGTCAGATGAATGCAGACCAACATTTTTGAAGATGATGTAGGCCTACACAATAAAACACGTAAGAACCAATTTCTGCCCACCTCCATCAAACTTTGATTACAACTATTGTTTATATGCAACAAGTGCATGTAGAGTGCATCGTTTTTTTACAGCTTTTATCCAGTGGACTCCTAAATAACATTATATCACAGAATTCAGAGGATTAAGTGTTTAAATCATTTATTGTTTGCACCTCAAAAGAACTCAATTCTGGCCATTTAGAACTCAATTCTGGCCATATGCCAGAATTGTTTTTCATCCACTTTGAATGGCTTATTGTGTTTTGTCACAAACTTTTCTGCGTAAGTCAAAAATTGCTGGCAGCCAAACCCAATCCCCAATGCTGCTCTGTTGCAGGCAAAATCCACAAGATTTTCCTCTTCTTCATGTGAAATCATTGTTGGATGACCAAGCTTTGCACCAAGTTCTGTCTTTTGGTTAGGGATATCCGGCGATAGGCCTAGTTAGGGTTAGATTATGTGGTTGAATCTGTGAAATAGCTTAATACGATAAATGCAGTTTCATCACGCTTTGTGTTATAGCAAACAAGTTATAGGGGTGACACATATAAATACTAACCCGTTTCGGGATAATGAATGATAGAAGTTTCTAAATCGCAAACTTCGATAAATAGAACAACGCATATAACACCAACTTTTCGGGGTTTGTTTACAAACGGTAGATTACCCCAGTGCTATTTTTAGCAATTTGTTTACGTGATTAGTGGGTTCTTAAAGATTTTCTCCGTTATAAAGCTTCCCATTTTCACAATAACGGAGAAACGAAAGATTGCAAAGTGGTCAAAATTTGGTTCTGGCCAGAAAAAAGGTTACCTTGCCTATGAAGGGAAACATACATAGTTATGAAAATGAGATATCGAATGACTGAGCGGGAAAAAGGACTGGGGTGCCTAGGGCCTACTACGACCTTAAAACGGCCCTGGACATCATGGGCTACATGACGACTCGTCGCGGGCTGGACGTTGTGCATCACTGGCCTAGGCAGTCACTTGTAACTGACCAGGTCGCCTTCTGGCGAATTACTGAGTCAGTTACCTGACCGAAATGTGAAATGTAAAAACAAAATAATACCTAAATATGTACTTGTCAGAGAAGGAGAATTGTTCCCCATGTTTCTAAATGTGCAGGCCCGGCCCTACGGTGTGCGGGACACAAGGCAGCAAGGCATGCGTGGGGCCCCAAGCAAAAAATGGCATTGCGGAGTTGATTTCCTGCCAATACGTTATTGGCAATACCATGTGTATTAAAGTAGTGCAAAATCTAAATTGTATGGCTCTTCATACTAGCTAGAATTTGATTATGAAAGCAATATTTAGAACTATATTCTACAACGTTTTATTCAGAAGCAAATTTTTCTTAAGTTCTTTGCGCAATGATTCTGCTTCACTTAGAGTTTTTGGATAAATAGTTGCTCTGCAACTTCTAAAAATGCATCATAGATTATTCTCGCCTGCTTGCCTTTACACTTTCCACGCGACTTTTCCCCCGTGTTTCACAGTGGTTTCACTTAAAAATATTTCGAACATACTTGGAAATTAACTGCCAGTATTGTTGCTAAGCGACGTAAGCATTGTCAGCGTTCAATCTCATCACAGTAAAACAAATTATAGCCAGCAGCGCGGTGCCCCTGAAAACGCGGGGCCGAAGGCGGTTGGCCGGGCCTGCAAATGTCAGAGGAGATGGAGAAGGTAATATGAACATGTTATCTAGAGTATAAAGGGAAGGTATAGACGCAGATAAGCCAATCAAAGTCTACCTTCCCGCCGACCACATAATCGTCTATGCATCGGCATAGCTTAGTAAGATCCTATAAAGGGGGGGGGGTAGACGCAGATAAGCCAATCAAAGTCTACCTTCCCTCCGACCACATAATCGTCTATGCATCGGCATAGCTTCGTAAGATCCTATAAAGGGGGGGGGGGGTAGACGCAGATAAGCCAATCAAAGTCTACCTTCCCTCCGACCACATAATCGTCTATGCATCGGCATAGCTTCGTAAGATCCTATAAAGGGGGGGGGGTAGACGCAGATAAGCCAATCAAAGTCTACCTTCCCTCCGACCACATAATCGTCTATGCATCGGCATAGCTTCGTAAGATCCTATAAAGGGGGGGGGTAGACGCAGATAAGCCAATCAAAGTCTACCTTCCCTCCGACCACATAATCGTCTATGCATCGGCATAGCTTCGTAAGATCCTATAAAGGGGGGGGGGGTAGACGCAGATGAGCCAATCAAAGTCTACCTTCCCTCCGACCACATAATCGTCTATGCATCGGCATAGCTTCGTAAGATCCTATAAAGGGGGGGGGGGTAGACGCAGATAAGCCAATCAAAGTCTACCTTCCCTCCGACCACATAATCGTCTATGCATCGGCATAGCTTCGTAAGATCCTATAAAGGGGGGGGGGTAGACGCAGATAAGCCAATCAAAGTCTACCTTCCGTCCGACCACATAATCGTCTATGCATCGGCATAGCTTCGTAAGATCCTATAAAGGGGGGGGGGGTAGACGCAGATAAGCCAATCAAAGTCTACCTTCCCTCCGACCACATAATCGTCTATGCATCGGCATAGCTTCGTAAGATCCTATAAAGGGGGGGGGGTAGACGCAGATAAGCCAATCAAAGTCTACCTTCCCTCCGACCACATAATCGTCTATGCATCGGCATAGCTTCGTAAGATCCTATAAAGGGGGAGGGGGGTAGACGCAGATAAGCCAATCAAAGTCTACCTTCCCTCCGACCACATAATCGTCTATGCATCGGCATAGCTTCGTAAGATCCTATAAAGGGGGGGGGTAGACGCAGATAAGCCAATCAAAGTCTACCTTCCCTCCGACCACATAATCGTCTATGCATCGGCATAGCTTCGTAAGATCCTATAAAGGGGGGGGGGTAGACGCAGATAAGCCAATCAAAGTCTACCTTCCCTCCGACCACATAATCGTCTATGCATCGGCATAGCTTCGTAAGATCCTATAAAGGGGGGGGGGGTAGACGCAGATAAGCCAATCAAAGTCTACCTTCCCTCCGACCACATAATCGTCTATGCATCGGCATAGCTTCGTAAGATCCTATAAAGGGGGGGGGGTAGACGCAGATAAGCCAATCAAAGTCTACCTTCCCTCCGACCACATAATCGTCTATGCATCGGCATAGCTTCGTAAGATCCTATAAAGGGGGGGGGGTAGACGCAGATAAGCCAATCAAAGTCTACCTTCCCTCCGACCACATAATCGTCTATGCATCGGCATAGCTTCGTAAGATCCTATAAAGGGGGGGGGGTAGACGCAGATAAGCCAATCAAAGTCTACCTTCCCTCCGACCACATAATCGTCTATGCATCGGCATAGCTTCGTAAGATCCTATAAAGGGGGGGGGGTAGACGCAGATAAGCCAATCAAAGTCTACCTTCCCTCCGACCACATAATCGTCTATGCATCGGCATAGCTTCGTAAGATCCTATAAAGGGGGGGGGGTAGACGCAGATAAGCCAATCAAAGTCTACCTTCCCTCCGACCACTATGGTGGGAATACTATTAAGTGGCGAGAGGAGATGGAGAAGGCAATATGAAGATGTTGCCTATAGGTGTCACTGGTAACTGACCAGATCGCCTCCTGGCGAATGACTGAGTCAGTTATCTGACCAAGTATGATCACCGTAGTCTGTCGCTGTTACTCTTTTGGGTCATTATCCGAAATGTTACAAATTTCGTCTCCGAAAAACAAAAAATTTGTTTCACAATATTGGTTGCAAGTGTTTTTTTAGTCATGTACATAGTTAAATTTAACTAATTCGAAAAAACTCCACTATATTTTTAATCATAAGTTAATTTTTTTCAGAATTTATGAAGTCGAAACTCCTCTTTTTTCATTACAGTCCGACCTTTTCGTGTAATCATATTTAATCACAGGGACCTGAAATATTCCTCTCGTGCTTATAAAATGGCAATTTCTTTAAAGTAGATGATACCAGCATTAAATAGGAATACAAGAGGCTTTCCTTCACGTAATATATTAGTCTGGTACCAGGGAAATTAAGACATTTTTCGAAATTATTTGAAAAAAGAAATATTATTTTCAGCTACAGAAAAAATCTATAACTGTATGTTAGATGCATTAGGTGCAAGTTGAACAACATTTTAAGAGTTGCTAGTAAATTCTAATTACTTGCAATTTATTTTTGTATCAAATAACTAACAAAAAATACTTGTAATTCACTCTTTGCAATGCATCATTACCATCCGTGACAAGATGCGACTGTCATGAGAAAATAGCAAAAATCTGATGTATACGGATGGTAATGATGAAAAACAACCGCGGATGGTAATGACATAATGATGAAATTTATAACAGGCGTCAAACATTTTCACGTGAATTACTCCATCAGATAAGTAATTTCAAACAGTTCAACAAAAGCGGTAAATAAAATAAATTATCAATGTTGTAATCTACCTAAACCAGGAAATACAACACTAGATGGTAATGAAACAAAAATTTACTTTTCTTGTAATTTGGAATACACAAACTTAAATTAAAAATAAAACATGAATTTCAACACAGATCTGTGTGTTTCCATTAATAGTTGACAATATGTTGTTCCTTGTGTTTTTCTTTTAGTAAGTAAGCACGTTCTCTAAAAGTTATAGGCTTCCCAAAAATTGAGATGGCTATGATGCTTATTTCTATGGACACGTATAAATAGGCCCAAAAAGAAAGAAATATTACGAAAATGAGTCTAAATGTTTAATTATTGCATGTGCTAGCTACTAATTAATCAAAATAATATATACCTTTGTTACAGGTTGCAATGGAATAAATTTCCGTAAAAGCTAAATTTAATGCATTGTACACCGTCTCGGACAGAGAATGGTAATGATATTTTGTATAGGCCTACATTTAGTAATTTTTTTCTAAATTTCCAAAATCTAGCAGCTAAAACAATCATGCGAAATGTTAACCTGCTCATTCTTTGAAGGATAGGCAAAATATTTGAAGAAATTATCGAAAAAACTCAAAAAACCAGCATGGGACATCAATTCTGCACTTTTCGGATAATGACCCTTCTATACATCGGAGTAACTTTGTTTTCTTAAAAAATTGTGGTGATTAGCACGACCACTTTCTGGTCCTGTGCTTAGTTCTCACGTTTCGTTGGATGCCAACGAAAGGGAGGTGGGAGGAGGGAGAGGGGAGGGAGATTGGAACGGGAGAGGTAAGGGGAGAGAAGGGCATTTACCTCCACCACTTTGTGGGGTAAAACTACACCCTTGCTTCCATGGTCGTAATACATTTTGCGTAGCCTATTGGTGGTGGATCAGATCCATTTTGTGCTCTGTGGTGAATGCTACGTAGGGCTAGTCATTCGTGTGACTAACAACAGTGGCCTCTAGCGAATTACCTAGTCAATCATATAGCGGAAGTCAGACCAGTCACCTGTAGAAAAACGAAAGAGACAGGTTGAAAATGACGCCTTCGTCTGTGTAGCTCAACCAGATTATGTAAAGAATGACTTAGTTATCTAGGGCCTACTTCAAGTGAAATCTCTGATGAAAACAAGCTGTGATCCGCTCAAAAGTTGTAACTTTCCCACACAAAACACCGATCCACTGAAATGTCCATCACGTGGTCCTATCGTCATCGTCACATGGTGACATGCCAAAGAAATGACTCGTCAAAACTAAGCACTCTACTACTTTGAACAGAAACAATCGTTGTCTACCAGAGAACAGCCTCCTCAAAGTTGAGCAATCCTACGCTTAAGCAGTAACAACCGACATCTGCCAAAAGAAAAGCCTCTTCAAAATCAAGTGCTTAAGCAGTTTCAGTCGACATCCGCCAAAAGAACTGCCTCCTTAACACCAAGCGTTAAAAAAAGTTTCAGTCGACATCTGCCAAAGAAATACCTCCTAAAAATAAAGCGCTCTTACGCTTAAACAGTTTCAGTCGACATCCGCCAAAAGTACTGCCTCCTTAAAATCAAGCTATGCTTAAAAGGTCGGCTACCTAAAGAACCTGTTGTCATATATCAAAGAACCGCATTATCAAAGTTAAATTCATCCTCTGTCAACACACAATTTGCCAAGAGATTTTGTTGCCGAAACAATGAACCACCTGATGGAATCAGCTGCCATCTCCTGAAACCAGAGGGTCTTCGTTGAAACGACGTCTGTTCAAAACCTGTCATCTGCTGAGGTGAGAGATTTACCATAACTCACCTTTTTACCTTGCCTTGACTTACCTTGCATCATATTATTACCTTACCTTACCTTACAATCCATTACCTGCCTTGCATTACTTTACTCTGGATTAATTTGCACTACCTAAGTATACCTTAACCGCGCTTATCGTACACTACCGTCTTTATGTTACTTTACATTGCCTCAACATAGCTCACCTTACATAACCTTATCTTACGTTGCCATACCTTACCGTAACTTGCCTCACTTTGCCTTACCTTTTTCTATCTTGCCCTATCTCACATGATCCTACCTTACTGAAACTTACTGTAATAATGATAATAATAATAATAATAATAATATATAGCACCTCTGCTATATAATAATAATAATAATAATAATAATAATAATAATATTATTATTATTATTATTATTATTATTATTATTATTATTATTATTAGTAGTAGTAGTAGTAGTAGTAGTAGTAGTAGTAGTAGTAGTAGTAGTAGTAGTAGTAGTAGTAGTAGTAGTAGTAGTAGTAGTAGTAGTAGTAGTAGTAGTAGTAGTAGTAGTAGTAGTAGTAGTAGTAATTGTAGTATTAATATTAATTATAATCAGTAATAATAATGTGTTGTCAACAAGACAGATATTCAAACACTGGCCTGCATGGGCCGCTGTATGAGAAGTCTGCGTTTAAATCACTGTGCTGAGTCTTTCTAAGAGGTGCTATATAAAGCTGTGAATTCCCATTTGAAAATAGTAGGTGGTTTTAAAATCGATCGCGCTGGATTGAGTAGGCGAGCGACGCGCGGTCAACCTCGAGAGCTTTTGTGTACAGCGTATTTTGTGTATCGTATTCGTATAGCTGCATAATATAGTAGGCCTCGGCCTACTCATCTAGTGGGCCTATCTCAACTCAGTTCCTCTATCATAGCTGTAATGAGTTTTAGCGTGCTACTTGGTTATTTGCGACCAATAAGAGCGATCGATCGCTCGCCTGCCTCAAAGACTCAAATGGGAAGCACTGAATCTGTGATTATTTACGATTGTAATTACACTGTTCGAGCGCAGACGTCGCCGTGTAATGTAGACCTGATTTAACGAACGTATTATGTAACGCATATATTACTATGTAACAGAACAATATTATAGCGCCTTTATTTGTTGCCGTCGAAGGCCATTTGGCGAGGCCCTACATTAAGTTTTCTGTCTGACCTTACATAGTTTCCTTATTTTGCCATAGGTGCAACATGTTGATTTGATGCCATGGTCTGTCATCCGAAGCCTCTGATTAATAGAAAAACGAACACTGCAATAAAAAAACCTTCAAATAGGCTACGCCGATGGTCGCACTGCGTGAAAAGATCTATACGCATAACACTCTCGAACCATTCATCAAGAACTGCATTGCCCTGCTTAAAGACGATAATTTTCTACCTAGAAAGCAAACCCATATGCGAAAGAAATATGTGAAATACTAAACCAGCAAATGAAAACTACCATTCATACTCTGGTACAGAATGTGAATGAAACGAAATCAGAAGGGGAAGAGAGGAGGGAGGATCCTTAGGAGAACGATTAATCAGAAAGTGATCCGATCTTCGGGAATTACGTTATTTTGCAAGAGCGGTATCGATCGCAATTGACCTTCTATCGCTCTATAGTGAATTTTAGATGTTTCCGAGGCAGATTAGGGAGTAGTCGGATTATGACAGATGGAAGGGCGTGACTGACTGAATATCAGAGGTTGCAGCTTGACTGTACCCCATTTCTTCCCCAACGAGATTTATGATTTTCTGTCGTTCGTCTACGTGCATTTCTAGAATACTAATACGTTCTTCTAATCTTTCTAGAGACTGGGTATGGCGCTGTAGAAGTAAGCGTCTCTACTCACCTTGTCTCTCTATCAATAACCTAATCGTAGTGCTAGATAATCTCTGTTCTTCACTCATTGTCCTCTGGAGGGCCTGACTAGATGATCTGTATTGTTCAGACAAATAATTACTCAAGCGCTTTAGAATTAGCTGTACAACGGACCTAGTCGTAGACTGGTCCGAACTTGCTCTGTCCCTAATCCGACTACGTTTCTCTACTTGATCTTCCATCTGTGCTAATTTTGCAAAAGTATCAGACATTTGCATTAAAAACTTTTCGTTATTTCTGACGCGAACTGCATCTTACGTTCCCAGCATTTGACAGCAATTGCATCTATCAATCACGGGACTTCTGCGTCAGTATTTTCTGGCAACTGCATCTCCCGTCCATTGTGTCAACTGCGCTAATAATGGCAGAGCGTTCCTTTCGTAACCAACATGCGCTTGCCTTTCTTTCTCGGTCTCGGTCGCACGAATCTGTCTAGGCACGCATCAAGGGTGAGTCATCCTGTGGAAGATACCTATCCACGAACCTTCCACGCGATGGCCTACTTCGGCACCGTCGACAGTCCATCATCCCTGGCATCTTCTGTCCACGTGCCAGCGACGCCACCAGCGTCTGCAGTGGCCGTGCTTCTATGAGTCACCTTTTCTGGGAAACTTTCGCAAGCGCCCTCTATCAAAGATGTCTGTCTTCATGTCGGCCTATCTCCTATCGTCGCTTAGTCATTCGTGCCTCGTTGGCGTAAGCAACCAAACTCGAACACAGAAATATAGCACAGACAGCGGCGCCTTTCAAAACGACAATAAAACCCATAATTTAAAACAATTAAAATACACTAAATATATTAATTAATCACTGTTGTAATGGGATTAGATTCCTTCATACTCTGCCGGCCTTAGGGAAGAAAAGTCTGGCAGGTAACTGACAACTTTTCTGGATGTACTTACTAGTAATTCTCACTTCGGCTAGTACAATGTCACTTGATGTGATTCCATGTTCGAACAGGCAAAGTCCTAATGAAATACTCCAACCTTAGGACAAGCCTCAATTTCAAACAGTTTGAAGATGTACTAATGAAACTACTTATGCTATCAGTCGTTCCTTCTTAATATTACCTAGTCTTCAGGAATTCAGTATACCTCACAAAGAAATTATTAAGAATATTGAAAAATCTCTCCCAGTGACCAGTAATCTTACTGAATTCAAGGACTGCTGATAAATATGGGTAGTTAATTCCACTTCTCAAACTCAAAATGAAACGAAAGCCTTATATCTTTATCTCATAATTATCAGCTGAGCATGCTACTAGCACTCGAGAATTCCATGACCTGAGCAAATCTAACAAACAGCTAATAATTGGCCTAAAATAGGACAACCTGAAAGGTTAAGAACTTCAGTTAAGTTTCCCAAAAGCTAATACTTTATTTAAGCACAGACTTCCCGCTTAACTCTTACCAAAAAGGGTGTTAGATCTGCTACTTAATCATAAGCAGAATCAAAAGGAAAACCTATTTCCAATAAAGACTTGTCTTCATCAAACTCTGACATTAACCCCTTATCCTAATAATTATTATTTACACAGTTCAGAAACCAAAATAGAGAAGCACAATAAATTGTTGACACCTCATTTTCATCAAAACTCCAACTAAAAGAAGATTTCCTCATTCCTCTGGATATCAAATATCCTTCAATTAAACGGTAATACGGAAAATCTGGTCTCCTTGACATTAATCGATCTTCGATGTTTCTTAAGGTTTGTCCAAAATCTAGTTTAACCAACATAGCACAATAGAAGTTAAACAAGGTCGAAATTCAATATAAATTTTAGTGATCTGTTTTCTCCAAAAGCAAGCATGTATACACTAGACAAAATCAGTTAGGCCTGTACAAGTGGTCTTCTGCGATGATTGCTCAGCTCTTAAAGGCATAGTTAGCGATCCATCTAGACCTATTTACAAGAGATTTCTACCAAAGAGGACCATTGCATAGGACCACAGCTCCTGGAATTTCGACCTCCTCTCACGAAACACTAACAAAACACTATGTATCGGAGGCCTATAACCAACAGATAATATATATAATATATCTCTCTCAGTACAGGCCTAATCTACAATGGCATACTGTACACATCTGAGTATCTTAGCTTCTATGCTTCTATAACTGCCGGACCAATCAAACTTATATGTCAAATGCGTAGCATAGAAAAGACCTATATCACAAGTTAACATACCATTCACAAAACTTAAAAAGCCTCAAAGTCGCAAAGAGCTATTACAAGGGCATACACGGTCACTAACACAGCCGACCGGATCCGCAAGTGATTACAACTCTTCTACAGTCGCTAATCAAATCAATCATTTTATTGCAACCCAGAACAGAAAACATAACAATGACACGATATATCGAGTAACATCGAAAGAAAAAATATTAACCAGGGCAGAAAAGAGAAAGCCAGAAGGGATGAGTATCCCGCTAGATTAGGGCACCAAAGCCTTTGTACTTAACCTAAAATAGTAGGCCTACTGGCCTGCACAAGACATACCCTAAGGGTACAAATGGATGGCAGAAACTCATTTCTCATCAAATGAACCTACACCAGATGTAGGCTATCCTAATTAGTTCGAGCAGTACAAAATTTAACTAAGAACACGAAATCTTAATTAACATCTAAACTAAACGCGGCAAACAATCCTTCCTTAGTCATTTATAAATATTATAACGGAGAGAAAAGGTGCATGTGTAATTTCTTTTTATATATAAATAAATTGTTTGACATTAGGTTTTTCAGTAGGAATTGAATTCCACATCTGCGTTCCCTTAGACTTGATTGTATGGAGACGAGTATTAGAATGTATCTTAACAGAACGATAAGCGAAGGCATTTCTAGTATAATGGGAGTGAATGTCATAAGCATGAGGCAAGAAATCCTTGAAGCTAAGCAGTAGAAGTCCATGTTCTAGGCGGAAAAATAGTTCCCCAACTGGGAGATTTTTAATTTGATCCACTCTCAATATTTTAAATTCTCTTAATAATAGGGCAGTATTAGGGTGCCAATGAAAACTAAGTTTGTAGTTTTTTAGGTCTCACCCCTTAGTTTTGTTCATTTAGCCATAAAACTGAAATACATCAAGTTCTGTACTCTGTAGCAATTACGTTACATTTACTGGTCGCAAAAAACCTGTATAGTTTTCAAACACTGCAATATCGTATTACATAAGGCGCTCTGTACACATGCAATGTTCCTAATTGTTACAATGTTTAATAAATGTTACCGGCTGCACATTTTTTGAACGAGTAAATTTTTTTAAACTGCTGGCGATGTTTGTACTAGCGGAATTGAATGTCTGTATTAGTGCGACGCCCCGTTCGCTGCGTCGTTTACCACCTTCAGTTTTTTTACCCTGCACTGTGCCGTTATGTGTGCTTTATTGGTTGTCCAAAAGCTTGGATCTTGCAAGAGGAAATCTTGTTGGATATCCATGGAAGCAAAAAAACTGCTTTATGTTTTCGTGACACGAAATGAGACAGCTGTTTTCCAGAGGTACATTTCTCGTCAATTGTCACTCGAACTGGAGGATCTTCTTTACCCACATTACACAGGACTGCAACCATATCCGCTTTTTCCATAACAGAAAGTTAAGGATCAAAAAAGGCCAGACCAAAAAGTAATTCACTCAAATAACACAAATAGCGCATGAACGTTTTTGAGTCATTTTCCGGCATTTGGCTAAATTGAAAATACAGCTGTCCCAGTCATTTTTTCAGAAAACAATACCTAGTCTGATCATGCTATGTGGTTAGATTAAAACGTTATTGACCAGTCAACAATTTAAGACCTTTAAAAGTAATTAAAAGCAATAAAATAATTTATTACAATTTATTTTGAATTTAAAATGTTCCACTCCGTTACCGTCCCTAGGCTATAGTACTTATTGCTTTCGTCTACAATTTCAAAATGATTTGCATTAAGCCAAAAACTTTGTATGTTTCTTTTATATTAAATATAACTGTATGTTTCTAAATACAACTTGGTGAACCGGATCTTGAGTATAATTTAAGAAAATATATTTTAACTTGTGCCCGGAAAATTATGTCCGCTTCGTTAACATGTAAAACTTATTTCGTATCTCACAACCCTTTCATTCTTTGGTTTAGCAACTTAACACATCTCTTCTGTGAAGATCTATGTAAGTAAGCATGTCATAATACAGGATCTGAATGCTAAGACAAATTTCTTACTAATTTTCATTTATTTCGTACCTAATGTATTTTTTTATTATACATCCACTCCGTTACTGCATTTTTACAATGATTATGGATAAATTTAATTAAAATAATATTTGTAACATAACGTTTATAGGCTATATAATGAGTGTACCGACGATTGATGTGGGCGCATGAGAGATAATATGATATTTACCGTGCTGATGCACAATTTGTCCACTCCGTTAAGTGTCCTCTCTGTTATTATAAATGTTACATTGAGGTAGTAAAATTTATTCCACTGTCAGGATAAGTCGTCTACTTAAATTATCATTTCTAATACAATTTATTTAACAATATATGACATTTTTAATAAAATTTTGTTTCGGCAGACTGTTTTTTAAGTTCACTTTTCACATTCTGTGCTCAATTCTCGACAGGTAGTAACGGAGCGGACTTATTGTATGGTAATTTTTGTAATGTAATTTTGATGTTATATGCAGATTTTTAAGACATCATAAATATTTTGATGTTTTCTGTTTATTTGATCAAGTGATTTTTATTTTGTCATTTGGCGCCAAAGATACAATAAACTTTACATTGATTAGGTTTCCTATTTCTATTTCCGTAACGGAGTGGAATTTTTTAATAAAATTAAAAATTTGATGGAATTAAATAATCATTTGTATTGTAATTTCTGTTATATTTATTTTATGAATATTTATACTAAAACACATTGGCATGTCAAACTATGCAACAGGAAGCTGTCTACTATGCATACATAGCTCATATGTGTTTGGTGACGGAGGAGTTACGGAGTGGACAAATCTTTTAGTAGGGCTATATTTTCTGCTAAGACTTCATAATTTTGCATATTAGTCCAAAACCAAATATATATTTGTGAAATAGAAATATTCAAGATTTGCTCCAAACAAAAATCAGTGTAATTTGCCAAAATAAATTTTGTGCTTCTTCAATTAATGAATGTGACCTGTTACCGGAAAATGACTCTTTTATGGCTACATCTGCAACGGGCTTGTTTATTCTGTGGTAGGATGAATTGTCAATGTGAATCCATGCAGCAGAAAACCTTTCAAAGTGCCTAACATTTGGGCCACCTGAACATCCCATAATCATATCAAATACTTTTGCGACAATGAGTTTGTGTATATGATGCCTGCATGCCAAGCTTATACACGTAAGCTGCTTTTGAAGTTTTTGCCGTAGTATGACACAAGCTCCCACTCTGTTGCCTGTGTTGCTGGCAGTGGTGTTAAAACACATCACTGTCTTCATCTTCAGTTGTACTGCTTCCATCGCTGTCTGTATTGCTATCTGGAATTTCAATAGAACTCTCACCTAGCGCCTCTATACGCGTTTGTTCTCTTTTCATTCTCTGTTCGGCTACCTGTTTTCTCTTACAGCGTCGCTATTCGACCTTCGCCAGCTTCAAGTCAGCTGGTCCCAGACTCCCGCGTCTTCCTGTCTCCCTCTGTGCTAGCAAAAATTCCCGGTCTTCATGTACTTTTATTAAAGTATAGAACTATAGATATACTCGTATATAGCACATATATAACCAAAACTGCTTCGTAATCCACGAAGTTACAAAGTTTTCAGTGATAGAGCAGACCAATATACCAGAAATTCACTAGCATTACGACAAATATCATTACAACCTTCAAGAGCATTGTGCAACCTTTCAATATTTAAATATCTGGTTAATTTTTTCCTCATTAGCTTCCATATATAATGAACATTTTCAGAGGGTGAGACCACAGAAAATAAAACTTATTTTTTCACGTATGTTTCATTGGCAGCCTTAGCAGTATGTATGGTCCCATATTCGAGCACTTGCAATTAGGGGTAAACCCTTTTTGCAGATTTGTCAGTCCTTCTAGCCTGGAGGGATAAGTCATTGCCCTAATCATATTACAGTAAGTAAGTTACGGAAAGATAAGTGCATAGTATAGACTTAATTTTACAGATTGAGGCAAAACAGACGAGCAATACGGCTCAGAATTTCAACATTCTTATCAATTTTACTAGAAATTTCATTAATATGTGATATCCATGTTAAATGTTGATCGATATGTACACCAAGGAAACTAGTTGATTCAACCTGAGTAAGAGGAGCATCTTTTATAGTTATATCTAAATTCTCATTAAGTGTTGATTTTCTATAGGATTTAAATAGAATGTAATTAGTTTTATCTCGATTCAAAGAAAGTTTATTTGCAGAGAACCAAGTATTAATTTTTCTAGTTCCATACTAACTAGCCTAACCAACTCCCTCTAAGAGGGAGTTGGTTCGTCTACATAAATCATAGTCGAACCTAAGGTCATCCTATCTAAATCAATATCCCGCAGGGCGCTTACATCTAATTGGTTAGAGATACCACTTTCCGGAATACACAAAACCTGCAAATACTCGAATTCAAAAGGCTTTGTACAACCATCGTGAATAATAGCAAAAACCCGTTTTATAGACAATTCTAAAGCAATTTCAACTATTAATATAATTATTCTATATAGCGAAACATCTTTTACAGGAGCGAAGCGCTATTGGATAAACCTCAGCCAGACTCAATGATAGAATGAATTAGTAAGTTTGTTGAAGTCTTCCTCATTCTCAACACCTTTTTGATGCCAGACTTAGACTTGTTTGAACTTAAACCAAGTACTTAATCCAGAGCGAAAAATGTAGGGCAATCATCTACCATGCTGGATAAGGCAATCTCAATAAAGCTTAAGGCCAAAGCCTAAACTTTTCTTGCAACATTTGCAATAACCTCTTAAAATAGCTCCACACAGTCCTAGAAGATTCCCAACTTGTAAAGCAATAAACTTATCATTCTCCGAGTTTAAACCAGACAGCTTCTAACTGTCTGGCAGCAACATTTCCAGTTGACATAAATTCAAATGTTCTAAACTAAGCCCTGTTAGTAGCATTTAATCCCAAATAACATATTAACCTTAATCAAAGTTATCATCCTCATCCATAAACATATAATGGTAATGATAACCGTAATTCTAATCATCATTACAATCCAACGTAAAGTTTCTGTAGCACAAACGCCATTACACCATTTGCTACTCAGGCAACTATTTATGAAGCGCAAGTCCTTATCTATTAACAAGTGAAAGGCAACATAACTGTACAATTGGGCAAAGTAACTGTACAACTGTGTATTTACAGTAACGTACTTAACCTCGACTTATTTATGTATCATCAAAATCTAACTCAGCAATAATGCATCCTTTTGCATAGGCTCCTAAATCATCGCAATTACCGGCTAACTGTAATGTAACTCTCTATCCAGCGAACCAGTCACAGTACTTGATAAATTCTACATATACAACAACACTTAGAAAACCTTCCCTCTATCAATCGGGACTAAAACGGGTACAGAAATCTTCCCAGGTTCTGCGATCGTTAGGTTTTGAAACTCTTGTCCCACAGCAATCGGTTATCCATTCCAGAACTCTTGCGGCCACATTGTTGGCAAACGAACAATCATTAAACTCTGTTCCATTACCTTCCTTACCTCAGAATAGTCGAATTGAACACAAGCGAGTTCAATACAAGTTTTCAATTGTACTACTTGCTGAAGTTGAGCGGCTGTAACACCAAAATGCTCTTCTAATATTTCTAGACACTCGGCATGGCGCTCTAGAAGTAAGCGTCTCTCCTCACCTTGTCTCTGTATAAATAACCTAATTGCAGTGCTAGATAATCTCTGTTCTTCACTCATTGTCCTCTGGAGGGTCTGAATAGGTAATCTGTATTGTTCAGACAAATTACTCGTGCGCTCTAGAATTAGCTCTACAACATACCTAGTCGTAGACTGGCCCGAACTTGCTCTGTCCCTAATCCAACTACGTTTCTCAACTGGATCTTCCAGCTGTGCTAATTTATCAAAAGTATCAGACATTTGCATTAAAGACTTTTCATTATTAGTCTACATTTAAATGCAAAGTCATTTAAAATGTGAACAATAGTTAAAATAGTACAAGGTATATAACTACAATCATTAACAGGCTGTAAATGATTACAGCACAAGAATATGCAATCACTACTAAATAACTTTTTGTTCCACTAGCAAGACCACCTTATTCTCCAAAAAGGAAGTTATGAAACGAAAAGTACCTTCTTACTCCAAGAACGTTTCCGTACAACGTTACTTAACAACGCCCGACAAAAAGTGAGAGGATATCCATTAGTTTCCCTTTTCAGTAGACGCTAGTTTTCAATTTGAGAAGCAGTAATTCAGCAACAGATTGCATCACTATAATTTATGCATTATACGACCAATCCCATCATTCCTTCGGAATATAATCGATACGCCAGCTCTCTTCTCATCACTGCGCATAAATTCCCGCTTCAACTAGAAAACTTAAACTACAACCGAAATAAGAATCCAACCGACATCTACTCGACAAATCTATCGGTCGTCGACAGCAACTGGGTCCCACCACGTCAACTGCCTTTCTGACGTGAACTGCATCTTACGTTCTCAGCATTTCACGGCAATTGCATCTACCAATCACGGCACTTCTGCATGCGTCTGTATTCTGTGCAACTGCACCTCTCTCGTCCGATGTCAACTGCGATAATAATGGCAGAGCGTTCCTTTTATTACCAACATACGCTCGCCTTTCTTTCTCGGTCTCGGTCGCACGAACCTGTCTGGGCACGCATCAAGGGTGAGTCATCCTGTGGAAGATACTTATCCACGAACTGTCCACGCGATGGCCTACTTCGGCACCGTCGACAGTCCATCATCCCTAGTAGATAGGAGATACAGGAACTGACGCAGTCGCTAGGTGTCGTTCTGAAAGCTTAAGAACCGTTACAATGAGTGAATCTGAAACCGGAGTTGACGCATTCGCCAGGCGGCGTTCTAAAAGCTTAAAAACCGTAACACGAGTGAATCTGAAACCCCAACCCGTTGGTGCTATCAAGGGCCTGCCAGAGGGGAATGGAATGGTCATTCAGGGTAAAGAAATGAGATTACAAGCCTTCTCGTGACCAGCCAGCCCTTATAAACAGATCGGCGCCTATACATAAAATTTTAAGTTACAGAATCGGATAGAGGGTGAAAAATCCGGAATTTTGCGTACCTACACGGCATACTTTGCTTCATAAATAAAGAAACGTAGCGCTGGCCCATTTAAATCTTCAGCCATGAAGAACATACTGGGCCAAGCTGCCCATCTTAACGACTGCAGAACAAGCCACCTATCGAGTGTGGCGGAATCATTTGATAATGCGATAGATATAACAAACTGAAATATGGTTCTTCTCGTAGATGGCACAGTAGCTACATTGGTAACAGCGTTAGGCATGATTGTTACGATCTCAGTTCGCCTCCCGAAGACGGCACGACTTTTGTAAATACTTTAGTGATTTAAAATCTTGGTCTATCACGGTTGGTATTATACACTGGGACCTTAAATTGCGTAGTTCCGACCCATACGGGCAGCGGTGATAAAGATTCTCATCCGATCAATGATCAAGGTCGAGACCATACAGTCGCTATATAAAACACGTACATTTGCATGTTCCCATTTCAGGTTACACGAGGGCTTAATTGATGCAACCATCATTTGTGGGGCGTGGTGGCTCAGTGATAAGTTCGGCGCCTTGTGACCGGAGGGTTGCAGGTTCGAATCCCACTCTAGCCGCTGCGTACGGACCTTGGGCAAGTCACCCCGAAACAAATTTTTCATTGTCAAAAATTCATCAGGTCAAAATCAATATTTACACCTGAAACGTGCAGAAAAATCGTTTTTACGCTGTGTAAAATTTTTTCACCCATCCCCAAAAACTTTTACCCCGAAACAAATTTTTCATTGTCAAAAATTCATCAGGTCAAAATCAATATTTACACCTGAAACGTGCAGAAAAATCGTTTTTACGCTGTGTAAAATTTTTTCACCCATCCCCAAAAACTTTTACCCCGAAACAAATTTTTCATTGTCAAAAATTCATCAGGTCAAAATCAATATTTACACCTGAAACGTGCAGAAAAATCGTTTTTTGCTGTGTTAAATTTTTTCGCCCATCCCCAAAAACTTTTACCCCGAAAGAAATTTTTCATTGTCAAAAATTCATCAGGTCAAAATCAATATTTACACCTGAAACGTGCAGAAAAATCGTTTTTACGCTGTGTTAAATTTTTTCACCCATCCCCAAAAACTTTTACCCCGAAATAAATTTTTCATTGTCAAAAATTCATCAGGTCAAAATCAATATTTACACCTGAAACGTGCAGAAAAATCGTTTTTACGCTGTGTTAAATTTTTTCGCCCATCCCCAAAAACTTTTACCCCGAAATAAATTTTTCATTGTCAAAAATTCATCAGGTCAAAATCAATATTTACACCTGAAACGTGCAGAAAAATCGTTTTTACGCTGTGTAAAATTTTTTCACCCATCCCCAAAAACTTTTACCCCGAAATAAATTTTTCATTGTCAAAAATTCATCAGGCCAAAATCAATATTTCGAACGAAATCGTGCAGTGAACGCAAATCTACGCTGAGTAAAATTTTCAGCCGGACTTTGAAATTTCAAAACGTGACACTTCTCGTCGTTTTCTGAATACCATTTCTCGGTCACGTTTTTGGACTTGTGAATTATGGAAATCGGGGAACTATGGAAATCGGGGAAATACGGAAATCTGGAACCACGGAAATCGGGGAACTGCGGAAATCGGGGCACTACGGAAATCGGGGAACTGGGGAAATCGTACGGCGGTGGCGCGGTGACCTGCGGAAACTTGAGCACATAAAAAATTATAAATCCGCTAATCGTATGGTGGTGGCGCGGTCGGAACAACAACAGATTCAACGTTCCAACCACCTACGATGAAAACTTTTATTTTGAGGTTCGCGGGCAAGACCCAGTGCTGGTCAGTTTCTTGATTAGTTCTGCCACCACCTGGTCTTTGCTTTGACTCGGCAACTCTTTTTTTCCATTCTTGCTTTGTATATCACGTTTCATCGTTCTATATTTCTCCTCCTCTCCCAGAATAAGCTTATACTCTTCATCGCTAATAGCCGTGTCCTCCAGCGCCTTAGAAATGTGGTCATGAACTGTGTTTAGCTTACTTTCCGCCAAAATACAAATTTCGTCGTGTTTTGAAGCTTTAGCAACAAAACATCTACTGACAACATTTCCAATAATATCCAGAAAACTCGTCGCTATGGCCAAACTCTCCAGAACAATACCAGGAATAAAACCAATACCAGTGGCTAACATAGCTGCCCCACCCACCCCAGTTCCAAGACTAACCATAGCAAGGCCGGCCGAGGCCCCATTAGCCACATCTACAACCCTCTTATACTTCTTGCATAGCTGCCCACGACTTACCGCTTCAGACCTCAGGAATGCTTCTATATCACCAATCTTTTGCAGACGAAATGTTTGGGACGTCGTGTCCGACGAAATTGTTGCCTCCGTAAGCGTTGGGTACAAAGACATTGTTTTTTTTTATAGTTGCTCTATCAGTAACGTTATGTTTAACTCAATAGCTGATGTACTTTCAACGCCTCTCTTTTTACCTTCAATTCTAAAACTCGTTTGTCCTGGAATGAATATTGCCCTTGCCACATCAAATTGCCCACTTGAAATATCGACTGTACGATCGAGGCTACCACCAGCAGCTGCCGGTGCTATAACGCGAACTGTTGCATCACCGCCGCAAACACCAAAGACTGTAAGCTTCCAGAAACCGCCCTCTAACGAAACCCCCTCATTGGTGGTTTGCAAACTTATACACGGAAAACGCGCAGCGGTCAATGGAAGAGTTTGCCACGCACTAGTGGTTACCGTTCCGGCCGCCGTATAGATATCACGGCTGTGGTAATCGTCAGACACGAAGTCGATGTGCTGTTGAGGCACCGCGGTCAATAGCTCTGCGGTGGGCTTCGGGATGTCGTAACCCCAGTGGGCTACATCACCTAGACTGTCTATGCTGTATTTGCACATGTCTATTTCTCCGTATTGACGGAGATACCCTCGAATCTTGTAGTGCGTGTCAGTCATATTTTTCTATACTATTGACCGTCCCCCGTGTCTAAAAGATGTATAGATCTGGAAGTGAGATATTCCAAAAGTAGCTTGTGGTGGGCTGGTGATCAAGACAATCAGCCTGAATTTTTTGTATTCTCTGTCATCAGTGAAGGTGAACTCTTGTGCAGAATTAGTCAAAGTGACAGTGGAGGAAATGAGAGGATAGAATCCCATTCCTACTTCAGGAGCGGTGAGTGGAATCCCATAAATCTTCCAGGACGTGATACGTGGTGCAGTAGGACTAGATCCCCCAGCCAGACTAACCTTCCATACTTTCATAGGCGTCGGGCATTCAATCTGTAACCAAGTCCCACTACCCTGAGCCAAAACATCGGCTCTCGATGTGGACGCCGTCTTCCACTCACCTCTCACACCCGAGTTGAATGCCATATGAGGCGGGTTAGTGGGTAAAGATTCGTTGGCTGAGGCAATAAAACCCGTTTCGGAAACGTTTCTGGATAGGGGCGGAATATGGCCGCTGTAGTTGAGAATCTTGATATTCAGCGCGTATCGCCTTTCATTAGCTATCTCACCGTCTACATACCGCTTGTTAGTCAGGTACCATGGTCCCGAGGGCGGCGTATCATTATTCGTAGTGGCGATGGTGATCAGCCGCGTCACCTGTTTAAAACTCACAGCGTCGCTATCGGATCCTGAAATTTCTGTTGGGAGCCCAGTCACTCTTTTACCACCCATAGCCAGATCACCGGTCATGGTACTGCCGGATTTTAGCACGCAGGCGTTCCTAACGATAATATCTTGCTCGTTGGCGTATCTCTTAGCGGCGTCAGCTTTCTGGTCCGCATAGAGTCTAACGGAAGCTCCAATCTCAGCGTTTTTCACGTCAACGTATCGTTTATTTGTCACATGCAACGGTTCTGTTGGTACTCTATCACTCTTTGTCATGTTGTCGGCGATCAGCTTCGATACTTGTGCCATACTCGTCGCGTCGCTTTCGGACGTTGCTGCGCCCGTAGGGAGCCCAGTAACTCTATTGCCACCCATGGTTAAATCACCCGTCATTGCATCACCAGCTTTAAACACGCATGCGCTCCTAACGATAACATCTTGCTCGTTGGCGTACGTCTTAGCAGCTTCAGCTTTCTGGTCCGCATAGAGTCTAACTGAAGCTCCAATCTCAGCGTTTTTCGCGTCCACATACCGTTTGTTAGTCAAGTACTTTGGTCCAGCCGGCGCCGTATCATTATTCTTAGTGGCGTTGCTGATCAGCTGCGTCACCTGTTTCAAACTCGCGGCGTCGCTATCTGATCCTGGAATTTCTGTTGGCAGCCCAGTCACTCTTTTACCACCCATGGTCAAATCACCAGTCATAGAATCGCCGGTTTTGAGCACATGCCCGCCTCTTACGATAGCATGCTTCTCGTCCACATATCTTCTAGCGGTGGTGACCTTCTCATCCACGTACTGTCTGTAAGAAGCGTCGCGGGAATCTACATACCGCTTATTCACCACATGCAACGACTCCGTGGGTACTCTATCGAGTTTTACTAGAGCGCCAGCGACCGCTGTTGACACTTGTTTCCAACTCGCTGCGTCGCTATCGGATCCTGAAATTTCTGTTGGGAGCCCAGTAACTCGGTGGCCACCCATAACTAAACTTCCAGTCATTACACCGCCGGATTTGAGCACGCACGCATTCCTGACGATAACATCTTGCTCGTTAACATAACTTTTAACAATAAGGTCCTTGTCATCTGCATACCGCCTAACGGAATCTCTCAGCCCCGCATTCTTCTCGTCCGTGTACTGCCTGGCATCGATAAGCTTTTGGTCTGCATGATTTTCGGCTGCGGTCGCCTTCTGGTCCGCGTATCGTACCACTTGTGCCCAGCTCGCAGCGTCGCTTTCAGACGCACCAACGTCTGTGGGCAGCCCAGTAACTTTGTGACCACCCATTTTTAGAACACCAGACATCGTTCCACCGGTGATTTGTAAGTTGTCCTGATCTATGATGTCTGCATAAGCCTTTGTCGCGGCGTCTGTTTCCATCGTGGGCGTTCCCACGTTTGTCAGCCGAAAACCTCCAGCCGACAGAATTCCCATCATGGTATCACCCGCTTTGTGGACGAGCCCAGCGGCGCTTATCTGCCCCCCTCCCACCCCACCTCCGCCGTCTCTTCCAAATTTATCAACCGGCATTTTTATATACAAAAAGGTGATGGAAGTCTAACATAGGTCAAGAATGATATCTTCAAAATTCTTTCCAGCAGTGAGCTCTCTTAGCACGGTCAGGCAGAGATGACCACAGACCACATCATCGGGACCCTGCAGCTGGAACGTCTGTGTTCTTATAGGATTTTTTAAATATCGAGAAATTTCGAGAGGTGGATCCAGCCCATAACTGTCAAAATAGACGGCTGTAGGTCCATCTATCCAATAAGCGACCCAGTGAGTACCATCGCCGGAACCGGAATCTAAATTAACAACTCCGCACTCCTTCTCACGAGCCACGGCGGGCAGACCATCTCGCATGAAAACACCGCGGAAATGCGGCAGACCTCGAGCGACTTTCTCTATGTCAAAGTTGCTCAGCGGTTTTAGTTTTTTTGTCCGATGTAGAGACCCGATCCTTTACACATTGGGCAACAACCACCACGAGTCTGGCGCCCGAGATATAAACCGGACCCCCGCGCTTCGAGTGCGCGATTGTGACGCTCCGCCTCCGCCTGTGCGGCGTCGTTGGCCTGTTTGTTGTGCACGGCCTCTGCCACCCCAGTGGCAATGCCACCCACGGCACCCGCCGCGCCTAACCCACCAAAAATCAGTGGGAGGAGAGCCAGCAGTGGAAGAAAGCCGCCCGATTTTGTCATCTTTTTCAATTGCGTTTTGGTGAATCTCAGCTCCATACCAACGCCTTCCGAAATCTTCTTCACTATTCGGGCGGCTTGAACTTTTGTGAGCGCGAGCTTATCGTTTCCGCGAAGCTGGCCATGAGTGAGCCGGATCGTGGCGCCAGTGCCGGCACGCGCAGCTTTAGCCAATGTTTGCTTTTGCCCTTCGGTCAGTGAAAGGCCGAACGCAACGTATTCAGTTTTCATTTTTGGAAAAAATATATCTAAAAGAGGGCCTTGTATCTAAATGTGAAAAACGATTTCTAGTAAACGACGTTGAATTTGCTGCCATCCGATTCAAAATTCAGGAGTCGGTCGCTGATCAGGACGGCATATGCTGTCGTATTATTTGGTACCCCTTCGTTAAAGTCCACCTTGATTTGTATGTCCTGTACAGAGGTTTTTAGTCGTTCAGATTGCCTGCGCACGTCCAGGACGAAGATCGGAAACAAATCTACAAATTCGATTGGTGTCGGTTGGCATGACGATTCACGCGCGTCTATGCCGCAATATTCTTCCTTGAAGTCACGTAGGGCCTTGTAAGCGCGAGAGGTTGTCCTCTTGGTGAAGTCAAGATTCATGTCAACCACGGGGTAGCGATCGGTGTTGAGCATAGCGAATATGTTGCGAACCTGCACATGGTCAAACAGTGCCGGATTCTGGCCTTGATGCGCATTCTTTCCAGTTTGAAAAGCAACAAGAATCCAGCGTGGCTTTTCCGTGCCCGACTTAACGCTCAAACGCCAGGAAAAAGTCGTCGCTCGTGGCACCGCAATGTTGTCGCATTGCATGGCGCGGAATGCTACAGGTACCTTAACCTTGGCTTCAATCTGCTTCATAAGCATGCTTTTATACTCCAAAGCGGGTATTATATGCGGCATGAACCAGGAGAGTTTAGTCAGCGCGATCTGGCCATTGGCCGCAGCGGCTTCCTTGAAGATCGCGTCTGCATCCCCCTGCCGGCTCAGCAGTAAAGAGTGTTTGATCCCGTATACGACCTTGTGATAATCATCGCAAAAACCGAATAGATGTCTTAAGGGAACGATGAATGAAAACGTTCCAATAGGGACGGGTTTTCCAATGATCATCAGTCGACGGGCCTCGAAGCCGATATTCGCAGCCGCCGCCGCCGCGGTCGTGTCCTTCTGCCAACACATGTTTAAACCTTCGCCTTTGGAAAAATCATCGCCGTATACCAGCATGCCTTTCATCGTCGTGGCTTGCCCAGGTGACATGACATTCTCTATCTCGGTATTGTTAGCCAGGTATCGAATTTGAGAAAACATGTACGGGATAGCATTGTTGATGAATGACACCAACGAGTCTGCGATGTAACCCGCGCCAGTTGATGTAATCCTGCCCTCCACAAGAAGGTAACTTTTAGAAGGTTGCGTGAAAATGTCTTGGTTCTGGATGTCTATCTGTATGGCCTGGCCATTGTTAATAGCCGCAGGGTTTTGTGATTCATACTCGCGGTATTCAAACGATTCGATGCTATTATCATCGGGCACCGCCGAAGCGATGTCCAACATTTCACTCGGCACGTCAAATGCCGCCATTATTATAGTTAAAAAAGTTCAAGCTTCAATTATTAATCATGTTACAAATTAATTTCATATGTGGTGGGTTAAACATTTTGTTGCGTTTTGTCAATATTTTTTTTCATTTTGCGAGAAACAGACCCCTACCACCACGACTCGGCTTTATAGTCTTGAAACCGGATCCAGCAATGCGGCTGTTTATGTCAGCCATTGTCGGAACAACGGGTGGCGGACTCACAGCCAGTTGTTTCAAGTATTCGATGCTCTTGTCGCTGAGCGCCTTCTCCAAAGGTGCGGGGACAACGGGCGCGGCAGCTGAATTTTCATTTCGTAAATGAGCTTCATTTACGGCTGCAGCGCGTCTCGCTTTCACGGCATCAACAATTTGCCTGACGGCAGATGCTGTTGTGGCGCCGGCTTTCGCGACATTACCAACCGCCTTGGCAACGTTTGTGATTGTGCCTCTATTCGCCGAAATGAAGGAGCCTGCACGGCCAAGGAAACCCGCGATTTTGGGTATCCAGTCGAAAAGTCCACCACCCACGACACGACGCCGCTTTTTAATTCCAAGAACCAACATTAGAATATTTAAGTGTGAACATTTACGCACTGCGGATGTGAAACCTTATAGTTACTGTCTCACCGCGGAGGTTTAATTGTTCACCATTCTGGTCGGTCAGCCACACACGAATGCCCTGTACGTTACCAGCCGGTGCAACTGGTAGGTACACCAGATTTTTCGGAGACTCGATTACCTTGTAGCCGGGCGACACATCCGGGAAAAAACTGTAGATTACTGGCAGCTGGCTACCATTTCGATACGATCCAGAGATAATGTCACAATTTACCAGGATTGTGTCCACGCGGAGAATATCGACTGGATTTTCTCCCTCTTTATAACCACTACCAAGCCTCTGAGGGTTAAAACCGAGCATTTGCCTGATGGTAGATTGAGCCATATTTACCTTATATAGGGCATTCGTAATTTTTATGAAGGCGCGTAGGGTAGATGCGTTAGCTCCTATGGTAATAGGAGAATTAAAGCCGAGTGGTGCCACACCCGTCGGAGAATTTTGCTTTTCTAACTGCCTACCGATTTCATCATTAATCTGTGCGATCTCGTAGCTTCCGTCGGGCAAAATGATCGTCTTCCACGTCACACCATTGTCGGTGCTGTAGACGAACTTGTTATTTGTACTATCGATGTTGGGAATCGAATTATAAGTTTCAAGATTGACCAAAGCAAGCTCAAAGCGTCTTTTTGGATCCAGGTACAGCGGTGGTGAGAAAGCCGTGGTCCACCCTGTAGTATCTGAGGAAACAACTATACTAAAATTTTCCTTAGGCTGTAAAAGTTCTCTAATTTCTTCGAGCAGTTTCTCCGAGCGTTCCATCTGAGCCATGAATTTTGTTTTCTATTTCTATTTTATGAGCATGTTTCTATTCAATTCGAGTGCCAGCTCTTTGGAGATCGCACCGGAACGCAGTAACTCGTCAAGAATGGCGGAGATTTCGTTGCCGAGACCAGTGTTTCCCGCGGCCCTAGAGGCCACCAAAAGCTGCAACCTCTCTACCAGGGCGTTAGGGTCGTTGTAAAATTGCACTGCACCGCCACGAATCAGCTGGAACTTTTTACTTTTCCGGCCATGAATGGGCAGACCAGACATCTGAACGAGCTTTTTAAAAGTCTCGATTGCCTGAGGCGAGTATTGCTTAGTCTTAACGAAGCGTTTTGTTAGTAGGCTGAACAACGACTCATCGGCCGGAGATTTGAGCACGAGGTTCCCACCTTTAAACACTCTCAGTCTACCAGCAGACAGCGCGATGGGGTCAACGGAGAGCTCACCCAAGGCGTTACCTTGTAATTTCAGAGGAACGGCTGGGACACTGAAACCCTTTCCCTTTTTGATGAGGCTGTGGCCCGCTAGCAGTGTATGGATTCGCTTTTTATATTCCCTTAGGGCTTCGATATCTGCAGTCACCTCATCTACCTTTTCTTCGTCTCCTTGCTTATTGGCTTTCTTTTTCTCTTTGCCCAGGGTATGGCGATTATAGTGATTTACCTCGCCGATTATCTTTTCAGCACCTGCAATATCGGCTAGATCGAGCTCGCTCGGAGGTTTAAACCCATGCCGTGTGATTGAAGCGACGTTGAGATATTTGTTTGGATCGACTAACAATGCGGGGAGAATTCGGGATGTTGGAAGCGCTGGAAGGGCTGGAGCAGCCGTTGGAGCAACTGCTCCCACGGAATCACCGAACAAAGCCGCTATCGGGTTATAGTTAGCAGACTCTGAAATCTGCGCCGGCAAATCCTGTAAAGCGCTGGTAACTTTCTGCAGCTCCTTAGACGTAGCCACCTGGGATTCAGCCGTGGCTGTGGCTATTGGTTTAAAAAGCTTTGCCGCATCGTACTGAAGGTTGGCTTCACCGAGCTTCTCATCCACGAAACGCTGTCTCAATCGATTTCTGCGAGCTAAATAATCCTGAGTCAGGGCGTCTCGCTCCTGTTTAGACGAAACTTTTGTCCACATCGCGTTTATATGTCGACTATATGTTGCCCGTAACGATAACTTTTGTCCACATCGTGTTTCTATGCCGACTATATGTTGCCTATATCGTGTCTTTAAATACTTGCCTTGGGCTTATAGAAGCGATCGAACCCGCAACGATATTTTCCGTCGTACACTTTGGACGTCAAATCTATGACTGCGAATCCATATGGCTGAGCAGCACACTCGCTGAAGAACGTACGGAACTCATCGAAAGACATGTCGCCGCCTACGAACGTATCGTGAATGGCTCGCAAATTTTTGCTGTCTTGGTTGAAGAGGACGATAAGATTAGCATTGTCACGGATCGCTTGCTTCGGAATTCGAAAATAATTCTGCGTTAAGTAGAAGCAGTCCGCGCCACCGTGTCGACCCATAGTGAAATACCTTTCGATGGGCGGCTGTTTTTCAAGCATAACGTCATCGAACACTAGAAGGCTTCTGGCATTCTTATTTAATGATTCAACTGGAACTATTTCATCTGAGCAAGAGTGAAAGGAAGCCACTTCCTTCCCGGCAACTTTTTCCAACTCTGTAACCCAGTCCCGGAGGAACTGATATTTTTCCTGTCCCAGAGACTTCGAGTATAGATACAGCCGATCAAAACGCAGGTACCCCTTCTTCAACAGAAGGTTGAGTAGTAGGTTTGTTTTTCCACATCCGCTAGGCCCACAGATTATGCATCGTATGCTTGATGGCAACAACCAATGGTGGTGTTTTTTCCCATCGTCGGCTTCGAGATCGAAATTTGTTATTTCCATATAGAGACAACGAGTTATGATTGTATTCAACGAACACAATGTATTGCCTACGATGTAAGAAACATACTGAGACTTCAAATGAAACAATCGTCGAGTTACGAAACGGTCGGCCAGCCAAGAAGGGAACCTGTGCCGTCTGCGGTGCAAAGAAGAGCCAAATTTTGCCTTCTAAAGTGCGAAAGACTGGAGGTTCTCTACTGAATAGGGCCCTCAACGCTCTACCTCTACCAGAAATGCATATGAGCCTTCCATCCGGTATGTCTTCGGAAGATAATCCGGGAGGTTCTTTTCAGAACACGGGAAAGTACTCTTACTGTGGACCATTCACAAAACTCGACAAACGGCTGTCACAGCGATATCACGGTGTTAATCAGCTCGACCGTGCGTGCCTCCACCACGATGTGGCTTATGCAGTTCATAAAGATACCCCAGGGCGTAACCACGCAGATGACATCCTCGCTGCAGCCGCGTCGAAGATCGCACTCACCGATGAAACTCCGGATTATGAGAAGAAAGATGCCCGGCTCGTATCGGCCATTATGTCAGCGAAGTCGAGGCTGGGGATGGGTGTCAGAACGAGCCAGCGAAAACGCAAATGAAATTCATTTGTGTATGTGTTTACCTGTTTGTAATATATAGTTTTACTGAAATGTCTAAGCACCTTTCAGCCGTCTATTACAGCCCTAGAGGTTACTGGCGAGGTAAGGCTGCGGTGAAGAAACTAGCCTCAGCCGCCAAAGTTTCCGAGGCGGAGGCTCGTGATTGGTTGAAGAAACAAGCGGTGTGGCAGATTTATTTACCCGTTCCACGCCGCATACCGCGTCCAAAGTTCGAGGAAAATCGACCAAACGCCGTACACCAAGCCGATCTCTTGTTTTTACCTCACGATAAAGTAGGTCGAAAGACTTATAAATACGCTCTCACTGTTGTTGATGTTGCCTCACGATACAAAGAAGCTGAACCGTTGATAAACAAAAGTGCGACCGAAGTCGCCGCCGCTTTAAGCCGGATCTATAAGAGGGGTCCATTGACTTGGCCTCGACTTCTTCAGGTCGACCCTGGCCGCGAATTTATGGGTGATTTTACACCGTTGCTGGCGAAGCACGACGTTCTTGTAAGACGCGGACAGGCCGCAAATCATCGCCAACAGGGCATCGTTGAACGCTTTAACCGTACTCTAGCTGAGCGACTCTTCGGTGCTCAATACGCTCAGGAATTGCTCCTGGATGCAAGGGGGTCATCAGAACGGTCAGTGGAATGGGTTCGACGATTGCCCGAAGTTGTAGCTACACTAAACGATGAGCCGACGCGCTTGCTCGACATGAAGCCGGTTGAAGCGATGAAAGCTGCTAAAGTGACACAGAAGCCCTCTCATTCACAAATGAAAACTCGTTTGTGGGGAATGGATGAGCCTATTCTCGGACACGACGTTCTCGTCCGCTATTTGTACGCTCCCGGCGAGCTCGAAGGTGGAAGCAAACGTGCCACCGATCCTAACTGGTCGCTCACCATCCACGCTATTTTGGATGTTGTTCGGCAGGCTGGTAAACCGGCTTTATACCATCTAGTTGATGGGCCTGGCCGCGGGTTTGTACGTGAGGAGCTGCTTCTGGTGCCAATGGGCACTGAGTTACCCCCCGATAGAATACTCAACCGTCGTTGATTTTGTAGTGCCCGTATGCCAGCGTTGTTATCCCGTCCGGAGATATCCACTTTTTTGTGTCTAATGGAGAGAGGCTGATCTTATTCTGCTCGTACACTCCGATCTGGTGGTCGTGGCTTCGAATCACGACTTGTGTGTGCCGCATCTCTTCTCGTTCGAACAGGCACTCCTTGTATAGCTCGTGGTGCAGATCCTTCTTCACAACTGCTCTCTGAACGCCTTTTGCTTTCCTGATCTCTGAACCGCCCGATTTTAAGATCGAGTACATCTTCGGACGCAGTCCCACGAATTCGGCTATGGCAACTCCGTTACATTCATCCTTGAACTTGCCCACGACTTTCTTGTTCTCGACGTCGTAGTATGGGCTGTCTCTAGGAAACTCGGAGAGGTCGAATAGGTGTTTTTTGTTCCACATATCGGCGTAGGCGTTCGGAGTCTCCACCTGAAATAAGAGGCTATCTGTGTCTGTATATAGCAACTGGGCTTTTTCACCGTACTCGTTTTTCACATCGTTGTACCAGAAGTCGTACATCAGATGCTTGCTGAGGTCGAGGACAGCCTGGCCGACATATACAGGTCTGTTTAACTTGAGCTTGTTCTTCAAACTATGAATCGCGGCGAGTTGGTCGTTGAAGATTTTGTGTGATATGTAGGCCGGGTCCGCAATTAGTTTACGAAGTTTGTCAACTTTTGAGGTCGGGACCAGGTTGACCCTAATTCTTTTTCTAAGATTTTCCATGGTTTTTCCGAACACTGCATTATTAGCCAGTTTGAAGAAGTCTTTTTCAAATTCCGACGTTGCCTTCGCTCTCAATTTTGTATTCATCTCGATGTATGGAGCCATCCACGCCTCCTGTCTAAATTTAATGGCACGATGAATTTTAGAAACTCGCAGCCCCAACGAGTGATATAGTTTGAGATTTCTATAATGGACCACATACCGCTCCTTAGGTCGTAGGCTGGGTACTAACTTCACATGCTTTGTGAACTTGCCTCCCAACTCGTTCATAAGCACATTCTGATAGTCGCTCAACCACTCCTCTTGGACTGTCAGGGTCTCCGGTGCTAGGGGATAGTCGCTATGTGATTCGTGGAGGTGCTCCGGGTACTCAAGATCTACTTCAAGTAGGAAGCCTTCAGGCGCGTCGTCTGGAGTTTCCAACACTTCGTCGAGAGTTGGACTTTCCCAGCTGAATGCTCCAACTGGTAATGGCTGTTGCATCGCCCAGCCGTACAGGTTATTAGCGTCGAGATACATGATCCAGTTTTCTGGCTTCGTAGTATCATGATCTGGGCATTGCGGGTTGTTGGCTTTTGCGAAGCGCTTAGATACCATCGAGATTCCACCTCTGAGACCTTTCTCTACGAACAAATGCATGTCTATGTCTGTTAAAAGTTCGAGCTCGATTTTCGTCTTTTTCAACAAAGCGTCCCAGGCCATTCCTGGTAGGCTAAAGTAGTTTGCTGGATCTAGACTGTAGTGCTTCATTGAGGTGTCTCTGAAGGTCTCGAATACATCGGCTAGTAGAAGTACATCCGTGCGGAGATACAGGTCGTGATAGTCGCCCAGAGTTTTACAGTCGAATTCGTTCCATACTCGTTGGGCGTGTTCATAATCCGCATCAGAGATGTTCTCTCGGGACAGCCTGCTGTAGAACGCTTCTTTGGGTGGAAGTCGGTCTTCTTCGAAGCGGTGGTAATCGTGGATGTATTCGTAACAATAAACGCCCTTTCGCCTCAACAGATCTAATTTTAACCTTTCGTTATGAGCGAAATTTTCGTTTATATACGCAGTTGTGACTTTCAGATCCTCAAGCGACAGGTTTCCTGATAATTTATCCAATGAGCTGTTTAGAAACTGGAGGCTGTCGATGAACTGTAGTTGCCCTATGTTGAATGTCATGTATTTCTCCATATTGTTTGGGATGCAGTTAATTTCAGTTTCCTCATCCTGTGCGGCCTTACAACTTCCGATCGCTTGCATGATGAGATGACTGTCGTAACCTCGCAGATTGTGGAAGACCACCGGTACCTTACACTTATCGGGATATATTCTAAGTTTTAAGTTACACTCGCTGTGAGCGGCACCTCGGTACTTACCGGTAATGTGGCAGTGGTCACGAACTCTGTCCGCTTCGAGCGCATCTCCGCAGATGTGACATTCGATAGCCTCGCGGAATGATTGACGATCGGCCGCTGACATAACCATCTTAGCTGGGGTGGCCAGCCTTTGTTTGATAGAGGCTAGCTCGCCTTGTAGTTGTTGTAGGAACTCCTCCACGGCGTTTTCTCCGCGGTATAGCACCGGCTTCTTCGTGCGGCCGTCACATCGAACTACTATATAACAGAAGCTGCATGGTTTCTGCTCAGCTATCTGTCTGGTGTTGCTCTCGATGGGGTTCATGACTGCACCTTCGATTGGTATGTTCAGCGCCTCGAAGTCGGCGTATATTATATACGGAGTGCGCATCTGTTTGCGATGGTTCTGGAATTTGAGGATATTTTCATCCTCTTTTGGCATCTCAATCCGCTGAGGCTTCTCACTGATGCCCTGACAATCTTTGATGTGGGCATCCAGCAAGTCTTGTCTACAGAATACGTGTAGGCAGCGGCGACATGGGTGTTTCTTGTGCTTGTCTTTGCTATTTTGATGAAGAATTCGGCCAAGGTCTTTAATCCAGACGTAGTGGTAATCCTCACCTTTAACTAATAGTAGAAGATCGATATTATAGTCTCTATTGATCTGCTTTGAGACATAAATCGGGTACAGCCCTTCATTCCATCCGAAGACCGATACGGACACCATCGGGTTCTGACGCTCGAACTTGCCGACATCTGTGACCTTCACTGGAAATTCTATTCCGTCGAAGTTTAGCTCGAGGAGGTGGGCACGATACTTAGTTGGGCGTTGAGGGTCCTTATCTACTGGATACATTGCGCTTAGAATGGCCCACTCGAAGCACCGGTTGTCTTCATTCTTTACATTAACGACTGAATGATAGGGGATATACTTCGGTGTTGCAAAATAGCTCTTGCCTCGGAAAGGCTTATATCTTGCAAAACTGAGGTCTAGCGCCACGACCCGCCTCACCCTCCACCCCGACCCCTCATTGGTGTAATCCTCGAGGAGTTTTAGTATTTCGGCCTTGGCCTTCCGTATAGCCCCTTGGATTTTACCCGCATTGGTAACTGGTACTGCTTTGCTTCGAAAGTATGTTGTAGTGGTAATAATACCGGGAGCCGCGTTGCCATCGTACACGTTGTCAATAGTCGGCGCCAACTTTTCCAAATCAACAGTCAACACTTGAGAGTATTTCAGACCGTCCTGTTTCAACAGCTCTTCGTTGAGTTGTGCCTCAATGCTGTGCTCCATTGCACTCAAGAAAGCCAATGCATCTCCTTCCAGCCTGTGGTTAAGAGGTACTTCTGCACGGAAGTCTCTCAGAAGCTTATTGGCGAGCTCTTTGTGTAGTAGAAAGGGTGGTGGTCCACCTCTATCCTTCTTAATTAGGAGTGGATCAAATTGTGCCAGAAGGGCCTTACGTTTCGCCCCTCTATGCTTGCGCACTGGCGGAATTGGCCTTGGAAGCAGTGGCTGTAGTAAGCGCCTTTTGACTGCATCTGGGATAGGTTCATCTAAGATATTCTGTAGAACAGCTCGAAGAGCTGGGGGACCAGTAAACTCACCCAACAATTGTTCAATTTTTTCATTCGTAGACAATGCCATAGTTATAACTTAGTTTATATTACTGTGGCAAACTTTTTCTTAATACAATAACAGAATCGTTTGTTTAAAATGAAATTTTGTTTACTAGATATTCGATTGTCGCTTGCTCATCTGTATTATCTCAATACAATAACGGAATCCTTTCTTTAATAGAGAATTTTTTACTCTACTACTATGTTCGCTAGTCTTTTCCATTCTTTCTCGAATTCACGGGTTAGTCCGCAGCGTCGAACTCTTGATTTTATGACGTAATAATCACAACGTATACACTCACCTAAGTGGTTTTTGATTCCCCTTCCACATTTGGCGCATGGTCTTGTCTCGTAGCCATTTCGCAGCTGTGCTAAATGTTTGAAACAATACTCCCCAATGCATCGACGAGGGCAGAGATTTTGTTTGCCTATCATAAGCCATTTGCAAAAGTTTTGCCCTAACATTATGTTTTTATGTATACCACAACAGATTCTTTTATTTAAATTGAAAAAATGACCCGGTTTGGGCCGGCCTCGTGGGAGGTTCTCGGCCGGCAGCAAACGTTGGTAATCTCATTTCTTTACCCTGAATGACCATTCCATTCCCCTCTGGCAGGCCCTTGATAGCACCAACGGGTTGGTGTTTCAGATTCACTCTTTGTAACGGTTTTTAAGCTTTTAGAACGCCGCCTGGCGAATGCGTCAACTCCGGTTTCAGATTCACTCATTGTAACGGTTCTTAAGCTTTCAGAACGACACCTAGCGACTGCGTCAGTTCCTGTATCTCCTATCTACTTCCCTGGCATCTTCTGTCCACGTGCCACCAGAGTCTGCAGTCGCCGTGCTCCTATGAGTCACCTTTTCTGGGAAACTTTCGCAAGCACTCTCGATCAAAGATGTCTGTCTTCATGTCGGAATATCTCCTATCGTCGCTTAGTCATTTCTGCCCCGCTGGCGTCAACAACCAAACTCGAACACAGAAAGCGGCGCCATTCAAAACGACAATTAAACCCATAATTTAAAACAACGAAATAAACGCACCAAATATATTAATTAATCATTCTTGTAATGGGATTAGATTCCTTTACAAAAGTCACGCCCTTGCTTCCGTGGTTTCATCTATCCCACCCAGGCGCTACTCTAGGGCTGTGTGAGGAGAGAGAAATGGGAGGAAAATAGAAGGGGAGAGGGAAGGCTGATCTAACGGAAATTGAAAAGTTAATACACTATCATACTCCGTCCGACCGTGAAAAACGAACCCACCCGACTCCGAAAGCAGCGATAAGGAAAACCCCGACGGAGTACGTGACGGGTGAAGGCATGAAACAATAGAAAACGATACGAAACCAAAAGCAAAGAAAGAAAAAAACATAACACCCATAACGAATGAACAGCGTAAAAGAGGCAGACTAAAACGAAACAACTTAGATACATGGCGAAAACGAAAAAGCAACTACAAAGAGTCAACTCCTAATGCAACATAGCAACTAACGAAAATGTCTGAAAAGAAACAAATGAGAATGATGGCAATAACTGTCAGTACAGACAGATAAGCAAACAAATAAGACGATGAAAAAGACGAACCAACAAGAACACGACAGAAGAACTAATATAAACTCAATTCAAACGCAACTAAAAGAAATTGCAAACGAATATGGGTCGGTCAAACGGAACGCGAAGAAGAAATGAAGAGGAATTGACGATTAATGAGGATAGAAATGGTAGCACAACGATTCGAAACGAAGCTGTATATATGTATAACGTCACAGCGAAAGGCGATTCACTGAATGGATGGAGCGCTGGTTCGTTGCAAATAGTCGTCCTCAGAGGCTCAGAGCGACACATAGAAAGTGTGGTCCCCGTGTTTGAAAAACAACAAACAAACATAATCATTAGTAAACATTGAAGACAGCTTGAAACGCTGAAATGGGGAAATCTTGTAATGGGATGAAAGGACAAAAGGACGTTCAGAAGGCTTATGATTCATGTCAAAATCGGTCCAATGGATTCGTAACTCAGGGCGAAGCAATCCAGACACACGAAAATTTGAACAAAGCAAAGAACCAATGACTAAATACTCAGCAAGGGCAACCGGTGACAGACTGAAGTTTTTACAAACATACATTTACCGCGAATTTTGACTTCTAAATAAATGTCAAAAGAGGAACAGGTGTCGAAGCGGCGGTCACGACAATGCCAGATTCTACGACCAATATAAACAAGAGCCAGAAAGATAAACAGATAGCTGTAGAAGTAAGGAGGAAGAACAGAAGGGAGAGAAGGCAAGAGCGGAGTATAGAAGGCGGTGAAACAGAAGCAATGAGGAATGGAGGAAGGGTTTGACCATGTAGTGGGGGAGTATGACAGAGAAGAGCGGCTAAGGCAGCATTGGTAAGACGGAGACGATAAGCGATCCACAGGGAAAACAGGAAATTGAAAAGTACCACGACAGCGGTCGCAGTAGCTAAGTAACCAGGAGGGGAAAAGAAATAATGAGAAGGGACTAGCAGGTCGCCAGTGGGAATAGAATCGATGATAGAACGAAAGATGTGAGAATCCGCCTTAGAAGCATTAACCACCTTATCCAACTGGCAACTATAAGGGCATGTGAAGTGATTAATTTGTTATCAAAGGAATGATTGAAAAACTTCATAGGAGGTAACTGAATTGAAAGAGGTTGAGGAAGGAGGGTATCGCCAGAAAAAGCACTCAGTGTCGTTATCGAAGAAATGGTGGAGAAGTTCCAAGTTGACTGGATACTGAGGAACAGTGGTGAAGGAAGAGGGGTCGGAAGAGTGGTCGGAAGAATCACACTGACTGAGACGAGGTGGGAGAAAGACGAGAGGGGTGGAGACAGAGCAAGCACAGGGATCTACAGTATAGAAACAATAAGAGCAGCTCTGTGGATGACGAAGGCAGTGGCGGCGATCTTGTTTCACAGGTGGGGGACAATTTTTGAACTGATCTGGTCAAAAAAGAGTTTTGAACTGATCAGCTCTAAAAAGAGGTCAAAATCTTTTTCGCGCGTGAGCGGGAAAAAATTTGATGACTCTTTTTGATGTTTCTTCAAATTGTGGGGGGTCGACTGCGCGGTGTGCCCCCACTGTTAAAGGTGGGGTCTTGTCCCTCTCGACCCCACCCTGGAATCGCCGCCCATGGACGAAGGCGATACGGACAAGAGACTTCGAGGGTGGGAGCTTTACGGATAAGAATGTCGGTATAATTTAGAACATATTAAAGATCCTGTACGAGGGTCGTGGACTGGATAACATGAAAATTACACAATGAGCGAATGTTCGGAGCTTCATTCTGAAACAAAGCAAGCAGATAAGTGGGTTACAACTTGGCACGGACTGTGTCCACACTGAATTTGTCAGATACGGGGGCCATGGTTGTTGGCTTAACTCGGCGAAAAAGTTGGCACGATCAGAAATGAGAAAATGATGAACGGGAGTGATTAGAATGGTGATAGGGGAAGAAGCGCTGTGGAAGGGTATGGGAAAGCTACGGGTACTAACGCTACAGACGTTGAGGGAATTAAGAGAAACGGTATTCTGATAGGAAATTTTACAGTAATGTACAAATCTGATCCACTACGAAAATACAGAAAATTATGACTAGCATAATAATAGGCGGGATCATGACAAGGCAGGTGAATACTGCCATAGCGTTGCATAAGAGCTAAGTCAATATCTGCGATGGTTTGAGTGTAGAAGCAGATGTAAGAGAAGCTGGCAAAAAACCAAAGTCATGGCAATATACAAGTCTTGAATCTGGCTTTGTGACAACAGATAATCGTAAAGCTTAGAAAACTCTATGTACAAAAGAAAAGTAAAATTTTCATCAGGTTGTTGCAACAATTGTTGGTCAGTTATAATGGTTTGTAACAAATCAGCATATTGTTGTTTTAATAACTCTTCAAAGTTATTCACGCGTTCTTGGGAAAGCGTCATAAAAGAAGATATATATATGCTCGATCGGTTTGCTATTGAAAACCTGATAACATTTGAGATTGAGACTTACTAGTACTGGCTTGAACATGGACGGCTAAAGCTTTAATGCCATCCTCTGTAGCAGTGCCAAAAACGAACTGGCAATTTTTCCAATGAAGAGATGGAGTGAACGTCGGCGCTTTGCAAAATTTGGAGGAAGGCAAACATTAGGCAGTAAATCAGAAGCAGCTTGAACTGATATTGGATGTGATTTGCAAAGCTATTAGCGAGATGTACCAGATAAGAAAAATCTTTACACACCGAATCATATTCAAAGATGTGAATACCAGTTGTCAATCGGTTGCCATTTAGTTAAACACAATAAAATGTATTTGGTCAAAAACCTGCATGAGGTACTGCCGGACCACTGAGTTAAAAAAGAACGCCGTAGTTGTAACGTTGGACATCTGGAAGAACACTGTTGTGCAGGGAGAAGACCGCTGCCAAAGACAGAACAATGATGAACAGTAAAGTGTTAAATGGATCCATACTAGAGCAGAAAAGCATACATTGATTATATAGCGAATGCAAACGATAAGTCGAAAGCACATCAAAAAAGAATACAAGAACATGCAACGCTGAAATATTAAGAAAAATGAATGACAACGTAAAACATTTGTAAAGCAACCAAAAGATCTAAAAAATCAAATCAAAACCACCTGTAGCTAAAAGAGCAACTGCGTGAAGATTGAATAATCTCGCGCACAGAGAAAAGCGGATACCACACTCAAAAGGAAATTGTGCTCATAAAGCAACAACATGACTAACCGATGCAATCATAAAGCAGGGTAGATTGGAACAGCAAAAGATAAAGAAGGCTTATCAACAAATTGTTCGCAGGCTGACAATGCTGTGAGTTGTGAAACCTGTTAAAATAGTGCAGTGTTTTCCTTGTGGGAACGTCTAAAAATAACACGGCTAATGGGAACAGGGCCAAGGCTGATCAGGGAAGGGTGAATCAGCTACACGGTAGAACAGAGATACAGGCTGTTGCTGCGACAACCACCAGGGGCAACGATAAAATGATAACAGGACAACAACAGCAACACGAATAACATAGGGTGTTATCCTAAAGGAGCATTATATAATATGCGTTTCGGTCAAACTGTCAGTAAGCACTAGTAGATCACACACAAAATGCAAAACCAGGAGAGATGGGTTTGAAAGTGGTAATAATGACCGAGTCATACACAAATAGAAAACATTAACGTAGAAACGGGGAAAGTAAATAATTGACAGTATAAGGCATACAACGACGGAGGAAACCACACATTGGAAGATCCGTCACAGCGAACTTAGGTCAACCTGGGCACGCTGCAGACGTGAGGTCCTAATCCTGGAAAAAACGCAACTCGGCTAAAGAACGCAAAATCATCGAATTAAGTCTTGAGTCAAGGATGAAAACTGATAAAAGAGAAACCGATAGCTGTAGAAGTCAGGAGGAAGAACAGAAGGGAGAGAAGGCAAGAGCGGAGTATAGGAGAAGGCGGTGAAACAGAAGAAATGCGGAAGGGAGGAAGGGTTTGAGCATGTAGTGGGGGAGTATGAGAGAGAAGAACTGCTAAGGCAGCATTGGTAAGACGGAGAATTACACTGAGTGAGACGAGGTGGGAGAAAGACGAGAGGGATGGAGACAGAGCACGCACAGGGATCTACAGTATAGAAACAATAAGAGCAGCTCTGTGGATGACGAAGACAGTGGCGGCGATCTTGTTTGACAGGTGGGGGACAATTTCAGCTCTAAAAAGAGGTCAAAATCTTTTTCGCGCGTGAGCGGGAAAAAATTTGATGACTCTTTTTGATGTTTCTTCAAATTGTGGGTGGGGGGGTCGACTGCGTGGTGTGCCCCCCACTGTTAAAGGTGGGGGTCTTGTCCCTCTCGACCCCACCCTGGAATCGCCGCCCATGGACGAAGGCTATACGGACAAGAGACTTCGAGGGTGGGAGCATTACGGATAAGAATGTCGGGATAATTTAGAACATATTAGAGATTCTGTACGAGGGTCGTGGACATCTGGAAGAACACTGTCCTGCAGGGAGAAGATCGCTGCCCAAGACAGAACAATGACGAAGAGTAAAGTGTGAAATGAATCCATACTAGAGCAGAAAAGCATACATTGATTATATAGCGAATGCAAACGATAAGTCGAAAACACATCAAAAAATAATACAAGAATGTGCAACGCTGACATATAAAGAAAAAATGAATGACAACGTAAAACATTTGTAAAGCAACCAAAAGATCTAAAAAAGCAAATCAAAATCAACTCTACTTAAAAGATCAACTGCGTGACGATTGAATAATCTCACGCACAGAGAAAGCGGATACTACACGCAAAAAGAAATTGTACTCATAAAACAACAAACTGGCTAAAACATAACCGATGTAATCATCAAGCAGGGTAGATTGGACCAACAAAAAATTAAGCAAATGACCTAATACCCTATCATAGAAGCAAGAAACTGCCTCGGCAAAATCAAGCACTCGTCCGCTTAAACAGTAAATATCGTCACCTGCCAAAAGAACTTGCTTCAAGGAACCGCATTGTCAAAATTGCCAAAACAATTTCGTTGTCGTCATCGTCGTCTGCCAACAGAACTTGTTGCCCAAGCAACGAACCACTTCAAGGAATAAACTGTCATCTCCTTAAACAATCCAGAAGTCTTCCGTTTGAAAGGACGTCGGTTGAAAACCTGTCAACTGCTGAAACAAGAGGATGTAACCGAAACTGCCTGTCGACTGTGGACTTGCCGTTGTCTCCTGAAACGAAGAGTCGTCCGTTAAAACGAAAGTCCTCCACTGAATATAGACAGCCGTCTGATGCAGAAAGTGTGGTTGCTGATATGAACTGTCACCAGGCGATAAATGCCGAGAGGTGAGCTTTCCTTGACTTACCTTACTTCATATTACCTTACGTTACCTTACCTTACAATTGCATTGCCTTGCCTAACACTACTTTACCCTGGATTAACTTGCACTACCTAACCCTATACCTTGACCTCGCGCAACGTACATTATCTTTCTTTACTGTCCTTGTGTTACTTTACTGTCCTCATGTTACTTTACCTTTCCTCACTATTGCTTACCTTACCTTACATAACCTTTTCTTATTTTGCCTAAACTTACCCTAACTTGACTCACTTTGCCTTACCTTTTCCTATCTTACCCTACCTCAGCTGACCTTTACCTTTGCTTGCGTCACTGTGTCTATCTTAACTTAATTTACATGTACGTTCGATCAACTCAGTCTATGTAACTGAATTTTATGCTACAGAAGGCACCGGCGCGATAGAAGTTACTGAATAATAATAATCATAAATAATAACAATAATAATAATTATAATAGTGATGATGATGTTGATGAAGATGATAATAATTATAATAATAATAATAATAATAATAATAATAATAATAATAATAATAATAATAATAATAATAATAATAATAATAATAATAGGGGGACGAGGACCGTTAGCTCCAGAGGGTTTGCACTTCTTAGGATAGTTTCTTAGAACCTGAGGGATTATTCCTACTTCGTTGCGAAAAATATTAACAATTATTGTGATAATAATGATAATATTAATACTAATAATAATCAGTAATAATAAAATGTTATTAACAGGACAGACAGGCCCCGTTTTCAAAACTGTCGATGAGAAGAGGTGCCTACTTCAACTAACGATTGACTGTCGAAGAAATGTCACCTCAGCGAAACTCTCATCTCTTGAAATAGAAAAAGCCGTTCAACACTCAAGAAGATTCATCTGATCAGCGAAAATGTTTTCTGCTGAACTAAGAGTCGACTGTTGAGAAACTGTCATCGAATGAAAGATGAGAGGTAAGAAGCGCTTTAGCTTTACTTACCGTGCATCACTTTACTTTTCTCTACCTTAATCCTGCATCACATTTACCCTATGTTACTTTACCTTACCTCACTTTCGCTTTTCTGATCTAGTCTTACTTCGTGTGAGGTATTATTGCCGTTCAATACTCAAGTTCAGCCTTTGTTATGCATTGTGTGCTATAAAGAATAAAATCTCTGTGATGTATTTTAACTAAATTGTATATAGCGTCTAAATGCCTGCAGTTGAAGGTAATCGGGCGTCACTTTGAGAACAGTAGTTTTCAAGTAGTAGGCCTACTGGGTGGAAGAAGAAGAAGAAGAAGCGGGAACAATGAGATGGTTTCGAGTCACGTGGCACAGGCTCCCTCCATGATGAAATTATACGTTGAATTTGAAGTGTAAATGGAAAGAGTCAAGAAAATTGAGCCCATACGGAAATGTCTCGTTCAATGAAAAGCACGTAAACCAAAGAATTTACAATCTGTAAATTTAGAATATCTTTAATAATATTTAGGCCTATAGCACCATAATCTAACAAGACGACGCGAACATAGAATGATTTATAAGTGAAGGAAAGTAACTAAATTTTTTGTATTACCATTACCTCATGGAAGTAGTCAGTTACCGTTGTCCGGTACTTTTATTAAAAAGAACTAGTTACGCCAACGTTACCGCAAAATTGTAACTAGTTAGTTGCAGTTACGTGTTACAAGTAGGCCTAACGCTGTGACGCACCACACTGAACGCCTAATTATTGGTTCTTTAGACGAGGGCGCAAAGAATTATCAAAATCCTGGTAAAGAGTTGGAGCTTGAGAAAAAATCAGATCGTTCGAAAACTGCAAAATTACAGCAGGACAGTTGAAAACTGTGAGGCCAAAGAATGATTCGGCTGCTCTTAATTACAGCGACTATGTGTATATAGATAAGACTAGAACGCGAATGATAAGACTACGTTCAGATCATCGTGACTAAATGAAACTCAAAGAAAACAGATAACGCGTGAAAAGTTCATCCTCCAGGGCAAGTATCCAGACCCCGGTAAGCAACGTTCTACGTGAGTAAAAGGAAATCATATATGAAAATAAAGTGTGATCCGGTGAAAAGTTGTAACCTCCCAAAAAGAACCGATCCACTGAAATGCTGAAGTAAATTATCATCGAAGTATGATATGGACTAAATCTGTCCTCACCAAGCTAATCTAACTCAAGCGAAGAACTAGTTATTCGAAATGATAATGGAAGGTATATGACAACGGATTCTCCAATGAAAGATAATTTTACTGACAAGAACTACGTCGAACAGATTATGACACTTCCATGATGATAATAATAATAGTAAGCATGAACGTACGTAAGAACTCGACAATTTCACCAGTCACGGCGGACTCAGATCTCTCAGGGTTAATATTCAAGGACTCTGAATGCTGGGAACTCCGAGAGCACAGAATCTTACCCACGGGACCTGTTTAAAGATTTCATCCACACTGCTCTATGCCTCTACAATACCTGATTGGAGAAGGAACAGACAGTCAGCTGTCGACCCTGAAATAAGCCAATGAAGACAGAGCCTCTTATCAATGCCATCAGTTATGAGTACAAACCATCCCGTAAAGTATTATTTAACCCACAATCAATTTGTGTTAGAACGCCCACCTGTTAGTACATGAAGATTATAAATGCACTATAGGAAATGACTTAATACCCTATTATACTCCGTCCGACCGTGAAAAACGAACCCACCTGCGTTCGAAAGCAGCGATGAGGAAAACCCCGTCACGGGTGAAGGCATGAAACAATAGAAAACGATACGAAACAAAAAGCAAAGAAAGAAAAAACATAACGACCATAACGAATGAACAGCGTACAAGAGGCAGAATAAAATGAAGCAACTTATATACATGGCGAAAACGAAAAAGCAACTATACAAAGAGTCAACTCCTATTGCAACAAAAGCAACTAACGAAATTGTGTCAAAAACAAACAATCGAGAATGATGACAATAAGTGTCGTAATATACTGACAGAGAAGCAAACAAATTAGACGATGTAAAAAAACGAAACAACAAGAACACGATAGAAGAACTAAATAAAACGCAAACGAAGAAGGGAGGAATTGAAGATTAATGAGGATAGAAAGGGTAGCACGACTAGTCCGAACGAAGCTGTATGTATAACGTCACAGTGAAAGGCGGTTGACTGAATGGACTGCTGGTTCGTCCTCAGAGCGACACATAGAAAGCGTGGTACCTGTGTTTGAAAAACAACTAACAAACATAATCATTAGTAAACATTGAAGACAGTTTGAAACGCTGAAATGGGGAAATATTTTAATGGGATGAAAGGACTAAAGGACGTTCAGTAGGCTTATGGGTCATGTCAGAATCGATCCAATGGATTCGTAACTCAGGGCGAAACCATCCAGACACACGAAGATTTGAACAAAGAACAGACCCAGTGACTAAATACTCAGCAGGGCACCCGGTGACAGACTGAAGGTTTACAAACATACATTTACCGCGAGCTTTGACTTCTAAATAAATGTCAAAAGAGTGACAGATTCCGAAGCGGTGGGCACGACAATGCCAGAGTCTACGACCAATATAAACAGGAACCAGAAAGAGAAGAACAGGAGGAAGAACAGAAGGGAGATAAGGCAAGAGCGGAGTAGGAGAAGATGGTGGAACAGAAGCAACGAGGAAGGCTTTGAGCATGTAGTGGGGTTGTATGAGAGAGAAGGGCGGCTAAGGCAGCATTGGTAAGACGGAGACGATTAGCGATCCACAGGGAAACCAGGAAATTGAATAGTGCCACGGCAGCGGTCGCAGTAGCTAAGTAGCCAGGAGGGGAAAACTAATAATCAGAAGGGACTAACAGGTCTCCAGTGAGAGTAAGATCGATGATAGAACGAAAGATGTGAGCATCCGCCTTAGAGGCATTTACCACCTTATCCAACTGGTAACTAAGGTCAGGTGAAGTGGCTAATTTGTCCTCAAAGGGAATGATTGAAAAACTTCATAGGAGGTAACTGAACTGGAAGAGGTTGAGGAAGGAGGGTAACGCCAGAAAAACCACTCAAAGTGTCGTTATTGAAGAAATTGAGAAGTGCCAATTGACTGGATACTGAAGAAGAGTGGTGAAGGAAGAGGGGTCGGAAGAATTACACTAAGTGAGACGAGGTGGGAGGAAGGCGAGAGGGGTGGAGACAGAGCACGCCCAGGGCACAGTCTAGAAACAATAAGAGCAGTTCTGTGGATGATGAAGGCGATAAGGACAAGAGACGTCGAGGGAGGGTGCATTAAAAGTCAAATTTTGATCAGGTTGTTGTAACCATTGTCGGTCAGTTAAAATGGTTTGAAACAAATCAGCATATTGTTGTTTAATAACTCTTCAAAGTTATTCATGCATCATAAAAGAAGACATATATGCTCGAGCGGTTTATGCTTGAAAACCTAATAACATTTGAGATTGAGACTTACTACTGGCTTGGACATGGGCGGCTAAAACTTTAATGGTAGTGCCAAAAAAGCGAACATTAGGCAGTAGATCATAATCGGCTTGGAGAGTGTGCTTAAATTGATATTGAAAGTGATTTGCAAAGCTAATACCGAGATGTACCAGATAAGGAAAGTCTGCACTCACCGAATCAGATTCTGGATGTGAATACCAGTTGTCGATCTGGTCAATTTAGTTAATGCAGGCAAAATACATTGAAATGTATGTGGCCAAAACCTGCATGAGGTACAGCTGGACCACTGAGTTTAAAAAGAATGCCGTAGTTGTAACGTTGGACATCTGGAAGAACACTGTCCTGCAGGGAGAAGACCGCTGCCCAAGACAGAACAGTGACGAAGAGTAAAGTGTGAAATGAATCCATACTAGAACAGAAAGGCATACATTGATTACATAGCGAATGCAAACGATAAGTCGAAAACACATCAAAAAAGAATACAAGAAAATGCAACGCTGAAATAATAAAAAAAATGAATGACAACCAACGTAAAACAATTGTAAAGCAACCAAAAGATCTAAAAAAATCAAATCAAAATCAACTCTACTTAAAAGATCAACTGCGTGACGATTGAATAATCTCACGCACAGAGAAAGCGGATACTACACGCAAAAAAGAAATTGTACTCATAAAACAACAACATGACTAACCGATGCAATCATAAAGCAGGGTAGATTGGAACAGTAAAAGATAAAGCAGGCTTATCAGTAAATTGTTGGCAGGCTGACAATGCTGTGAGTTGTGAAACCTGTGAAAATGGTCCATGTTGTCGGACCGTCTAAAAATTACACGGCTAATGGGAACAGGGCGAAGGCGTAGCCCGCTGATCAGGGAAGAGTGAATCAGCTAAACGGCAGAACAGAGATACAGGCTGTGGCTGCGACAACCACCAGAGGCAACGCAAAAATGATAACAGGACAACGACAACAACAAGAATAACATAGGGTGTTACGGTACCCTAAAGGAACATAATATAAAACGCGTTTAAGTCAAAATGAACACTAGTAGATCACACACAAAATGCAAAACCAGGAGAGATGGGTTTGAAAGTGGTAATAACGACCGAGTCATACACAAATAGAAAACATTAACGTAGAAACGGGAAAGTAAATAATTGACAGTATAAGGCATACAACGACGGAAAAACCACACAATGGAAGATCTGTCACAGTGAACTTAGGTCAACCTGGGTACGCTGCAGACGTGAGGTCTTTATCCTGAAAAACGCAACTCAGCTAAAGAACTCAAAATCATCGAATTAAGTCTTGAGATAAGGATGAAAACTGATAAAATTTTGCTGGCTAACAATCATGCGAGCAAGGGAAAAACCGCTAATAGGAAGGCGACGATCAGGCACCCACAAACAATAAAATCCGGAGCTCAAGATAATTAGATGCCAGAACAAAATCTTTGCACGCCGGCGGAACTTGGAGAATAGTGCAAGCCTTAACGTTTAAGAAGCGAATTTGATAGACTAACGAATTCTTAACCTTCTGACTGCGTAATGGCTCTCTTGCGTCTCTTGTCTTGAAGAGTGTGGGTAATATGATAATTATGCTTCAAAACAGAAGTTATGTCAGTTTCTGATTGCCATGACGGAGAAAAAGACTTATCAGACCAATCGACCAAATACCATCTCTTACCGTTTTTGACCTTACAGCCTAAAAGTTTCATGGCTTCGTACCGTGGTGAAGACACGGTAAGAGAGGCGGCAGAGGGGTGGAAGGCTGAGGCGATGATGAAGTGGGTGATTGAGCGTCGT
>OY744604.1:65509219-65514219 GCA_963556255.1 Allolobophora icterica | reverse complement strand
TTCTCAACTCCAATCTCCTCTCGTATTGATTCGTTCGTTCTTTTCTCAGTCCAAGATATTCTCAGCATCTTCCTCCATATCCACATTTCACAAGCGTTAACCTTATTTTCCATGTTCTTTGTCATTGTCCACGTCTCGCAACCGTACAGTACCGTAGGAAAGATTAGTGCTCTCACGAGCCTTTTTTTGGTTTCTATGCTCACATGTTTGTCTTTCCATATCTTTTCCAGTCCGGTCATTGCAGCTTTCCCTATAGCAATCCTTCGTTTTATTTCTGGATCACACTTTCCCTCCTTTCCAACCAGTGATCCTAGGAATGTGAAGCTTTCTACCACCTCTATTTCCTCTCCGTCTATCTCAAAACTATCCCAATCTGCTGTTGTCATGACCTTTGTCTTCTTTATGTTGAAGTATAAACCAGCTTTTTCACTTTCTCTCCTGACCCTTCTTATCAGTTCTGCCAAATCCTCTTTTCTTTTTGCCATTAATGTTGTGTCATCCGCGTATCTAAGGTTATTCAGTGTCTTTCCAGCAATTTTTACTCCCTCAATTGCCCCCTCCAGTTCTGCCTTTCTCATTATTCTTTCAGCATATAGATTAAACAGGAATGGAGACAAGATGCATCCCTGCCTCACTCCTTGATTTATAAGTGAAGGAAAGTAACTAAATTTTTTGTATTACCATTACCTCATAGAAGTAGTCAGTTACCGTTGTCCGGTACTTTTATTAAAAAGAACTAGTTACGCCAACGTTACCGCAAAATTGTAACTAGTTAGTTGCAGTTACCTGTTACAAGTAGGCCTAACGCTGTGACGCACCACACTGAACGCCTAATTATTGGTTCTTTAGACGAGGGCGCAAAGAATTATCAAAATCCTGGTAAAGAGTTGGAGCTTGAGAAATAATCAGGTCGTTCGAAAACTGCAAAATTACAGCAGGACAGTTGAAAACTGCGAGGCCAAAGAATGATTCGGCTGCTCTTAATTACAGCGACTATGTGTATATAGATAAGACTAGAACGCGAATGATAAGACTCACAATGCAGCAAGGCTACGTTCAGATCGTCGTGACTAAATGAAACTCAAAGAAAACAGATAACGCGGGAAAAGTTCATTCTCCAGGGCAAGTATCCAGGCCCCGGTAAGCAACGTTCTACGTGAGTAAAACGAAATCATATATGAAAATAAAGTGTGATCCGGTGAAAAGTTGTAACCTCCCAAAAAGAACCGATCCACTGAAATGCTGAAGTAAATTATCGTCGAAGTATGAAATGGACGAAATCTGTCCTCACCAAGTTAATCTAAATCAAGCGAAGAACTAGCTCACAGTAGGCGAAATGATAATGGAAGGTATATGACAACGGATTCTCCAATGAAAGATAATTTTACTGACAAGAACTACGTCGAACAGATTATGACACTTCCATGATGATAATAATAGTAAACAGTGAGAGTAAGATCGATGATAGAACGAAAGATGTGAGCATCCGCCTTAGAGGCATTTACCGCCTTATCCAACTGGTAACTAAGGTCAGGTGAAGTGGCTAATTTGTCCTCAAAGGGAATGATTGAAAAACTTCATAGGAGGTAATTGAACTGGAAGAGGTTGAGGAAGGAGGGTATCGCCAAAAGAGCACTCAAAGTGTCGTTATTGAAGAAATTGAGAAGTGCCAATTGACTGGATACTGAAGAAGAGTGGTGAAGGAAGAGGGGTCAGAAGAATTACACTAAGTGAGTCGAGGTGGGAGGAAGGCGAGAGGGGTGGAGACAGAGCACGCCCAGGGCACAGTCTAGAAACAATAAGAGCAGTTCTGTGGATGATGAAGGCGATAAGGACAAGAGACGTCGAGGGAGGGTGCATTAAAAGTCAAATTTTGATCAGGTTGTTGTAACCATTGTCGGTCAGTTAAAATGGTTTGAAACAAATCAGCATATTGTTGTTTAATAACTCTTCAAAGTTATTCATGCATCATAAAAGAAGACATATATGCTCGAGCGGTTTATGCTTGAAAACCTAATAACATTTGAGATTGAGACTTACTACTGGCTTGGACATGGGCGGCTAAAACTTTAATGGTAGTGCCAAAAAAGCGAACATTAGGCAGTAGATCATAATCGGCTTGGAGAGTGTGCTTAAATTGATATTGAAAGTGATTTGCAAAGCTAATACCGAGATGTACCAGATAAGGAAAGTCTGCACTCACCGAATCAGATTCTGGATGTGAATACCAGTTGTCGATCTGGTCAATTTAGTTAATGCAGGCAAAATACATTGAAATGTATGTGGCCAAAACCTGCATGAGGTACAGCTGGACCACTGAGTTTAAAAAGAATGCCGTAGTTGTAACGTTGGACATCTGGAAGAACACTGTCCTGCAGGGAGAAGACCGCTGCCCAAGACAGAACAGTGACGAAGAGTAAAGTGTGAAATGAATCCATACTAGAACAGAAAGGCATACATTGATTACATAGCGAATGCAAACGATAAGTCGAAAACACATCAAAAAAGAATACAAGAAAATGCAACGCTGAAATAATAAAAAAAATGAATGACAACCAACGTAAAACAATTGTAAAGCAACCAAAAGATCTAAAAAAATCAAATCAAAATCAACTCTAGTAAAAAAGTAACTGCGTAAAGATTGACTAATCTCGCGCACAGAGAAAAGCGGATACTACACGCAAAAAAGAAATTGTACTCATAGAACAACAACATGACTAACCGATGCAATCATAAAGCAGGGTAGATTGGAACAGTAAAAGATAAAGCAGGCTTATCAGTAAATTGTTGGCAAGCTGACAATGCTGTGAGTTATGAAACCTGTAAAATAGTGGAGGGTTTCCCATGTTGTCGGACCGTCTAAAAATTGCACGGCTAATAGGAACAGGGCGAAGGCGTAGCCCGCTGATGAGGGAAGGGTGAATCAGCTACACGGTAGAACAGAGATACAGGCTGTGGCTGCGACAACCACCAGAGGCAACGCTAACATGATAACAGGACAACAACAACAACAAGAATAACATAGGGTGTTACCCTAAAGGAACATAATATAAAATGCGTTTAAGTCAAAATGAACGCTAGTAGATCACACGCATAAAATGCAAAAACTAGGAGAGATGGATTTGAAAGTGGTAATAATGACCGAGTCATACACAAATAGAAAACATTAACATAGCAACGGGGAAAGTAAATAATTGACAGTATAAGGCATACAACGACGGGAAAACCACACGATGGAAGATCTGTCACAGTGAACTTAGGTCAACCTGGGTACGCTGCAGACGTGAGGTCTTAATCCTGAAAAACGCAACTCAGCTAAAGAACGCAAAATCATCGAATTAAGTCTCGAGCTAAGGATGAAAACTGATAAAATTTTGCTGGCTAACAATCATGCGAGCAAGGGAAAAACCGCTAATAGGAAGGTGGTGAACAGGTACCCACCAACAGTATAATCCGGAGCTCAAAATAATTAGAGGCCAGAACAAAATCTTTGTTTGCATGCCGGCGGGACTTGGAGATTAGTGCAATCCTTAACGTTTAAGATGCGAATTTGATAGACTAACGAATTCTTAACCGTCTGACTGCGTAATGGCTCTCTTGCGTCTCTTGCGTTGAAGGGTGTTGGTAATATGATAATTATGCTTCAAAACAGAAATTATATCAGTTTCTGATTGCCATGACTGCGAAAAAGACTTATCAGACCAATCGACCAAATACCATCTCTTACCGTTTTTGACCTTACAGCCTAAAAGTTTCATGGCTTTGTACCGTGGTGAAGACACGGTAACAGAGGCGGCAGAGGGGTGGAAGGCTGAGGCGATGATGAAGTGGGTGATTGAGCGTCGTCGAGAAGTAGGCCTACGTCATGAAGAGGATCTGAGGACTCATCGAAGAGATACGGGTGGACTGATGTCTCGATATCGGAAGTGATGCTGAGCTATCAGAAACGGCGACAGGACCTGGTGGAGTCTGTGCAGGAACTGTGGGCGAAGACATTAGGTCCTCATGTCGGGCGAACAACATGTCGCGACCATCAATATGAGATTTAAGGCGGTTGACATGGACAGGAGATGAAAGCGGTTTGTTGGTTTTGGCGTCTCTTAGATAATAAGTGTCACGAGGGCCTTTCTGCAAGTACTATGAAATAAAGGACCTCATACTTACGTCGAAGTTTTGGACAGATATACCTGGTGGATTATGAGGATTAAAAACCCAAGCATAGTTCCCAATGTCGTAAATAACATGATGCTGAGAGGCGTCATAGTACTTTTTATAGGAGATCTGTGCCGTCTGGACATTTTCCTGGACGATCTTCCTAGAAATTTCGAGGCGTGGGATCAATTGACGAACATTTGGCATCTGCGGCAGATTTGCCGGTTGTTGGAGGAACAAGGGCGCTCTGGAGAGGTAGTTGAAGGTCTCTTCCCATGGTTAGGAACGATGGTGACCACTGTGTGGACACGGAAGGAGTCGCTCTCTGCGCATGGAGTATCGCAGGGATGAACTCTTCCCAGTCTTGTTGATTCAAACAGCACGTACGAAGTGATTGCCAGACGACCGACCAGTGACGTTCTAGTTGGCTGTGGATGGGAACTCGAAGTAAAAACTCTTTTGACATTGAAGCGTCTTCAAAGTCGGCCACCACTGTAGATGTGAAGATTATAATATGCAAGGAAATGACCTAATACCCTATCATAGAAGCAATTAAGAAGCAATTAAGGAACTACCTCGTCAAAATCAAGCGCTCGTCCGCTTAAACAGTAAATATCGTCACCTGCCAAAAGAACTTGCTTCAAAGAACCGCACTATCAGAATTGCCAAAACATATTCGTCATCGTCATCGTCGTCTGCCAACAGAACTTGTTGCCGAAACAATGAACCACTTGGAGGAATAAGCCGTTCATCTCCTTAAACAATCCAGAAGTCTTTCGTTGAAAGGACGTCGGTTGAAAACCTGTCCACTGCTGAAACAAGAGGATGTAACCGAAACTGCCTGTCGA
>OY744604.1:65454219-65506719 GCA_963556255.1 Allolobophora icterica | reverse complement strand
TTAAAAAGAAACTAGCTACTCCAAAGTTACCGCAAAATCGTAACTAGTTAGTTACAGTTACGTGTTACAAGTAGGCCTAACGCTGTGACGCACAACACTGAACGCCTAATTATTGGTTCTTTAGACGAGGGCGCAAAGAATCGTAAACTTCCTGATAAAGAGTTGGAGCTTGAGAAATAATCAGATCGTTCGAAAACAATAAAATTACAGCAGGACAGTTCAAAACTGTGAGGCCAAAGAATGATTCGGATGCTGATAAATTGCAGCGACTATGTATATAGTTAAAGACTAGAAAGCGAATGATAAGACTCATAATGGCGCAGCAACGTTAATTACGTTAAGATCATCGTGGCTAAATGAAACTCAAAGAAACAGATAACGCGGCAAAGATCATTTTCCAGGCCAAATATCCAGCGCTTGATGAGCAGCGTTCTACGTGATTAAAACGAAACCATATTTCGGCAGCCTGTCAGTCCTCAACTGCTCATAAGTCCGCGAAGCTGAGAAACAGGAAGAACCTCAGATGGCCATGAATTTGGAAGAATCTACAATAGGAAACTCACAAGGCAGCAACGCTATTTCAATGGTAATCCTGAAACTGCCTCCTTTCGCACGGTGACATGAGATACAGACACTGGTTCTACAAACAACTCAATGAACAGAAGGATTACCTCCGGATCACTGGCAGAGAAGACGTTAGAGGAATATCAACCAGTCGCAGGCTGTTAAAGTTAAAGTTATAGACCTACGATGGTTTAATTGTGAGGTCACTTGGGTCGTTCACCCTGATTGTTCGAAGAAACGATGTCGAGCAAGTGATGTCTTCAGGTGGTGGTCAACTCGTCCGTTAACTTGCTCATCTACTGCCTGATAGCGAAGAAGTTTTGGCTGATTCTGCGAAGAATCTGCTGCCAATCGAGGAGTGTCGACCGTTTCCACCGTATACCCGACACTCGTTGTCCGGCGTCTGCCATTACCACCACGTGACCGGACACACCTACGCCATGACGCTCGTCGTTCAGAGCTACAACAGTCGCTGGATAGGACACAGAATACACCAGCAGCGAAGGCAGATGAAGTGCTTTTGATGAGAGAGACCAAAACCAGCGCTATATAAATAAATCTGAGAAAACACACGCAATCCGTGAACAACAGTATTCTACATTCTCTACACGGCCGACCTCGACAAGAACATCATCAGGTTACGAGAACGGGTTCACCCATACGCTGAAGTCACCCATCTGTATGATTTGACAAGTCACCCAGTCACCCAACTGAGAAACTAATCTGTGTATCCAAGCTACAGGCTATCATGATATACTATGTACAGGAACGGATGTCTTGAAAACCGGTTTAGACTTAATCCGGCTAAGATGGATTTTATGTTCTGGGTAGACACGTGCTAAGACGAACAACCAACTGGCTGCTTCAGTCGCTGGCGTTAATTTTTTCAATTAGTTTGAAGACTTTCTGAAGAAATGGCTGAGATAACACATGCAGAAAGATCGACCTTAAGTTCGGTTTAACTCAGATGAAGTTGAGACGAATAGATGGTATTTGTCTTCGTCAATGGAAGATAACTTTTATTCGGCTGAAAAAGGAATTCAGAGAAGAGGAGATGCGTATTAAGTCCACACGAAGAAACATTGCGATGGATATAACCACACGAAGAAAAATGGAGAAGAGGAGATGTGGGCCTATATCGGGTTCTTTAGTCGACTGAAACAGAGAAACAGAAACAGTGTAATTTTGACGAAGAAACATTGAAGAAGAGGAGATGTATATCGGGTTCTTTAGTCAACTGAAACAGAGAAACAGAAAAAACAGTGAAATTTTGACGAAGAAACACTGAAGAAGAGGAGATGTATATCGGGTCCTTTAGACAACTGAAACAGAGAAACAGAAACAATGAATTTTTCACGAAGACACATTGGAGAAGAGGAGATGCAGATTGGGTCCTCTAGTCGACTGAAACAGAGAAACAGAAACAATGAAATTTTCACGAAGACACATTGAAGAAGAGGAGATGTATATCGGGTTCTTCAGTCAACTGAAACAGAGAAACAGAAAAAACAGTGAAATTTTGACGAAGAAACATTGAAGAAGAGGAGATGTATATCGGGTCCTTTAGTCAACTGAAACAGAGAAACAGAAACAATGAAATTTTCACGAAGACACATTGGAGAAGAGGAGATGCAGATTGGGTCCTCTGGTCAACTGAAACAGAGAAATAGAAACAACGAAATTTTCACGAAGACACATTGAAGAAGAGGAGATGTATATCGGGTCCTCTAGTCAACTGAAACAGAGAAACAGAAACAATGAAATTTTCACGAAGAAACATTGGAGAAGAGGAGATGCTTATCGGGTCTTTTAGTCAACTGAAACAGAGGAACAGAAACAATAAAATTTTCACGAAGAAACATTGGAGAAGTGGAGATGCATATCGGGTCCTCTTGTCGACTGAAATAGAGAAACAGAGAAACAATAAATTTTGTTATAATTCCTTTTGTCTGAACCTATTAATGTCGCCTCTCAACTTTGCCTCTGGAATGAGAAGAACACAGCGTCAGCAAATTACTCAGTAGATTCCGTCTGCACAAATCGTCATACGATGATACGACACCTGGTGAGTAAGAAATTGAAACGACATACATCTTATCTATTCTCATCTTATCTCATCTGCGTGTCTTCTTTTATAGCGCCGCTATTACAATACACAAGACATCAATCGATGATCGCTTCAGTTGAGGTCATAGTTCAAACTTGTAACTCGTTGGAAGGCAACAATCGATGATCGCTTCAGTTGAGGTCATAGTTCAAACTCGTAACTCGTTGGAAGGCATCAATCGATGATCGCTTCAGTTGAGGTCATAGTTCAAACTTGTAACTCGTTGGAAGGCAACAATCGATGATCGCTTCAGTTGAGGTCATAGTTCAAACTCGTAACTCGTTGGAAGGCAACAATCGATGATCGCTTCAGTTGAGGTCATAGTTCAAACTCGTAACTCGTTGGAAGGCATCAATCGATGATCGCTTCAGTTGAGGTCATAGTTCAAACTTGTAACTCGTTGGAAGGCATCAATCGATGATCGCTTCAGTTGAGGTCATAGTTCAAACTCGTAACTCGTTGGAAGGCATCAATCGATGATCGCTTCAGTTGAGGTCATAGTTCAAACTTGTAACTCGTTGGAAGGCATCAATCGATGATCGCTTCAGTTGAGGTCATAGTTCAAACTCGTTAACCGAGGGAAGGCAACAATCGATGATCGCTTCAGTTGAGGTCATAGTTCAAACTTGTAACTCGTTGGAAGGCAACAATCGATGATCGCTTCAGTTGAGGTCATAGTTCAAACTCGTAACTCGTTGGAAGGCATCAATCGATGATCGCTTCAGTTGAGGTCATAGTTCAAACTTGTAACTCGTTGGAAGGCAACAATCGATGATCGCTTCAGTTGAGGTCATAGTTCAAACTCGTAACTCGTTGGAAGGCAACAATCGATGATCGCTTCAGTTGAGGTCATAGTTCAAACTCGTAACTCGTTGGAAGGCATCAATCGATGATCGCTTCAGTTGAGGTCATAGTTCAAACTTGTAACTCGTTGGAAGGCATCAATCGATGATCGCTTCAGTTGAGGTCATAGTTCAAACTCGTAACTCGTTGGAAGGCATCAATCGATGATCGCTTCAGTTGAGGTCATAGTTCAAACTTGTAACTCGTTGGAAGGCATCAATCGATGATCGCTTCAGTTGAGGTCATAGTTCAAACTTGTAACTCGTTGGAAGGCATCAATCGATGATCGCTTCAGTTGAGGTCATAGTTCAAACTCGTAACTCGTTGGAAGGCATCAATCGATGATCGCTTCAGTTGAGGTCATAGTTCAAACTTGTAACTCGTTGGAAGGCATCAATCGATGATCGCTTCAGTTGAGGTCATAGTTCAAACTCGTAACTCGTTGGAAGGCATCAATCGATGATCGCTTCAGTTGAGGTCATAGTTCAAACTTGTAACTCGTTGGAAGGCATCAATCGATGATCGCTTCAGTTGAGGTCATAGTTCAAACTTGTAACTCGTTGGTAGGCATCAATCGATGATCGCTTCAGTTGAGGTCATAGTTCAAACTCGTAACTCGTTGGAAGGCATCAATCGATGATCGCTTCAGTTGAGGTCATAGTTCAAACTTGTAACTCGTTGGAAGGCATCAATCGATGATCGCTTCAGTTGAGGTCATAGTTCAAACTCGTAACTCGTTGGAAGGCATCAATCGATGATCGCTTCAGTTGAGGTCATAGTTCAAACTTGTAACTCGTTGGAAGGCATCAATCGATGATCGCTTCAGTTGAGGTCATAGTTCAAACTCGTAACTCGTTGGAAGGCATCAATCGATGATCGCTTCAGTTGAGGTCATAGTTCAAACTTGTAACTCGTTGGAAGGCATCAATCGATGATCGCTTCAGTTGAGGTCATAGTTCAAACTCGTAACTCGTTGGAAGGCATCAATCGATGATCGCTTCAGTTGAGGTCATAGTTCAAACTTGTAACTCGTTGGAAGGCATCAATCGATGATCGCTTCAGTTGAGGTCATAGTTCAAACTCGTAACTCGTTGGAAGGCATCAATCGATGATCGCTTCAGTTGAGGTCATAGTTCAAACTCGTAACTCGTTGGAAGGCCGGTCGGTATACGATGTAGATCTATCATGGAAACCAGAAATTACGGTAAGGAGGTCAGTTATAAGCTATTGTTCTCTGTGATCTAAAGGTGTTTTGTAATAGTTGAGGTTGAATGAATACATAGGCCTACATACATACATAAATCATATGTAACTTTAATCTTGCGACCACGAGTCAACTCTTCCCACGAAATTGACTGGAAACGATTTCTTTTTTTGTTTTTAGTTTTCGCGAAGTAAATGGAAGAAAATGTCATCCGATAATAAATCATTTCGTATCCAATAAGACAATTCGTTTTATTCACCAGCCTACATTAACTTTACTCCAGCCAGCACACAGTGGACATTTATTTTCCTTTGGCTCTGCTGTAATGTCGGGTCACTTTAAGCTGCAAGGCTTAATGGGACCACAAGCCTAAGATAAGTCTTCACAAGTAAAGAGTCCTCCGCTAAAACGACGTCTGTAGAAAAAAAGTGTCATCGGCTGAAACAAGAATTCATCCGCTTAAACAAGAAATCCTCCGCTAAAACGAAGAGTCCCGCTGAAACAAGAATTCATCCGCTTAAACAAGATATCCTCCGCTGAAACAAAAGAGTCCCGCTGAAACGAGAAGTCGTCTGCTGAATAAACTGCTATATCAGCTGCAGAAAGTGCTGTCTGCATGGAATGAACTGTCATGAGGAGAAAGAGGAGAGGTGAGAGATTTAGTAATTACCACAACTCACCTTTCCTTGACTTAACTTGTATCTCATTACCTAAACTTACCTTACAATGCATTCATTACCTTGCCCTACATTACTTTATACTCTGGATTAACTTCCACTACCTAATAATACTCAGTATATAGTGTTATCAACGGGACAGATTTAAGCAAACACTGACTTAAAAGGGCCGCTGTATGAGAAGTCTGCGTTCAAATCACTCTGTTGAGCCTTTCTTTGAGAGGCGCTATATAAATCAGTGATTACGCTTTCAATTACAATGTTCATGCTCAGCCATCGCCGTGTGATGTAATGTAACGAATGTAACGCACATATATTACATTGTAATTTAACAATGTTTTAGCGCCTTCAGTGACAGTTGCCGTCGAAGGCAGTTGGGCGTTACAATGAGTACATTAAGGTTTACCGTCTGACCTCATATAGTTTCCTTATTTTGCCATATCGTTATGTCTTCCTTCCCAGATATAACCTGTTGATTTGATTCCAGTCTGTCATCCGAGGCTTCTGCGTGAATGGAAACTACGAACACTACGTCAAGTAAACCTTTGAAATACGCTGATGCGTGAAAAGACTCGGGTATGGTTTACCAATCTCAAACCATCCCTCCAGAACTGCATTGCGCTGCTAAAAGACGACCATACCCGACCAAAATAAGGGATAATACTCAACCTGTAAATGAAAACTACCATTCTCGTACTTTGGTAGAGAATGTGAATGAAACGAAAAAAGACTCAACTTGACATGAACGTTCCTACTCAACGTTAACGATGAAATCTGTAGTCAGCCTCTGTTTGGAGAAAGGCCTGTCTGGCAGAGAAAATTTCCTTTGAGACAACGTCGAGGAGTAGTCTGGATGAAAAAGAAACTGTCCAAATTTGAGAAGAAATTCCTACTCCTTGTGAAATAGAAACTGTGGAAATGTGAGTCCGGTCGCAACCCATGCAGTCCATCGACCTTCACTACACGGACCTACGACGCAGCTTTCTGTACTTCATCATCTATTATAAGACCTTCTTCTTCGTCTTCCGGACCATTGGTCCTCTCCATGACTGGCTTCACGTGTCAGCTTCAGAACGACACCGTGACGCTCGTCGTCGTCGTCAGCGTCTTCATCGTCTGCGAACTGCCAGACATTCTGGCTTCGTATCTTCGTCACCAGTCGCTGAATAGGACACAGAATACACCAGCAGCAAGAACTACCTACTACCTAAGGCAGATGAAGAGCCTTTGATGAGAGAGACCCAAACCAACGCTATATAAATAAATATATGAAAACACACGCAGTGAGTTTCTACATTCTCTACACGGCCGACCTCAACGAGAACATCACTGGATTAGGAGAACGGGTTCACGCATACACTGAAGACGCCCGTCTGTATGTATTTGACATGTCACCCAAAAGAGACACTAATCTGCGTATCCAAACTACAGGTCATCACGACATATGCACAGGAATAGATGTCTTTAATTAAAACTGGTATAGGCTGAATCCGGCTAAGACGGATTCTATGTTCAGGGCAGATGGAAGGCGCGTGCTCAGACGAACAATAAACTGACTGCTTCAGTCACTGGCGTTGATTCTCTCAATTGGTTTGAAAACTTCTGAATAAATAACTGAGATGAGACAGAAAAATCATAAGCTCGGCTTAACTCAGATGAAGTTGAGACGAATAGATGGTATTTGTCTTCGTCAATGGAAGAGAACTTTTAGTCCGCTAAAAAAGGAATTCAGAGAAGAGGAGATGCATATTAAGTCCACACGAAGAAACATTGCGATGGATATAACCACACGAAGAAACATTGCGATGGATATAACCACACGAAGAAACATTGCGATGGATATAACCACACGAAGAAACATTGCGATGGATGTAACCACACGAAGAAAATTGGAGAAGGGGAGATGTGGGCCTATATCGGGTTCTTTAGTCGACTGAAACAGAGAAACAAAGAATGAGTTTTGTAGATCCGTTTGTTGGCACCTATTAATGTTGCCCCTCAACATAGGCTCCGGGATGAGAAGAACACAGCGTCAGCAAATTACTCAGCAGATTCCGTGTTCATGAATCGTCATGCGACACCTGGTGAGTAAGAAATTGAAACAACATATGTCTTATCTAATCTTATCGCGTCTAATCTCATTTTATCTGAGCTTCTATGGTGCCACCATCAGGCGCTTCTGAATTGGCAAGAAAGGCAGATGAATGCCTCTTTAAGGCAGCCATTACAAACCGAGACCATGTTCTGCGACCATGTTTTCCACCTGATCGCAATATCCCTCATAATCTCCGGCCACGGGCTCATAATTTCACATTAGGCCTACCTGATAAAAATTACAGAGGTACTATATAAATCTGATTACGATCGCAATTGAAATGTTCAAACGCAGCCGTCGCCGTGTAATGTAACAAATGAAACGCATTATATGTTACATTGTAACTGAACGATATTATAGCGCCTTTAGATTTCTGTGGAAGGCAGTTGTGCGTTACATTGAGTGTATTAAATTATAGAGCTTCTTGCCTTCCTCATTTTAAAGCGTATACCCACACATTAGCGTAAGATTTGTTCCTCAGTTACAATATGTTTCTGCCACACTTTAATTTTAGGCTTAATCACACTTGAGCTTCAAATATTCTCTCGCCGTAACTTCGACATTCTACACAAATCTTCGTCAGATCGCGATCTGTCATCGACGAAACTTCACGACAAACATCCAGTTCCTTTGCCACAACGTCGGAAGTTTTCTATTCGGTCTTTCGGCTCAGATTATTGCCTCTGGACAGGCCAGAGAATTAAGGTAGGCTATGATCGTGTAATCACTAATCAGTACGGAAGTGGTCAGACTGTCTGAGGCTTAGATGGACACTGTTTTGGCGCTTCTGGCGTAGGGTTAGAATCCGTACGCCTCTGAGGACGATGCTAATAGATAATATGTCTTATAGGCGTATACTATTTACTTTCTCAGCTATAACAAGTTTACTGTCAGTGGGAGATCAGACGGCGAGAGTAATGAATGCACCACCGGACCTCGTATGCCCACGACAATGATTCCATGGCGGACAGTCGACTGTTCCTGTCGCTTGTGATATCGTTTGCAAAAAAACGCATTGAATTGTAATTGTAATTGTAATTGAACATGCACCTCTCAAACAGCACACCAAATCAGTAAAGCTCTTCGCGCTAGGGTATACAACTATACATGATGCTAAATGTCATTAAGATCTACATCGGTTAAATACAGTCTTGTTGTCAAGACCTTAAACCTCAAGACCAAGACTTTGAACCTCAAGACCAAGACCAAGACTTTGAACCTCAAGACCAAAACTTTGAACCTCAAGACCAAGATTTTGAACCTCAAGACCAAGACCAAGACCGAGCCAAGACCCAAAAAATCACTTCATATCCAGACTGCAATTCCATACTAAAAAATTGTCAACTCGAAATACTCGCTATTTTAATGAAAATATGAGTCTTTTTTATTCAAGCAGAACAACTTTAAATGCAGACTGCAGAGAATTCCGAATTTATATTGACAAAAGTTCTTCATGCGAAATGTTATTCCAAATGCCTGTTGTATCTTATAAAAACCAATTCGCTCAGAATTTTCTGACCAAGACGTGACCTGTGGGGCCCCATAAAAATTCCGCCATGTTAAAAATACGTTCTACAGGTGCTGAAATTGCTGGCACACACAACAGCTTTTCAAGCACTGGTTGTATTTATGTACAAATCGTGAGTCTCTTTTGAAATCATTTCATGGTAAAGAACCGGAAGTCAAAATAATTGTCCAAACCAACAGTAAAGCCTCATTCATACCGTGTAAATACTAAAGCAATTAATTGTATTAGTAATTATTGGATACATTTTTTATAATTCTTATGTTTTGTTAAATGACTGTTCATATTGACAAAAGTCTTGGTCTTGGACTTGAAAAACCGAGAGTCCAATACCAAGACTTTTGGTCTCAAGACCAAGACCAAGACTTTTAGTCTCAAGACCAAGACCAAGACTAAGACTTTTATAAACGAACTCGAGTGCACTCGAGACCAAGACCTTGGTCTCGAGGACAACAAGACTGGTTAAATAGCAAAGCAATGCATAGTAAAGTAGAAGAGTCACCAGTGGCAGTCTCGTGCGCTCAACGGATTCTCATCAACAGTGCACTAGATCAGTGGTTCTTAAACTTTGTCAAGCTAGGGACCGGCACCACGTGTTTGCTGCTTTGCGCGGACCACTAATGGCAAGCGCGGGATCTGAACCTGAGGATACGCACACAAAATATGGGGGATTCAAGGGTTTTGCTGCTAAAGTTGCTAAACCAAACTAAATCGATTTTTACAATGTACATTATCATGATGTGATTCACCGTTTCACATTATTTCTGAAGTATTTTTCATATGTCATTGATGTTTTATCCAAAAGTTGAAAAATTATGAATTTTAAAGACTGTTTCACGGACCGGTGACCAGAGCTCCACGGACCGGTGACCAGAGCTCCACGGACCGGTGACCAGAACTCCGCGGACCGGCGCCGGTCCGCGGACCACCACTTTAAGAACCACTGCACTAGATTACATTATGTGCCAGTTACTATAGCGCCTTTTCGTCCGCTACCTCTCAAAGACTCTGCACGCATGACTATCTAACTCACCTAGATATTTCTGCCCTAAGTGTATCTTAAGATATTTTGAAAATGTTTCCTAAATGAAGCTAATTGCAACATCACGTGTGGAAGCTGAAGAATGTTCGTAGAGGAAGGTTCAAGACATGATAAGATACAGTGGGCTTGAGTTGATATACGGAAGCGCGGCACCTGCATAATCTCCACAATCAGATGAGCGCAACGATGTCAGACCTGATTGACTTGAAACTGGAACATACAGCTTCCTTATGTACGTCAGTGTGGTGCCGACCAAAAAGACCCCCCCCCCCAGAAGGAGAATAGTAGCCTACTTTATTCTTTCCTTTCACGATACTATTTATCTGTCGTAACGTGTAACAATAATAATATTCGTTGTTTTACTGTTTTTACAGGTGCCTATGGATCGGCTGGCGATGGGATGTGTGTGTGTGTGTGGGTGAATGTGTGAGTGTGTGTTTTGGTGAGTGTGTGTTTGAGTGTGTTTGTGTGTGTGTGTGTGGGTGAGTGTGTGTGTGGGTGAGTGTGTGTGGATGTGTGTGTGTGAGTGTGTGTGGATGTGTGTGTGTGTGTGCGCGCGCGTGTGTGTGTGAGTGTGTGTGGGTGAGTGTGTGTGTGTGAGAGTGTCTGTGTGTGTGCGTGTGAGTGTGTGTGTATGGGGGTGTGTGTGTGTGTGGGTGGGTGTGGGGGGGCCCCTGGCGTGGCTTAAAATCCCGTAAGCCCAGTGTGTATGTAGGTGTATGTATGTGGGTGTGTATGTGTGTGTGTATGTGTGTGTATGGGTGTGTGTGTGTGTGTGTGTGAGTGTGTGTATGGGTGTGTGCGTGAGTGTGAGTGTGTGTGCGTGTGTGTGTGTGTGTGTGTGTGTGCGTGTGGTGTATGTGTGCGTGCGTGCGTGCGTGCGTGTGTTTGTCGTTGTGGTGATTTGAGCCGAGGGATAAGATGGCGGATGACAGAAGATTAGATTGGAAGGAGAAAGATATGTCAACTCTGCGCTCTTCCTCAACCTGTCGGCAGAGGGGTCTGCAGCAGAGCCGTTAAGGATACTCTAGAGGAGGTTTGGGGCGGAACATGGCCGAAGACCAACTCAACCGTCGGGACTCCAGAAACGAACCTTCATCAAGTGACAAAGGAGAGGTAAGAGGCCTTTAATAATTAACCAACGTTATCTTGACTTAGCATGCATTGCTTTACCTTACCCTACCTTACTCTGTCATGTCTAATGTCACGTTACCATGCCTTATTCGAACTTGGGTGCTGATGCTTGTCTTTCTTTACTTCAACTCGATCCGCTCAATCTGTGTAACTCAATTTTATACGATGCATTGCATTGGATCAACGCGTAGACATTCATTCGTTTTGACTTTCAGACTGTGTGAGGATCGCCAGCTCAACGAATATGTCGTCTGTTCAAAAGAAGTGTTGCCTGCAGCTCAGAAATTCTGTTGTCTGCTGAAACGCTGTGTCGCATGCTGAAAATCCGTTATCGTTCGACAGAGGAAAGGTAAGAAGCGCTTACTAACTTCCTTATCTCACGTTACCTTGACTTACCTTGCATCACTTTACCAAGCATCACCTCCATGACCTTATAATTCAACCTTTGATCACTTCTCCTTGCCTCACCTTAACTGAACTTGGCTTATCTGAGCTAATCTTACTTTAAATTGCCATCATTTTACCTAACTTTATCCTACTATAATAATAATAATAATAATAATAATAATAATAATAATAATAATAATAATAATAATAATAATAATAATAATAATAATAATAATAATAATAATAATAATAATAATAATAATAATAATAATAATAATAATAATAATAATAATAATAATAATAATAATAATAATAATAATAATAATAATAATAATAATAATAATAATAATAATAATAATAATAATAATAATAATAATAATAATAATAATAATAATAATAATAATAATAATAATAATAATAATAATAATAATAATAATAATAATAATAAGCCAGGAGTTAGAATAGGGCCATTCCGGACTTTTTATAAGTTACATTAATTAATATTGAAGTCCCTGAGGGATCCTGTATACCTCGGGGCAAAAAAATAAAAAAAAAAAATAAAAAAAAAAAAAATAAAAAAAAATAAAAAAATAATAATAATAATAATAATAATAATAATAATAATAATAATAATAATAATAATAATAATAATAATAATAATAATAATAATAATAATAATAATAATAATAATAATAATGATAATAATTTGTTCTTTAATATTAAGCGCCTGCAAACGCACTGCGCTGTACATTGAACATACATATAGTAGAAACGGCAGCCACGCAGGGCGCCTTACATACATGTGTAGAGTACAAGCACACGATAACAGTTTTACAGGAGTCGAATATAACTGTTTAAGCGGCAGCCACACGGCGCCATTCACCTTGTGCTGTCAACTCCTGGAGCTCTAGCGATCGCCACGACACACATTCTCCATTGCTTCCTATTCGAAGTCAGGTCATCTGCGACTATCGTTGCTTTTGGTTTGGTGTGTCTCATGACGATTTTCTTGGCATGTTAACAGGGGTGGTTTGCCATTGCCTTCCCCTGGTTTTGCCTGCCGTGCCCGTTCGTTCCCCTTCCTTTGGAAGGGTACCAACAGTTCCCCTTCCTTTGGAAGGGTACCAACAGTCCGCACCACGTGAAGGTGGGCACGGAGGACTTTGGTTCACCAGCCCAGGTCGGATCCGAGTCTACGCTCATAAGAGACGTCGGTCAGCTCGCCTCCCTGCTTTACTCTGAACCAGAGTGACTGATGAACCTTTGCGGACCATTATGGCCTACTATTCATTTAACCACTGCCACCTAGCAAGTGGAAGGCTGAAAAAACCTTACGGGGTCTACCGGGTTCGATCTCGGCACCTTCAGCTCTTCACGCCAGTGTTATCCATTACTCTACGACCCCCCCCATATACCCTATCCCTTCCTGCTTGGCCTTACTTAAACTTGGGTAACGATTCTTGTCGTACCTTATTTCAGTTCGATCCGCTTTCAAACGGAACGCTGTGTGAAGTGTCGCCTGCTCAAGCTGTTGCCTGCTGAGACGTTGAGTTGCGTTCTGAAACAAATTGTCATCGAGCGACAGAGGATTGGGTAAAGTCGATTCATCATAAACACGGAACCTCATTTAATTGCGAAGAGATAACCACAACAAAGAAACATTACATTCGAAAGAATTATCGTAAACTCGATTCATACCCAAGACACCGAACGTCTTAAAGAGATGACCACAACAGCTTATACATGGAAGTGGAATCTCCTAGTCATACTGAGGACGATGCTCTGGGTCAACTGGTTGTTATTTTTGCACACACCTCAATTAGGCAGCATGGTGCTTTTGTGGTTGGGTCATCCACGTGGAATAGTCAGTCTTCCTTTGGGTTGGTACGGAGATTAGCTGGGAAGTCTAATGCGCTTTTTACGGGAATGGACTTTTTTGTGCTTGGGTCATCCACGTCGAATAGTCTTCCTTAGGGTTGGCTCGGAGTTTAGCTTGGGAGTCCCCGTGAGTTTTTTACGGTAATGGAATATGTTGTTGGGCCATCCACGTGGAATAGTCTCCCTTTGGGCGTGAACAAAGATTAGCTTGGGATTATGCATACGCTTTTTTTTACGGGAATGGGTTTTTTTGTGGTTAAACCCTCAACGTGGAATAATCTCCCGTTGGGTCTGCACGGAAATTAGTTTGAGATTCTGACTACGGGCATGGACTGGTATTCTCCAGTTGGGTCTCCAAGGTGATTGGCTTGGGATTCTGGTTAAGGAAATGGACTGAACACCATCTACGTGGTATATTCTCCATGCAGTTGGATCTGCTAGGTGATTGGCTTGGAATTCTGGTTACGGACATGGACTGAACACCATCTACGTGGTATATTCTCCATGCAGTTGGATCTGCTAGGTGATTGGTTTGGGATTCTGGTTACGGACATGGACTGAACACCATCTACGTGGTATATTCTCAATGGAGTTGTATCTGCAAGGTGATTGGCTTGGGATTCTGCATTGGCTTTTCACGGGAATGGACAGGGAACACTTCTGAGAAGTTCTCTTACAGAAGTGTTATATTAACTAAATTAACTGACTGACTGACTGACTGACTGACTGACAGACTGACTGACTGACTGACTGACTGACTGACTGACTGACTGACTGACTGACTGACTGACTGACTGACTGACTGACTGACTGACTGACTGACTGACTGACTGACTGACTGACTGACTGACTGAATGTATGTATGTACGAGCAAGCGAGTGAAGGACTAAATCGATGGATGAATGAATGAATGCTGAGAATGAAAACGCTCTTCCTACTGAAGAAAAAGTTCTACTCCTGACGAGAACGAAAACTCTGAGAGATGAAGTGTACTGCGACAGAAAACGAAACCCGTGCATATTATGAAAACTGAAGAAGTCCTCATCACGACTAGAACGATACTGCCTCTTCAGAAGTGAAAGATCCTACTCGTGATGAGAACAAAACCAACGTACTACTCGTCGTGAAAACGAACACCGCACACCTTCTGGTGAGTTAAACTCTTAGTTTTTTTGAATATGAAGACCTTGATCAAGCGGGAGCGTTAAGTTGTGAGTCGGTCTTGACAAAACTATCTTTACACCAGATGCAATTATGATCGTTTGTGGGAAGATCAGACGGCGAAGGAGAGCATTGTCACACACCCTCATATGCCGAGGCTAAGAAAATGCTAACACTTCATATTCATAGCTGCCTCTCAAGCTAGCTTAAAGGACTGCTCTTCTTCGTCTCCTTCTCCTTCTTACTCTCCTCCTCCTCCGCCTCCTCTCTTCCGCCTAATCCTGTATTTCCTGCTCCTCCTCCTCCTTCTCTTCCTTCTTCACATCCTCCTTCCTCCTCTTCCTGGTCCTTTTTCTCCTCCTGCTCCTCCTCCTGCTCTTCCTCCTTCTTATCCTTCTCCTCCTTCTAACTTTCACTCTCTGCATTCATGTTTGTAGTCTGTCATCTAAGAAACGTTCTGATAAATATCCAGTTGACGTACGAGAACTTCGGGATGTTCTCCATTCCGTCTCTCGGATCAGCTGACTGATGTCTCTGGAAAGGCCAAGCAAGAAGGTAGGACATGATTGCGTACGCAGTTGGCCAAGAAGTGCTTGAACGTATGTATGTATGTATGTATGTATGTATGTATGTATGTATGTATGTATGTATGTATGTATGTATGTATGTATGTATGTTTGTTTCTTTGTTTGTATCAAGCCACTTAGTATAACGCGTTTAAGTCGGCTACCCCTATCAAAGAGATTTGCTCCTAGAGACGTTTCGGTTACAATGTTTCTTACCTTACTTTAATTTTAGGTCTACTTCAACTTGAGCTTCAAATTTTCTGTCGCCGTAACTTCGACAGTCTGCACAAATCGTCGTCAGGTGGCGATCTATCATCGAAGAAACGTTCCGATGAACATCCGGTTTATTTACCACAAACGTCGGAAGTTTGCATTCGGTCTATCGGATCAGATCATTGCCTCTGGACACGTTAGAGAAGGTAGGATATGATCGTGTTATCAGCAAAGAAGTGGCCTGGCTGTCTGAGGCTTAGATCCATGGATACTATTTTGGCGCTTCTGGCGTAGGGTTGGAATCCTTGGTCTCTTAGGACTGTTGTTAATAGATATGTGTAATATATTAGTTACTTCTTCAGCAATGACAAGTTTACTGTCAGTGAGAGTATCAGACGGCGAGAGAGAGGAATGCAGCACCGGACCTCGAATGCTCGCCAACATGTTTTAGCTGCTGGGCGCAACGATCGTTGACCTGGTTGACTTGAGACTGGGACATAAAACTTCCTGGTGCATTTCAGTGCGGTACCGAGCAGCAGGGTTCGCCCCAGAAGGAGAATTGTACTTTAGTCTTTCCTTTCATGATAGGCTAGTATTTATCTGTCGTAACGCGTATTAATGACCTTCATGGTTTTACTGTATATCTATAGGTGCATGTGGATTTGCTTGCGGCGAGTTTTCGATTATATGGATGTTGATTCATGTCACGCGGTTGCACGCTCTTCCTCAAGCTGTCGTCAAAGGGATGTGAGGAAGCGCCGTTAGCTACTCTAGAGGGGGCCTGGGACGGAGCTCCCAACATCATTGGACATTTTCCGTTCGGCCGAAGACCAAAATACCAACTCCACAACGCAACGTTTGTGTGTCGCTGAGGAAAATTTCGGAAAATTACATATAAAACGGGTTTCGTTAACGACAGAAATAAGTCTCTAAGAAAAAAAATCTTATAGAAAAGACACCGAACTAGCAGTCGGGAACCTTCAGTAGATCCACATAGAGCGTCACCAAAATCTGACAGTAGACATAATTGCGTTTGGTCGTTCTATATCCATTCATTGGATAGTAATATCATCCAGGACTCTTAATATTTGATATGATCTAGCTATTTAGTTACTGAATGTATTAGTTTTTTCGCGCTTTTGTAAACCATGGAAACATAATTTGTCATAATCTGTACAATCTGTAGTTACTGTGTTTAGCACTTTTGTACTTTGATTTTATCTGGCTATCACGAGACATAGGCTAAATAGTAAATAATAAGTCAGGTAAGAGAAGGTCATGTAACTTTTAAGTATATAATATATGTATGTGTGTTTGTATGTATGTATGACATTTTGTATGTATGTAAATGTGTATAATTAATTATAGTTAGGTATGTATGTATGTATTTATGTACATGTCCTAAAATTATGTAGGCCTAAATATGTATAATTATAATTAGATATGTATACATGGATGCATGTGCATAAGTGTGCATATCTGGACAGTAATTGATGTAGCTCCTTTCAAGTATCCCATAAAAGCACATATCCTGCGCTAGCAAAAGCGATGTCAAAGGTCATTTAGAGCAGAAGAGCATCTATAATTATGCAAGTAATGCTCAGATAAATGGTAAAGTCACGACCGCAGGTCTCTCGCACACACGTACACTCCAACTAACGCGGTTCCATCCAGAGATGACAGTTGAATAACTCTTTACTGCATATATATTATTACTATTATTACTACTACTACTACTACTACTACTACTACTACTACTACTACTACTACTACTACTACTACTACTACTACTACTACTACTACTACAGTACTACTACTACTACTAATAATAATAATAATAATAGTGGTGGTGGCGGCGGCGGCGGTGGTGGTGGTGGTGGTGGTGGTATAGTAGTAGTAGTAGTAGTAGTAGTAGTAGTAGTAGTAGTAGTAGTAGTAGTAGTAGTAGTAGTAGTAGTAGTAGTAGTAGTAGTAGTAGTAGTAGTAGTAGTAGTAGTGGTAGTAGTAACAACACGCACTTATTAAGCGCCATGGCACTCTGTGTGGTTTCTCATTGCTTGCTATTGATTCCCTTAAAGAATCTTGAAAGTAGAAGATCGATAACGATTCTTCAGACATGTTATATATACGCGTACGTCGAGTAGGCCTATATATCCAGACAATAACGCTATCGCGCCTTTTAGGTAGGCCTACCTCATGTCTGCGCCAATCCAACTAATATCATCGTCATTTAGAACAAAAAAGCCATTCGAAAAGCGAAGAATGCTCCAATAACTAAACTCGTCACCATCGACCAACTCCCGCAGACACGTAGCGTCCAACCGCTGAGTTTTTATCCAGAGCTAATAGTGAACACCGATGTCTTTGGAGTTCCTGGACTTCTTAGCGTCAAATAAAAGCGACGCCAGGCGACGTGGATCGCAACACACGAACCAAGAAAACGGGCAAATGGGTATTTGTATGGCTTTGTTCTACTATGGGTTTTCATGTGTTTTTTTAATGTATTCGGCTGGACTGTCAACCGAGAGGTCTGGATTCAAAGCCAACCCACGATAGGACGGTGTCTCACTGAATCCGCTGGCGAACTCGGCTATAACACGGAATAGGATTGTCCACCTACTCTCATGCATGACAATTGAATGTACACAGACACACACACAGACACACACACAGTCACACACACACACACACAGATATAGGCATATATGTGTAGACGCTACACATTTCTGTGGGTTCTGCTAAAGTCGTTAAATAAGAGACTAAGAGAAATTCATAGACTAAGAATAAAATGAGGTCGCTAACACTTCATACCAATGACTGGTTGCCTCCCTGAATTAGTTTGCGGTCGCCCTAGTTTGATCTGCAGATGTACTCCTTGGCTCAAGTGGCGTATATATATACGGTATGGTTGATTTCCAGCGTAAGTTCTGTACAAGGCGCTGTATAAGGATTCAGTGATAAACGGAAAAGAATTCATTTTATCCATTCATCCATCCATTCATTCGTCTCTTCATCCATTAATTTAGTTTCTTAGTTAATTCATTTGTTCATCCATTCATCTGTTCATTCGCCAGTCCATTCATCCATACCGAATCTATTCATTTGTGCGTGTTGCCGTTCTTTCGTTAGCTCATTCATTCATTCATTCATTCATTCAGTCTGTTCAGTCATTCATCAATCATTCAATCTATATATTCCTGCTTTCACTAATTCATTCATTCAATTAATTTATATAGCGCCCCTTCAAGATATCTACTCAGATGCGCTTGTCTCTTAGTAGATATCAGAGCTACTGTCGCCCGATGAAGGTCTGACGAATGAGCGCGCACTCCTAATTAGCCAATCGCACATAGGCCTACATCCCGAGAAATCTCATGCATATACGCGGGAGTTTCTCCGTGGCAGCTTATGCTTTGTAACTGACGATTGCAGCAAAAGAATGGTTAGTGATTCTGTTGTCATCTTTATAGTTCTGAAGTTCAGCAGGGATTGTCACATGTAGAAGAGACAGTTGGAAGTAACGAGTGTATTTTAGTATTGAATTTAAGTACAGTATACGTGCTGTGAGCGTTTGCCATTGAAGTGTTGGGTCGACTAGAGAGCAGACGCGTCGTTTCCTTTGGATTGTTGAATGATCTGCCTTAAAGAGGTAATTCCTTAAAGAGGTAATTCCTTAAAGAGGCAATTCCTCAAAGAGGTAATTCTGTTGTCATTTTTATAGTTCAGACTCATCTTCAACCCCTAAGCTTCATACAGTTTATGTCTCGTCAAAAACAGCTATATATCTCCACTTGGTATCTTTGGACAACCCCTTTGACTTGACGCAGCGCACATGAATGAGCCGTTGGCCTGCGCTTAGCTTTCAAGTAGCGGCTTACAAATTTTGATATTACGATTACGATCATGTAGAAGTCCTTTATAGCTTGCCCTAAAGGTACCGTATCAGAGGCGCGTTTACACGTATACGCACACTACGCGCGCGCCTACAGCCCCCAAATCTCGAAGGGCCCCCAAACGATGGAGAATATTTTTCCAATTATAGAATTATATAATATAATTTGTGATGATTTTATCACAATAATGGGGACAATTTAAGAGCTCAATTTATTCAAGAAGTAAAAATGGCCACGTATTTCGCGTTGATTGTTGATTCAACACCCGATGTCGGTTTGTTTTTACTAAAATCATTAAATTAAATTACTTCACATTCCTTGAAAATAGCTTCTATAACTAATCATAATTACAGTGCCAGTGTCACGAAAATGGCTTCGAGTTCAACTTCAGACTCAGTCTACAAGTTCAGAAGGGTCCCAAAAATATTTGCGCCTAGGGCCCCGTTTTCTGTAAACGCGCCTCTGTACGGTATATATAGGGCCTATACGTACATGAAATATAGGCCACACAAACACTTAGGCATAATACAGCTCTTTTAAGTAGCCTGCCTCACAAATGCGCTGCACCCGTGGCTAACTTGGACTGTTTTATTTTCAGTTCGCTAGACAACATGAATGGACATAATGTTTGCAAGTTCTATAATGTTTAAGCCATTTAATAAATGTTTCAGGAAGCTGAAGCAACTGCGTGTAAATGTAAATGTACACGTTTTTCTATAGCGACATTGTAGCTGCCTTGACCCTGCTCATTTTTCAATGAAATGATCGGGTGAGATTCATCACCGCCGCTGTCTGTTTGAATTGGCGCCACGCCATGTAAGGTCCCCGTGTACGGACCGTGCTATCCCGAGATTATAATCTCTTATACACGCCACCATCTGTATGTAAACCGGCAGAGGAGCAATCATGGGACGTGCGCTCTTACTAATGTAGCTAAAAGTGGTCTAAAGGGCTGTCACTGTTCATGAAAAAGAGCTCTGATAATATGTGCTTGTGGTTTCGATCCTCGCATTCGAACACAAGGCAGTAGCACGTCTGACATTTGATAGTATCCAGACGGGTCATCTCCACTCTCCGCATCCGTGCACAGCACATTACTTCAGCCCATTGTTCCCTCTTCATTGTTTTCGCCGTGCGTGCTCGGGGACCTGCCGCTCGGGTGGTAATATTTGCTAGCAAATAACACTGCGATCGGGTACATGTTAGGCTGTACATCAGATTCTATTAAGCCTACACTGAACGGATATGAAATCGCGTTGTATGAAAAGAAAAAGATAGAGAATAAGTTAAAACTGTGGTCTTTATTGTTAGATGACCTCTCATTTGTCTGTGGGGTCGACCTTTAAGGGCGTCTACAAAATGACCCGCCTTTGAACCCACCCCATGGCGGACTTTCACAGTCCAACTAAGGACCAAGATTGGGCTACGTAACTACGTTGCTGACCTTACAATGCCAACTGTGCTTAGCATTAAGTACCTACCTAGATACTGTCGCATCCGGCAAAAGGGACTCCATTTATACCCGATGAAAAGGGGCGTCTACACCATGGAAACCTTGGAGCAAATGCTCCTTCCAAGAAATGGGAGGGGGGATATGTCAGTGTGTGTGCCATCATTAACGGGGAGGTAAGGTGAAGGGGGAAGGCGAGGGGAAGTTGCTTCAATGATTTCGGGGGGATAGACGCCCCTGCCAATGACGCTGGGTAACTGCAACCATTGCAAAGGCAGTTAAATATAAACTGTTGACATAAGCAATTCGATTGTCATTATAGCCTATATATGCAACTACAGGTACAATCGCAGTTTACAACGTGGGCTTCTTTTATAGGCGAAATTAATATCGTCTATTAACTGTTTTCTCAGAGTGACCATTAGCAAGCAGTCAAGCTTAGCTGTTTACGGCCGATTAGATTACTCTTAGATATGTCGCTGGCATTAATCTAAACCCCACTTGGCCTCAACAGAACTCAGCTGGATATCATCTGATTCTATGCTTATAACAGTTTCAATACTTACGACCATTATGTAGATTGCTACGTCTTGACAGCAATGTTTTCTACCTGAATAAACGAATATACATACATAACTACATATTACTGTCTTTCTAATATTATACTGTCTTTTCTATTACTGTCGCAGAAGCCTAGTTATCAGTGTGCTATACTTAAACCCCGAGGAAGAGGTTAAAATCCACAAAAGAAAAGAAACATCGGCTCGATTTCGGTTCTGCTAGCGCCCCCCCCCACTGAAATATAAATGGGTGAAACGACCGTGCGCTGCCGACGAGGAGATTGGAAGGATAAGCTTAAAGACTGCAATTAAGAAAATGAAGTCATATCCATGGCTTCCCCTCAGTTTTACGGAACCCATCTTGTTTTTAATTATTTCTTTCTTTCTCTGTTTTCTTTGTCTTTCTTTCTTCTTCTCCATCTGAGACCTTCTGGCTCATCCGCCATCTTCTTTGCTTCTTCGCCAAGGTGGTGAACGCCTTAACGTTTTTACGAATTTTATGCCCAATTACTGTCTATTTAGCCGCATTGTCCGTGAATTTACGAACGCTCTGCAACCCTTCTATTGTGTTCTGTTTGCGAGTCTATTTATTTATGCCTGACCGAATTCGTCTCTCTTTAAATTTCCGTTCCATCTGAAACCAAGACCCGTTGTAATGGAAGCAATTGCAGAACGGGCAGAGTTTCCCACGTATGCAGAATAAATGGATGTGTCACGCTCAGCTGCAAGGGTTGTTGTAATCGACCATCAAATCCAATTATCTCGGATGCGACAAAACTGATTTAGCGAATTAACCGATTACAACTACAATAGTCGCTCGATCGACTGACGATGATGATGACGACGAAAATGGGCAACGACGACGACGACGACGATTCTGATGCGAAAAGCAGACAGACCCACAGACAGACAGACACACAGACACACGGGCGGACACACAAAACCCACGCAGACACAATTGCGGACGTATAAAATTAAGGTGCAGAGCCACGTCAGATCTGTATTTGTTATACATACATACATGCATACATATACATAAATACATACATACATACATACATACATACATACATACATACATACATACATACATACATACATACACATAGACATACATGATAGATATCATACAGACATACATACATGCATGGAAACCATGCATACATACTTACATACATACCTACATACATGGAATCATGCATGCATACATACATACATACATACATACATACATACATACATACATACATACATACATACATACATACATACATACATACATACATACATACATACATACATACATACATACATACATACATACATACATACATCCATCCATCCATCCATCCATCCATACATGCATACTTACATACATACATACCTACATACATGCATACATGCATCCATCCATCCATCCATGCATCCATCCATCCATACGTACATACATGCAGACTTCGCACATACCTTCAGCAAGAGAATGAAGAAATGATACGAGAAACGGAGAGTTACAGATAATCGGGCAAGCAGAGATTAAGGTCTTGGGACGTAAATTGGTTATCTTCCCAGCAGTGTTTACATTGCTCGACCTTTAGCAGACCAGTGGAAAAGGTCGTCGTTAATTACCACAGCCATCATTGATGTTTGTTTTAACCAACAGATGGCGTTTGGACTGAAACTCCCTCTACTGGCAATTACGACGCTTTCTACAATTCTGTCTCTGCTTCGATTCTCGCCATCTGGCTGTCATGGGATGGAACTGATAACTCTTCGAGATAAATACCACGGTAGGACTGATTGATATCTGATATTTAAATCTAGGGTTGTGGAGTAGAACGCATGAGAACTTGCAAGCATCTGAAAACTGTTCTTTATCGCCGAAGTGGGCTGAGAGCGCCTCTGAGTAGGTGTCTTGGAGAGGCGCTATGTAAGTCCTACGAACGAATGAATGAATGAATGAATGACTGAGTGAATGAATGAATGAATGAATGAATGAATGAATGAACTAACAGTGCTGGGGTGCCGCGTAACTTGTAGGAGACAGGACGAGGGATTTCAGCATTCGAATTGGGTATTAACTCAAAGGCGATAAGACGTCGATGGAACTATCTGGAAAAAACCACAGCTGGAACATATGAGTTGCAATAATTCCTTGCATGGGCGGCGATCTAGGGGGACGGGGGACATGTCCCCCCACCTTTAAGAGGGGGGACACTCAATGCATTTGACCCCCCCACCCACCTTTTGAAGAAACACCAAAAAAGGCTGAGAAATGTAATTGCGCGTGAGGGTTTTCGCAGCGTTTTCGCAGACTTTGTGACCAGACGAGGTAAAAATCGAAATTTAGAGGAGAAGTGTCCCCCAAAATTATGAGAAAGAAGAAGGAATTTGTGAAATAGTTGAAAAAAAATGAAAGTAGTAAAACTTGGTGAATGACTAAAAAAAGGTCATCAGCTTTTTTCTGAGATGAAATGTAATTTTTTCGGAGATAAATCGGTGAACATGGAAGTGGGAAAAAGTAAAAAGTGTGGGGAAAAAGTGTAAGAAAAAGTTGGAAAAAAAGGTCATCAACTTTTTTGGGAGATGAAATGGAAATTTGTCTGAGATAAGGTGGCAGAAAAATTTTTTGGGGGGACAAGATTTTCCAAAAAACGGTCGTCGACGAGATCGTGGCCGACTTTGTCCCCCCACCTCTCAGACAAGATCGCCGCCACTGATTCCTTGTGAATTTGAACAAAATTTACTATATGCCCCATTCGTAGGGTTGCCAGGTAGTCTTGAGGAAATTACCGGACTATGGCGAGCGCGTCATGAGGGTCTGTGGGCGATGTCCCCAGATCGGTCCAGGGGCATTGGGAAAGCCTCTGGTCAAGCCCTGAGAGGGTCAGAGGGGCGAAGCCCCCTGAAGCTGACAAGATAACGAAACAGTAGTAAAAATTGAAAAGTTACTTTTTAAATGAACATTAAAAACAGTCTGATTTATACAAATATGCTACCCTCTGATTTGTAGTATTGAAAATAGTAATAATAAGACGGTAGCCTAGCTTTAAAAAAAGGCGAAACTTAAAGTATATGTAGAAGAATGTTGAAATGTTCTCTTGAATTTCGGACATAATAAAATAACCATTATGTTAACCATACCGTCTATCGGCGAATTCGGCGCATGACCTCACTTAGACAATTTACACTGTACACAGCAAGATTGATTTTGAATCTCTTTATCTCATTTTCCCTTCATTCAGTTCTCCTCCTCTGTTCCTGACTTGGGATTGTCCTCGATCCTACCCTTTCCTTCATTGATCAAGTTAACGTTGTATCCGGACTTGCTTTTTCATCTACGCCAGCTTCGATCGATCCGCAGGTGTCCTTCGGATCATGCTATGCTATCACCACACTGGTCCACGCTTTGATCTGCACTCGGGATGACTTTGGTAATGCTGTATACATTGTCATTTCCTTCTCCAATATCAACAAACTTAGTCTATTCTTAATGCTGTTGCTCGGCTTAGAGGTGATATTCCTAAGTTTGTCACATCTCTGCGGTTCTGCCTTTATTCGTGACTCCCTCCACTGGCTTTCTGCTCAACAGAAAATTCAGTTCAAAACCCTCACCTTCATGCGCAACTGCCTCACTGGGCGTCTTACCTAATGAATTTCTGCACCCTGGTTTTTCCTTGCTTGACAGGACCTCCTTGCGATCCTTGGCCCGTGGCCTTATGCATGGTTGTTCCACGTATGCACTTTTCCACGGCCCAATTCAGGAGCTTTGCCTGTGTGGGTCCTTCAACCTCGAACAGTCTTCCCCAGTCACTTTGCCAAGAGCTTCTTGTCCTCTCTCCCCTTCAGTTCCGTGGACGCATTAAAACTTTTCTTTTTGCCGGTGCTGGCACTGATGTGGGTCGAGAGCGCCGCAGAACTGAATGGCGATATATAAATGTTCGGTTACAATTACAATTACAATTACAATTATGATGAGTTAACTTGTAAGTCATAATAAACGAACGCTTGCGCACTGTACACTGACAGTACAGTACAGTTCGTAATTTTTTCATCGTAAATTTCAAATAAAATTTAATAATAAATGTAATTGTTACGAACTTACGATAGATATTACATACATCATTCTCGGAGGACTTGGACATCATAAATTTGATGATGGCGAGGTCCTTCGAGAATGATGTATTCCAACACTTATTGTTAACAATAATTATTTTTTGAAAATTACCGGACACCGCCATGTCCGGTAATGTCTGAAATTTCTGACCGGACAAATTGTCTAAATACCGGACTGTCCGGTTCATTACCGGACACCTGGCAACCCTACCGGGCCATTCGTAGAATAAAAATTTAGACATATTTTATTCTAAAGTAAATATTGCAGCTGATATACTATAATAAGTACTTAATAATTGGATTTACAATTCTAACTGAAACTGTAGAGGCCATGTATACGGAAGCACAAGCCTTAAAACAAATTGCGAAATGAAATCAGTGGTATACGATCGCTGGCCTTTGAAAACTATCGTTTATTTGGAACACTATATACGAGTCCCCTGTACGTATGTATGTGTGTATGTATGTATGCATGCATGCATGTATGTATGTATGTGTGATGTATGTATATATATATATATGTGTGTATGTGTGCATGCATGTGTGTATGCATGCGTGTATGTATTGGGTGTATGTATTGGGTGTATGTATTGGGTGTATGTATTGTGTGTATGTATTGGATGTATGCATGAGTATATGTATGCGAGTATGTATGCGTGTAAATGTGTGCATAATGTGTGCGTATGTATGTATGTGTGTATACGTATTGTGTGTATGTAAGTGTGTGTGTATGTTTTGTATGTATGTGTATGTATGTGTATGTATGTATAATTGTGTATGTATGTATGTTTGCATGTGTGTATCTGAACTTTTATAAAGCGCATTTCAACAAGCCCTCAAAAGCACTATGAACATGACATGACTGTTGAATGAGGTAGCTGAAAATTGTGCTGTATAATTGGTAAGTAGGCCTACTAAGAAAAGCACAACAATGGCTTATTTGATAAATTACACCAAATTGGTTAAAATTAACTGATGTCGGTTTCAGGGAACCCGAGATCACGTGGTTGGTTTGACTCAAGGGAAAGTGATGCACCTACGATATCTTCTCCGTCTGAGATATTCCTTACTGGTCCTAAGTTCCATGACGGCTTAGTGATGTCAGACATAGCCCAAAGAGCTCTACTTTCTGGACAGGAATTACACCCTGACGGGGTCGTTACGAGTCGCCACCCATCTATTCCGAGGGTCAGCCACAAGGTCCCGATCTACTTGGCTAAACGGAAATTGGGCCGAGCCAGGGCGTACATCGGAAGACGAGCTGCACCAGTTTACAAGACTGCGGATGTCAGACGGAGTGGCGCCGCTGTGAGTGCTGGAAAAGATTACGTAGCTGCGGATGAATATGGCGGCGGAAGAGTTCCCGTGAATCGAATAGGTCTACACGACATAATAATAAACGATGATAAAGATAATGACGGAGAAACGGGAATTCAGGACAAAGCTGGATTGACCGACGTGAAGTATAACGGTGCTTTAAGAACAACAGCGCACAATTGCAGAGGTCTGAAAATGGAACATGACGAAAACGGAAGAGAGCTGGGAATCAAGGATTACGCGAAAGATATTCACGTTAGGAAGGGTGATACAGCGGATGGAAAGAATCCAAATCGGAAGAGTTCTGTTTCTGGCGTCCCTATGTCATTCGGAGCAAGTGGAAAACTGGAAGCAATGGAAAAGAGAAGTCGGAGGTTGGTACGGAATTTTGCTTCTTACCCTTGGATGGAAATTGATCCAACTGTCAGTGGTAATCGCAAAAGGCGAAGTTTGTGGTTCGATTTCGGGAATGGCAACGAGTTGCCATGGGAAACAGCGGAATATCAACCACCAGAATGGAAAGGTCACTGCCAAAAAACTGACCCAAACGACATGGAAATGGAAAAGAGAGAAGAGCGGAAGTAGAAATGGTAAGCCTAATTTGCGACACAAAGGAAGCAAGACGGAGGGAAGTCAGTGAAGAGGAAACTGAAACAGAAAGCGGAGGGAAGCGTGAAATTTAGTGGAACTGCAAATCTAGTAACTATTCGCTGTATAGTACGTTGCGCAGAGTTTTAAAGCTTTTTATATTTTGATATAAGCTTCATGACATAGAGAAAGCCTAAAGGAATATATGCTAGGCCAGAGTCGGGCTTTTGGAACTCATTGCCAGCAAGATTAAAATTTCCAATATCGGTCCAATTAATGGACAATTCGAGTCGACATTTCACTTGACATCAGATGTTAAACGTCAAAAAGAACTGGAGTTTTATCAGTTAGAAATAAATCTCACTTTTGCTTCCGTTTTCTGTTTCAGTTTCTCTCTCTCTCTCTCTCTCTCTCTCTCTCTCTCTCTCTCTCTCTCTCTCTCTCTCTCTCTCTCTCTCTCTCTCTCTCTATTTCTCTCTCTCTCTCTCTCTCACTCACTCTCTCTCTCTCTCTCTCTCTCTCTCTCTCTCTCTCTCTCTCTCTCTCTCTCTCTCTCTCTCTCTCTCTCTCTCTCTCTCTCTCTCTCTCTCTCTCTCTCTCTCTCTCTCTCTCTCTCTCTCTCTCTCTCTCTCTCTCTCTCTCTCTCTCTCTCTCTCTCTCTCTCTCTCTCTCTCTCTCTCTCTCTCTCTCTCTCTCTCTCTCTATTTCTCTCTCTCTCTCACTCTCTCTCTCTCTCTCTCTCTCTCACTCTCTCTCTCTCTCTCTCTCTCTCTCTCTCTCTCTCTCTCTCTCTCTCTCTCTCTCTCTCTCTCTCTCTCTATATATATATATATATATATACATAAATATATATATATGTATACACGAGCGCTGCGTCTGACTCGACGCAGCGCTCGTGAATAAGCTGGTACCCTGCGCTTAGCTTTAGAATAGCGCTTTAGAAACTTTAGGTTTACGATCAAGATTATATCTTGCTCAATGGAGCCTAAAGCAGTGTGGGAATTGCAGAAAAAAGACTGAAGGTTGAACATTTTATCCGTATTTTGCAAACTGATGTCAACGAAATTTGAAAGCAGCAGATTTCAACGTTAGTAGTTTTGCAAGTCAGGCTCGAATCAAAATCAATTCCTTTGTTGAGAAAATTCAAAAATGCATACATGATACACCTGGGAAATGTTTCTGCCAGAGACTCAGAGTCAAATAATGCTAAATCACACTAGCACAATTGAGGGGGTTGGAAACGAAGCCCTGGGGTGTGCAATGAAGACTTAACTAGGGGTCCTAAGAAACACTAGGGGTTGAACCCCCAACCCCCGACAATTCCCACCCTGGCTTATAGTATGGTGTCTCTTGAATACTGATTGTAACAGCTCCAGCAACAGCGGTAGTTTCTGATTAATCACGCTGTACCATAGCAAATGTGGTTAGCATCACCCGCCTCCTTTATACAGGCTTTGGACTGGTACTACCAGAGTGCGGCAGTGGCGTAGATACGAAGCCCATATGACTCATATATGGACTTCATAACTAAGTCTCACAACATCGTCCCGTATTTGGTCCTGTATATGATACGTGAAGCCCATAGCGGCCTATGTATATGGAAATTGTATGTGAACATGTTTAAAGTTGTAATTGAACATTTATGAAGCGCTATAGTAGTCCAAGAGCAAACTCATCTCTCTCTCTGCTAGACTAAGCGAAATGTAAAACATCGTTAAGGATTGGAATTTCACCAGTGCTAACCACGAAAATCTTCACATTGTTTTCATTGTCTTAGTTCTCTTCATTGTCTTGAAGCTGCATGCTGTTCGACAGTTAGGCCTATTATTATTAAAGGTATACGCAACGTCACGCCTCTTTGCGCTAAACACCGTTCATTCGTTCATCAGTAATTCATTTATTTATTTGTATGAAGCCTACTTGAAACAGTGACGTCATGTTGGCAATGTACAAAATAGTTAAATGAAAGGTTCATGCGAACATCATAGGTAAACGGTTAAATAAAAATGGCACGCACGCACGCATGCACGCATACACACAAGTACACGCAAACACACGCACACGCACAGACGCATACAAACGCACACATACACACACATTTAATCGAAAGTTATTTTCGTGAGGCGCAGTAGGCCTACTTAATCCTGTAGATCATCACTGACTCACAATTATTATTTGTCGGCAGGAGACTTTTATAGACAGAGGATGTAGAGGTTAATCTGGATCTATAGATAGTGCTTGGATGGAAATTGAAGGGTCTGAGAAAGCGAGCGTCAACGGCGCGTAGCATCTAACAACTTTAAGGGAATGGGGAGCGCCTTGAGTTCCCCAGTGGGTCCTAAGCGCAGCCTTAAGGCCAAAGAATTATGAAGTAGGCTACATATTAGTATCTTCCAGACACTACAACTGTCGTGTGTCGAGGTCATAGGACTATCTCTAACACACACACACACACACACACACACACACACACACACACACACACACACACACACACACACACACACACACACACACACACACACACACACACACACACACACACACACACACACACACACACACACACACACACACACACACACACACACACACACACACACACACACACACACACAGAGACAGAGAGAGAAACTGAAACAGAGAGACAGAGAGAGAAACTGAAACAGAAAACGGAAGCAAAAGTGAGATTTATTGCTAACTGATAAAACTCCAGTTCTTGTTGACGTTTAACATCAAATAGTGCTAAGATTGCCTCTGATTAGTTTGCTATGGAATTGACGCTATATAACTCATCATTTACGACTACGTTTAAGGATAGGAGTGACACGTTGATGTAATGGGTACGGGCTGTACGGGCAAGTGAATGCTGAGCGAGTTAAAAGCGCTTTATTTTGGTGGATCTATTGTTAAGGGTAAGGCTCAAGCTTGGAGTAGACAGTGTCAATTAGACCAAGATTGGTGAACTATATCAATTTATAGAACACGAAACAACAAGTAAGCTAACGTGAATGCATCTATAATAATAATACTATTCGTTTGTCGATTCAAACTGACAACACGCAGCAAGTTTACACGACATAGTGTAACAGACGATAACACGTTTAAAACAGGAGTCGAATCTCTTCTTTTAAGAACACCTGAAAACTCACTATTTCTTATTGGCTTTCAATCATCTGGATATCTAATTGGACTTCTCCTGGCGACTGACTATAGCTGCGCCTCAGGTTCGCATTCTGTGTGACTTTGCGCGCGTTAAAAATGTTCTTAATAAATAAATAAATATGTTTCACAAGGTACAAATAAATAATTAATATGACAAAAGTCCAATGTAATGACATTGATGAGTCAAAAACTTCAAGAAGTCGCTCCAGAAAAAAGAAAACGCAAGAAAAGAGGAAATGTATTGATACACCATGTATCTTCACCAGAAAATTGGCACAAGAAATCAGAGGAGAAAGGCTCGATTATGGGGAAGGAGTAGGCCTATGTAAATACAACAGGACAAGTAACTAAAGTCAAAACAGCGTTACCCTTGGTGTGCAGTCATGGGCATCAACAAATATTCAGATGTAATGAGTTTTCTGAGGCAGATCGTCTTTACTTGCTATCCGAGTTTTATTCCACTGGAGACTTTGGACGGCAGAGAGACTTTACAAGTTATCATGTTCACAGATTCTTATCTGAGAAGGGCAAGCATAAACGTTTTGTGCTACAATCACACTGCCTATTGCTGGAGATCCAAAACGGTTTTCAAAACTTTAGATGTGAGTGAAAGACTTGTCATGTACACGCTTCAGAAGCAACAAAAAGGTAGACAAATGAAAGGCATTCACTGAGTAAGGATGCATGTTATGACTCCTGACTTGCAAAGTGTAGGCCTACTGACAACACCATGTAGTAATGCTTCAACATTGTATTATGCGCGCAAGCTAGCAGCATGCAATTTCACTGTATACAATCAAGTCACTGGTGATGGATTTTGTATGGTAGGCCTATGGGATGAGACCAAATAACAGCATATAGTCACAGTGCTAATGAAATTGGTTCACTGGGTATATTTAAAATTTGCCAGCAGATGTCAAGAATATTGTTATAACCTGTGATAGAACGGTCTCTCAGTCTCTCAGAACTGGAATCAATTTGTCACGACAGTGTTGCTCTTAGCTGCACAATTGTTACCAAATCGTCGCCTGAGAATTATCTTGTCGTATCTCCACTTTTTTTCGAAAAATAGTTAAGGGTTGATTTGTAGCAGAATTTTTTTGATCTTTCTTCAGTTTCAATGGCTAGGAGATACGATAGGTCGTTTTAAAGATATTCAACAAAATATACTGTCGTATGTCCTGGTTTCAGATTTTATTTTATATTATCTCCATACAGCATTCATAGTGTAGCAGTCTCTGTTGTTGTATGTCCACAGAAAGCTCGTCGCTGATTGGACGCGCAGGAGATACAACAGTATAAACCTGTGCGCTTAGCTGGACTATAGTGTCGCATATCCAGACAATTAAAAGTTTTTCTTTTAAAAATCCGGACTATATAAATGAATATTTTAACGAAAACACTCTGTAATAATTGGTCGTTGCTTAATTTAATCGTTTCATGTCTTTGTTTTCAGAAAGATGGTTTGTAATATTTGTAAATCCATTTTAGGCCTATACAAAATTTTCACAAATTTCAGAAAAACAACTATAATTGTTAATTTTTTAAATGCAATATATTTATGTAATGTTGATGTTTCAATATGACGTCTGGTTGTGAACTGTAATTTGACAGTGCCATACTTATTGCAATGAATTTCTAATTTTTCCGCAAAATTCGTCCCAAACTTCTACCTCGTTTATCTCGGAATTTTGGAAAATGGAGATACGCGAAGATAATTCTCAGGCGACGAAATGTTGAAAGTATTGAGCAGAGGTTCTTCGATCGAACCAGAACACACGTAAATGGAAGTTGACTCAATGCATTCGGCGATAGACCGTGCTAGAAAGAACTTGAAAAAAGGCACCATGTGAGTGCCATGTGGTTCCATGTTCGTGAGGTAGAGCGAAAAGATTTATTTCACTTACCAGTAAACAGCTTGTCAAAAACTGTTGGTAGGCCTACAACACGTGTAAAGAAGGATGTTGATAGTAAACACATTAAGAAGTGTGACGCTATTATGTCATTTCACGTCACGCCATTTGACGTCATCCCGTCAACAGTACTGACGGTTCTGGACGTCATTTTATCGTTTTTACTTCTTTTTACGTTGCACGACGTCATTATTTGATTTCAAGAAGTGTGACGCCATTACGTCATTTCACGATGCGTCGCGCCATTTGACGTCAACGCGTCAATTGACGGCACTGGACGTCTTTTAGGCCTAATCATTTCTACGTCATTTTACGTTACATGACGTCATTATATAATTTTAAGAAGTGTGACGCTGTAACGCTATTACTACATTTTAAGAAGTGTGACGTTTTTACCTCATTTCACATTGCGTCGCATTATTTGACGTAATCTCGTCAACTGACGGCTCTGGACGTCTATTTTTAGCGTTTTTACGTCAATTTACGTTGCATGACGTCATTATTTGATTTTAAGAAGTGTGACGTTATTACGTCATTTCAAGTTGCCTCGCGCCATTTGACGTCATGGCGTCAACTGAGTTGAACTGACGGTTCTGGGCGTCAGTTTATCGTTTTTACGTCATTTTACGTTGCATGACGTCATTATTTTATTTTAAGAAGTGTGACGTTATTAAGCATCATTTCACGTTGCGTCGCGCCATTTGACGTCATCGCGTCAGCTGAAAGTTCTGGACGTCATTTTATCGTTTTTACGTCATTTTACGTTGCATGACGTCATTATATGAATTTAACTGGTTGAAAATGAAGTGCATTAGGGTACAAAAGTGAATGACTAGTCTAGCCAGCTTGAGGTTAAGAAATTTATACGATTGCGGCTACAGAAAAGTTAATCTGACAACTGCTGGACCAATCACTCTAAAGAAACCACACTTTAGGCCTAACACTCGGGTCATTGATGTGTCATTGTTTAAACCTGCCTATGTTTGTGAGCTACGCAATTTTCCGTTGCATTTAAATATCTTGGCCTACTTGCTGTTGCTCTTTAATGAGGTTGCTCGATAGTGTAGTGGTTAGCGTGCTGGACTCTCAATCGAGATCACGAGATGTCTGTGGTTCAAATCCCCGCCAGAGCAGAAATTTGGTTCGAGATTTCTGCTCAACCTGCGCTCCCTAGCCAACTCTGCTATAGCCTACATGTAATGAGTACACTGGCCTACATGTATACGCTGTCGGTGGGAAGATGAGACGGCGAGGGAGAGGACTGACTATCCGCCATCGTATGCCAAGGCTAAGAAAATGAAGTCACTAACACTTCACACCTATGACTGCCTCAGGGCTAGCTTAAGGGAATGCTATTCTTCTTCTCTTGATTCAGTTCTGCAAACTTTTCACGCTGTTTTAAAGCGCACCTGTTTAGATTAGCTAGACATTCATGCAGGCTTTATAGGCTACAGCACTTTTGTTACTTTGACATTAATTTAGTTACAATAAAAAAAAAAGATTGATTGATTGATTGATCTGATAAGGCATTAACGCTATTTAAAGTGACAAAATACACACCCATCTGTAGCCTATACGCCTAAGTACATACATACTAACACAAATAGGGTAGCCTCGGAGTAAACATTATTCATAAACTTACTTACCTGGCAAAATGTAACGAAGTACCTTGAGTATTCTGGTTTTCAGATTACCCGAGAAAGCAGATCGCCCAGCGAGAGCCTGTGTTGCGAAACACATTATTAACGATGTTTAAAAAGTAAGAGTTAAATTACACTGTTTTAAAAATGAAACGGAATGGAATATGCAGCTTTCAGATGTAGTACTTTAAAGGAAGCTTTCTGTTGAGTTAAAGGAATACATATGTATGGCTTTTACGTCACACGTGTCTCGTCGATCACACAGATTGTAGTCCAGAAAACCCCAAAATTCCGTAGTGTTTCTAGGCTGCGGCGCTTTATAAATCGTGTCTCTACAGAGCAAACTGAAGTTACGCGGGCCTTTATCGCGCTTATGTAGATGTGTGCCATGAAGAGATTTTCAGTCCATTCTATATTCCAATTTGGACAATATTTTAGATGACGGCGAAAAATTAGGTTTTCGCACGTATGATAACCTGAACTGTATTTTCAAAATTTCATCGCTTGTATAAATTGCATTTAATGTAAAAAAAAACTTGTTACAAAGTCAGCATACATGTACAGTCGGGGTGCGTAAGTTTTGCAACTGCTTTAGAATGCTCTTCTGCTGTGATTGGATTAACTTAACGTAAAATATACACAAATATATAGAGAGATGACTGTTTTCATATGATGACGTGATTCCTTCATATATATTTGGTGGTTCGTCATCACAGTGGACTACCTTGTCTAGCAGAGGTATCGTTCCGCAATATGGCGCAGAATGTTACAGTAAGCCAGATGAAAGGTGGAGCTGAAACGTTCCTGCCACATGAACTCGTCCAGGTAGCTTGGGACCATGTCCTTTCGCCCTCTTCCAGTAACCATCCAGTGTGGGCTCCAGTTACTGGATTAACGAAATTCTGAGATGTGTGTAGTTTCCCGGCATATTGGGGATGCCCCGATATGACAAGCATGCCAAAAGATACTGTATATTGCCAAACACTTAAGCACCTCGATTGTACATGTATGCCCCAAGTCTATCAATGCAATGTAGCACTGTACCAAAGAATAATGCTCAGTTCTTACAAGTATTTCAGTTTGTAAATAAGAACAGGATAACAACCATGTTCAACTGTATTGTAGGATACGTCTGTGTAGGTTTAAAATATCATTTCTGATGTTTTAGATTTAACGAGAGAGAGAATTTGACAGGAGTCAACAATGTTAAGTCGTCTGTTCAGAAGGCAATTCGCTCAAAGCTGTTAGAGCAGTTTCCATACCTCGATGACTATTTAGACCAGATCCTGCCAAAAAAGGATCCACTACGAGTAGCGAAATGGTAATGTTTATTGTCAGTGTCCACCCAATGTTCCCTCTAATTTTTTTCCGCCGTGCGCGTATTGGCCTGCCGCGTGAGCAGCAACATTTTGTAATCTTTAAGGCCTACTAAATATTGTTCTCTGGCTCTCTGCCCCTGGGCAGGCTCTAACTTCGAATGGCTAAATGCAATTCGAGAAGTTTAGAGAGGTGGTTTCTCGTCGCCTTTCCATCGGTGTTTTTACTGAGACACCATCTCCTGCGTTGATGTCCTCCATCGTCCTTCTTTCAGACTCCTTATTTCGCGGGACTCGATTATACAGGTGAGGACTCGGTCGTCCACTACGCTCTTTGTTCCTAGTGGGGTTACCTCGTGAAGGTGGCGTGGGCGTGGTGGGCATTTGGGGTAGCAAAGGCGTTTAGAAAGGATTGTTCCTCCATTTTCACCATAAGACTTACATTAAAAGCCTAGAAAATCGCATCATATAAAACGAAAGAGGCTTAAGTCAAGTTGAAGTAAGTAAGTAGCATTTATGTGAATGTGACAACATTGTAATAGAATTGTATATAATTAGTACGGAATTAGGCCTACATATATGCTGTAGACACATTTCAAATTGATGATTACATGAACAAATGTAATTGACAAGTACAACTTCTTCAAGTTGTGTGCCCTCATGCCCGGTCAAACATCCGATGACGCCAATCAACATAGCAACTAATCGATTAATCGATTCACAATACTACTTTCAACGATTGCATTACCAACGTATACATCGTTCAAGTTGTTTCCTAAACAATTACTTCATGTCTATAAATGGCTATAAAATCCTTGTAGGGTAGGCTATAAAAAGGCCCAAAACTTAAGCTAAGATTTTCTCGCGTCTGTCTTTGTGAGATTGCTAAAGAGCATAGCCTACACATGAACCAGGTCAATTTGGTTGACCAGAATAAAAATCTTAATTCTGATTACACAGTCCAGGCGGACAACCTGAAGTCGATTACGCATTTTGTCTTCATCGCATTCATAAGGCTGAAGCCACGTTCACACTGCATATGCTAGATGAATCGGAAAATATCTTGAAAATTCCTACCTTACAGTTTTCGATTGCAATGTATTTAAAGTCACGATACTGCTTGCAAGCCTGCTTCTCGTATTCGTCGCCAGTTTTGTCAAGTAGTTTACAGTATTTCACTGCTAATCTAGCAATCTCGGTTTGCCAAAAATCGTAACTTTCTGTGTCTGCCAACAGGCGTAGCTCACTTTCCATTTGAGCATTTCGTCTTCTGGAAATCTGCGGTCATACGTAGTGTGTACAGGTCACATGGCTTTGTAGAGAGAGACAGAGACAGAGACAGACTGCTACAGAGACAGAGTGAGAGAAACCAGAGAGAGCGAATGAGACAGCGAAAGAGAGACGAACAAGGCAGGTATTATTTCGAACACCCTCGGTCATGGGTCAGAGATGAGTGATCTGCCGTTAAAGGGTTGCAGCTGTTGTAAGCTTCCGAATCATGCCTGGCTGCATATTGGTGTGCACAACTGAGTGTTGCTTCTTTTGGTCCACTACTCTGACACATCGGGTGACTTAGACAGACCCACACAATGCGAATACACCTGTTGCCGTCTGTATCAATTAGGTCCTGTCATGATGCGTCCGTCCTATACAGGCCTATATAGTGCAGAGAGGCCGACATCTACGCGGGGAGACATTTCTTAACACAAGCCTTGTTTGGAGTTTTGAACATCGTAGGCTAAATATGTCATCAGCTGGGAAAATGGGCAAAATTTAACATCGAAAATAAAAATTAGAGCTCACGAAATTTGTGCGCTAGGAGGAAATGTTGTGCGCGCTAGTTTGAAATGCCGTGCGCGCGCGCGCACGCGCGCAGCTTAGAGGGAACATTGTGTCCACCGTAAGCGTGCGACGTATGATAGAGGGTCTGGAATTACGTCTTTAAAAAATGAGGTCTTGTTGTTCCAAGAAGAGAGAAAAGAAACTTTCTTAAAATAAACTTCTCCTGGAGCAAGAAATCGAACTCGGTCCTGTATTACAGATGTGATATCATGATGGCAATGTAATGTCGGAAAGCGAGAATTTTACTTGAAATCATAGCTGAACAAGTGGGTTGTGTGTGGTGTCTGTTGTTATCCAGCTGTTGAATTTGTCAGTGGAATCATTACTCATCTCATCTTGCATGGTCTGTGTGATATACTTGGTTGGCTGCCTCATCACACACTGAATTCACGATTTCCAGTTGGACGTGATGGTGCTAGGTTGAACATAACCTGTTGTTAGTTACTTTGATGCCTTGTTTGGCTGCAAATCTATGCTTCTCAGTCTACAGCAGGCCTGTTGCCATCTTCATATATATATGCTTCAATCATTTCCTGTGATTGGTTTATTTTCTTGGAGATTAGTCATTGGTGTTGCACAGACTTTATATGAACACAACTTTGTAAACTGTTCTGTAGTAATAAGGTTGGTGCTGGTAAGGCCTCTAACAGGAAGAGGCACTATGTATAACTATTCTGAATGGCTTTAATTTTCAGGTCTTAAAGGTTTGTTTGATAGCCTTGGTACCAAGTGTAGGCGTATGTGAGTGTATTGGATGTGCGCGTGTGTGTGTGTGTGTGTGAGAGATGCTTTGGTAATAATTATGTTTTGCTGATGTCATTTGTGGTGTACTGCTTTTGATTTTTGCCATGGCATTTTGTTTTGAATCTGTATCCTATGTTACAAAATCGGTTCGAAAGTGCTGAAACCTGTTCAGCGTTGTATTTATTTGCAGTTAGCTGAAGACTAGATGCCAAGTCATATGCTTTTTAATTATTTCTACGATTTTTTTGCAGTTATAAAATATGATTCCTGTTTTACAACTTCTCACTGTTTCTATTCCAGCCAAGATCACATCGAAATTGTCGTTGGCAAAGACGGAGAGCTGCTGTTCTATCGACAAAGAGAGGGCAACTTCTATCCAACTCTCAAACTTCTGCATAAATGTAAGAGTCACGGCTAGCTTTTGTAAAATGTGTGACTGTTCTTTTCTTATTTCTTTATTTGTTTTTCATTCAAATTTCTGTCTGTGTGTCTTTGTTTAGTGTATTCATTTCTTTGCTTAGATTTTGTATGGTTTGTTTGTGCATGTCGATATGTATGTTGTTTATTTTTTCATGTAGACTTCATTTGGATTTTTGTGTTGGTTGTTTGTTCATCTAACTTCCTGTGTTGTTTGTTGTTCATCTAGATATGCATTGTTTATTTCTGCATTGTTTGTGTCTTCATTTAGCTTGATACGTTTTTGTATCTTCTGTTTTTAGATCCTTTTATGATGCCTCACATGCAGGTCGACAAAGGCGCCATCAAGTTCATTCTAAGTGGTGCAAACATCATGTGTCCTGGTCTGACATCACCTGGGGCGAAAATGGCTAAAGTTGAGGCAGAATCTGTTGTTGTATCCTTTTAGTGGTGAATGTACTATGTATTCAATTAACGTTAACAATTAACAAGTAATGTATTAGTGCTGTATCAGACTGTTGAGTGAAGAGCAGTGTGCACTTCTCCAGCAGTTGAAATACATTTCTTTTTCAGTTGCACAATATCACAGTATAACCAAACTTAGTGTAGAATGATTCATGTCCGTCCTTGGCTAAAAAAATTGTGAAGTTATGTGAGTTGTACACCGTTGAACATTCCGATTTTTGCCATATGTAGTTCAAATACGGGCTTCAACTGCATAAATTTGGATGTTACGTACAGAAATTTCAAAGAGTTCCCAAAAGTGCTTCTGTTGCACTATGCCAGACACGTAAAAGTTAAAATGATACATAAGCCCCAATCTCTGTGATACATTCATTCATAGATGCATATGCACCTCTTCAAGAGAACTACTCGAGGCGATACACCCTAGAAATAACCTGTTATTTGTATTGTACCACTGCTATCAGTTTTAACGTTCCATAAGTTATATTAGGAGGTTTCTGTATTTCTCCATAAATGTTCACATACGTACCTTGTACACTTACTATATAGGTTTGTCTTGCATCATATAAAACTGAATCTATGGAAAAACTTGGTGCTTTAGCTGGATTTTGGTATTGGAATTTTCTGGTGTGTTTCCTTAATTTATCTGAAGGCTGTTATGGCTGAGGGCAAGCAACACGCACTGGCAGTTGGTCTTGCAAAGATGTCATCACAAGCGATGTATGTTCTTTACTGTATCATTTCCTTTCCGAAGCTTTCTTATTTTTTATTCAAACATTTTACTTTCACTGGTTTATTATAGTTGCATCATGGCTGACTGCACTTGGTATCAAATCAATTTGAATAGCAACCATGGAAAACAAGCAAAGTGTGTAATTATAATTATCAGACAGTAGTGAAATGCTGACATCTTTTGTCAGCTGAAGCTTTCAGCTTTGACAAATACAAAGCCTTCTGATGTAACAAGTTGTGTAAAAGCGATGGCTGAAGGACTAACGTGTATGCTTTTTACCTCTCTGACTCGAGTCAAATCCCAATTCTGTAATGTGAGATCGACTTAGATCGCATATGAATTATGTATAAATTTTTAGGCCAGTGTTTCCCAAAGTGGGTTCTACGGAACCCAGGGTTCCGTGAGACAATTAGATAAGAGTGTTTTTGAATGTATTGTTACATTATAAATCAGACTCCGAGTTAAAGAAAAGGGCTGCTTGGGAAACTTTATGTAAAACAATTTCTGGTCTAACTTTAATCGATTAAACTGTACATACCTTGATCACTGTTTAGAAATATTGTACCAGAATATGCTTTGTTTAGGGAGGGGTTCCATCAAAAAAGTTTCAAGTCAAAAGGGTTCCATAGCCTAAAAAGATTGGGAAGCGCTGTTTTAGGCCATTATCTTCCTTAACCTTTTAACAATGAGAGGGATTAGTTTTCCATACATTTATTACACGTTGTCGTTATTTAAAAGTGTTAGGATGCCTCCTTAAGTGTAACAACAAATTGTATGATTAAGGACCAAGACAGTTTTCGAAGATTGAACCAGTTTAATATAGTTATAGTTTGCCACTCTGCTTATGTCTCAGTGGGCTTTTCATTCCTATCCTTCTCAATGTGGACTGGATTAAATCCTTTCCATAGACCAACATAGAAATGTACATCATTTGTGCATTACTGAGCCCAGGTGTTTTGTTCAAGTACAATACTAAAGTTGTTGCCAATGGTGGCAGATTGCCAGTGCGTTTGTCTTTGAACAGTCTCTGGAATGCTACTATTATGCTAGTGACAGATAATTGTGGGGATCCAACTTGTAAATATAGATTTTAATCATTCGTCCTAGATCTATGGGAAAGGATGGTTTCTATTGGATGGTTTTAATTATTTATGAAGCCTAACTGGAGACTTATGTTAACTGTTTACAGATTAGAAGTCAACAAAGGAATAGCCATTGAAACTATCCACTATCTAAATGACGGACTGTGGCACATGAAGCCTATCAAATGACGCAATCAAGCGTTTCTTCATCTGCAACACAGGGGCTTGACACAAAACGCAATCATTACCTCGTCGGGATGTGTAGCTTTTAGCCGAGTTCGTCAAGTTGGGCTTACACAACTGCCATGTTTTGATTGGGATGGGGAACGTTTTGATATTTATTTAAAGTTGTGTAGGAAATGTCAAGCAGGTCCGGGTGTGATAGAAGATAAATTTTGCTATTGGCCATTACTAGTTTTATCGATTCGGGATGTCGTGTGTCCTGCTGTCTCTATCTCTGTTCAGATTTTGTGATTGCTTTTTGTGCTTTGCTCCATTAAACGTACAACATATTTACTTCATCTCCATTATGTTGGGCAATGATTGGTTTGCATTTAGATGTTCATTAGCAACAGTTGGTACGTGAGAAAAACTTGGTCGACGTTCGACAGGTTTGTGTCGCATGTAGTAAAATGCTTTCACGCTGGGGTGAAATGTTGCTATTTGTGTGACGCAGCAAACTTCGATATGAGATGGCTGTGTGAAATGGCTCAGTTGGAAAGAAAATAAGAGGGCAGAAGTGAAAGCGTGCTGGACTATCAACTGACGGGCCAGAGGTTCAAATCCGTGACAGTGCTGAAATTGTTTTAGGAGTTCTGCTCCAGTTACTCGTAGCCAACTCGGCTATAATGAGTACACTGACCGTACAGTGTCAGTGTGAAGATTAGACGGTGAAGGAGAGGACTGGCCACTTGTTTTGCATATGCCAAGGCTAAGAAAATGAATATATACTAACACTTCTTTTCCATGTCTGCCTCTCTGTTGTCTTTGTGACAAAAGCATATAATTGTTTTTGGAAATGGAAGAATGGTTGATAACCTGTGCTTCTTCAGGAGCCAGAAGATGTGAAAGCAAGCAAGTGAAGATGAAGAAAAAGTCCTTGAATGTTTTGCATTTGCACTGTGTCTCTAGTGCACATAAAGTGCTGTATGAATGAGTTTTGGCTGTGAGCAAGTTTTCAGACAACTTACTTCCTCAGAACTAGTATACAAGAAGCAAACCTTTAAGCAGGTCTTGCTACCCCTGCTGATAAATATATTATCAGAATCAATCTGTAAAGGTTGACTGTTTCATAACAAATATGTTGCAAAATAATTGCAAAGTTTTATTTGATTTAAGATGAGAAAAACACCGGGAGTTCATCTTTAAAACGACAACATCTGATATGAAACCACACATTAAAACCAGTAAACGTTATTGTAGGCACCTTTTACAACTAGTGATTACAAAGTCCTAATTAAACAGGTGATGACTAGTTCTTGTTAGTTACTGAGTAACTATGACTGTGTTACAGTTAACTCAATTTTTAAGTCTAAAATAGAATTAGTAAAAATAGTTTGCTAGTAAGTCATTAACTCATGCAGCTGTGTAATTAAAATAACTTGTAAGCTATAGTAAAATCTTGTTGAATCTTAGATGCACGAGGGGTTTATTGCAGGTCTGCAAATATGCTTTCTAAAACTGCATTGAAAAACTGTTCTATTATAGCACTGAAATAGTCCATGTCCCACAATTTGACACTCTTTGGAACACCTTTTGGGCATCATTTTTGGAGCACCTTTCCAGGTGATGTAACGGCACATTGCTACCGAGTCCTCGTCTACTAAAATCTTTGACAGCACAGTCCAGGGCTTGTAGTATTGTTGTTAGCTTATATATTTAGACAAACCCTAAAGCAGTAACTGCACAACCTTTCCAGTACAGGCTTAGCAAACTACCAGTTAACATACATGTATTACCTTCAGCAGTAGTGGTGGAAGGCTACATGTTACCACTACGCGCCATCATACATGTATACAACCCAGGCAACGAAATGTACCTTTGAAGGGTTTTTGATTACGTGGTCTTCGAAAAACTCCCCTTTTAAAGGTTAAAACACCCGGGCACCAATAAAACACCAGCACATGTAGAGAAGGCAAATGCGGTTCAGTAACTCTCAACCGCTGAAGCTGTCCAGGGGATCGAAACCAGATTTGATTTTGCAGACGGCAATCACGTTTGCGACGACGGCGGAATTTCATAATTAAACGCCGAAGATGATGACGATGACGACGAAGTTGCGCCCGTCGACAGTGACGACAGACTACTGCTGGCCGGCGAGGAGAAGGGTGCCCGTCTATCGACGCATGCGCAGGACGCCGATAGGTCCTCGGCGCCCGAGTCAGACGACACTGGCGTCTGACAGCAACATTCGTTAGATGGCGCGGCGACGTCCGAGTCTCGCTGGAGCCTGAGGGCGCGTTCGTAGTCGAGGAGCTGGCCCATGAAGTTGAAGTTGGGCGAGATGTTGGGCTTACAGCGCTTGACGTGGTCGTAGGCGTCGTTGAGGGACAGCGAGTGAGAGTGCATCAGGTAGGCCACGGTTATCGTCACTGATCGGCTGATGCCCGCCAAGCAGTGAACCAAGACCCCGCACTTCTTTCGCCTCGCTTCCTCTACAGCAGAAACCACGTATACACAATAATCATGCTTAGGTAATACCTCTGCATGTACGTAAATGGTTTGTTGTATAATATCGCTTTTTCGTAAGGCCGCTAAACGGCTATCCAGGAGATCTAGAGGTGCGATTTCATGCGAGACGAAATTCATTCATTCTGAGAATTTATATAGCGCCTCTCCACGAGCCCTACTCAGAGGCGCTCCCAGCCCTGCCATAGCTAAATAAATGTGAAGAAAATGTTTTTAAGCTGTCTGTCTGAGAAAAGTACTTTTTCAGCGGTTGAATTGTTCTAGGACGGTCCAATACAAAAGCAAGAGGTGGGTAAGTGCTTAACAAGACACTTATCTGTCAGAACCACGGCAGTCAGTGTTAGACATATTAAAGCCACTTTCAGTAGGCTACACAGTCGTTTTGCTAAGTGGCATTTCGTAAATTGACCAAACACCGGTTATTCGCGATCATGGAGTTAATCAGGCCTACCCAAACATAAAGTTATATTATGCCACAAAAAACCGCGAGAACTGTTGAAGCTAATTTTTGCCGAAGTCAACACGAGATCCACGACGAAACATTGTTTACAATCGTGTACTGAACAATGAAATACAGAAAGACAGAGAATTGAAAAGACACGATGCCACGCGCTATAAGCGCCACCTATAATGAATATCATCTCATGTTACATGTCATCGGCCGTTAATGTTATGTCTTACAACTGGATCCATGTATTTATAATTTCGCCAATGCCCGTACTCTGGCAGTGCCAGTCCCAAGCCTGAATAAAGGAGTGGCGACGCTGATCATCTGCAATGACATAGCAGTGTTAATCAACTATAGACAAGACAGAAGACCTCATTTTAAGACGTCATTTTAAGACGTCAAGACCTCATATTAAGACGTCAAGACCTCATTTTAAGACGTCATTTTAAGACGTCAAGACCTCATTTTAAGACGTCATTTTAAGACGTCAAGACCTCATTTTAAGACGTCATTTTAAGACGTCAAGACCTCATTTTAAGACGTCAACGATCGATGTTGTCATGCGAATTGCCGTTAAACTGAAAATGGTTTTTATGCTTTCTGTCTAACAATCGATAGCTGAGCAATTCTCTATTTTCACTTTAACACGACCCTTTGTCGCATGCAGGGCCAGGCCATACCGTCTTTCAGTCGTATAACTTAACGCTTTAACGCCGAGCGTGTACTAAAAGTGACTGGGAAGCCAATGCAGCTCGTCGTTAAAGTGTTAAACAGTTCGATAGAAATGCCGCAAACAGACGATTTCTTCTGTTATTCAATTACACGTTATTCTGTGTAAATGTTTAATAACGGGATCAATGTAAATAAACCGTAGTTACGTAAAGCGCTGCGGCGCGCACGCTTGCATTCAGAGCGTCACAGCGCAACGAATTAACCGACGCGAAAATGAAACAAAGAAAATCCGATAGAACACGAGATCCACAACGAAACATTGTTTACATATCGTGTACTGAACAAAACATACAGAAACACAGAGAATTGAAAAGACACGATGCCACACGGTATATTAGCGCCACCTATAATGAATGTCATGTCACGTGACCAGTCCGCTGTCAATTTAACGACAAAATGTCAGGTACAATGTCGCAGTGATGACGGGTGATGCGGTCAGAGGCGTCTACACCATAGAAACCTTGGAGCAAATGCTCCATCCAAAAAATAGGAGGGGGAGATCTGTCATTGTGTGTGCCACCATTTTAGGGGAAGGAAGGGGAAGGGGAAGAACAGGGGGAAGGGGAAGTTGCTCCAATGACTTCTGGGGGATAGACGCCTCTGCATGCGGTCACCTCACTGCATTGTGGCACACCGCAGATATTCGCTCACACATGTGGGGTGGGGGGGGGGGTGCGTGCACGAGAGCATTTGGAAAGCCGTTAGGAAAAAAGTACGGTGGCATGCAAGGACCAACATTCGATCCTTACGTAAAAATCATCCACTAATGTCAGCCTGCATGAAAAATGAGCACGATATGGAGAAGTCGATAAATAAAAAACTACAAAAATATATGAGACGATGATACAGCCGAGTTTCCTATACGGATTGGAATGTTGGACAATGCGAAAGCAAGATGAGATAAGAATTAGTGCAGCAGAAATAAATTGGCTGCGGAAGGTCGCAGAATTTCAAGGCTACAATTTACAAAAAATAAGAAACGATGACATATATTAAGACAATCATTAGGTAACCAAAGAACTCTGCTAAATGGAGTCATCCAACGAAGACTTCGATGGTTTGGCCATATGGAGATAATGCAGGCTGACCGAATTCCATGCCATGCAGTACAATCAAGGTTCGAAGGAAAGAAAAACAAAGGAAGACCAAGGCTGTGCTGAATAGACAATAATTATAAACGAGAACATAAAAAGACATGGACCAACATCGAGGGCAGCATTGGATTTGACATATGACCAAGGACACTGGAGAACATTAATTCGTACCATCGCCGCCAAATGGTTCGCGTCAGGAACTGATGATGATGGTGACAATGATGACGATGATGATCATTGATGATGATCATTGATGATGATGATGATGATGATGATGGTGGTGGTGGTGGTGGTGGTGGTGGTGGTGGTGGTGGTGGTGGTGGTGGTGGTGATGATGATGAATGGCTGTCTGTATGTTCATCCATCCGTCCATCATATTTTCACATCATAGAAGTTAGGGGGCACTTGAATTTGGCCCACAGAAAGTCTTCACGGCCCCACCTCCCCAAACATATCTACCTACTACAGACACATTGACGGAGGCGCACAAGGCAACCTATAACTTCTGTAGTGGGAATGCGATTTAGTGGAGCAGACAAGAGTGGAATGGGTGGAGCAGACATGAGTGGAATGGACAATGGTGGAGTAGACGTGAGTGGAATGGACAATGGCGGAGCAGACATGGATGGAGTGGACATTGGCGGAGCCACGGAGCAGACATGAGTGAAGTGGACACTAGTGGAGCAGATACCAGTGAAGTGGACATTGGTGGAGCAGACATGAGTGGAGTGGACATTGGTGGAGCAGACATTAGTGAAGAGACATTGTGAAGTAGGTTAGTAAACCTTGGCGCAGTTTACATTAGACAGTCTGGGCTTCCCAATGAGTGTCAATCTTGTTGGGGATGCTAGTAGAACCGAAATCTTGAACTATTCGTTTCTGAATGGGGAATGGGGATTTCCACCTCAGATTTCCGTTGACAGACCAACAGCTTGTAAACGGGGTTTTTCGCTAGTTAATTTTCTTCAACTACGCTTTGGGTCTATAGACGCAGGCACAAGCCATACACGAACAACTGAAGCACGGTCAAATGCTTACACCACATGTTCTGTCGGCAAAGGTTTTCAGTGCCAGGATATTCAGTGATGCCAGGGCCGACCGGGTGGATTTAGGGGAGCTGAAGTGTGGGGAGAAGCTGCAGACTGAAGAGACAAGAAGCAGGAAGAGGAGCAAGCGGAGGAGAAGGAACAAGAGGAAGAGAAGCAAGGAAGAATGGAGGAAGAGAGGCAGAGCAGGATCAGAGAATTGCAGAGAAAGAGAGGGGGTCGGTGGGAGGATGAGTAGTAGGAAGAAGTGAAGAAAGAGACGGAGAAGGAAGAGAAGAGAAAGAAGGATAAAGAGGATATGGCAATGAGGACAAAAAGGACGAACAGGTAAAGGACAAAAAGGATTGTGAAAAGGACGAAATCAAAGAGTATCAGGAGGACAAGGAGGAAAAAGAGAGGTGGAGGAATCGGAAAGATAGAAGGAAGAGAAATAGGAGGAGGAGGAGGAAGTGGTGGTGTAGGAGGAGGAGGCTGGAAGAGGAAAAGAAGGAAGAAGAGCAAGAACAGAATGGAAAACGAAGATGAGGCGAAAGAGAAAGGAGGAAAAAGAAGAGGAAGTGGAGAAAGAAGCACAGAGGAAAAGGACAACAAGGTGGAGTAGGAGGAGGAGGAGGAGAAGGAGGAGGATGCGAGGAATGAACAATAATTGAAGTTGTAACCTCCATCGTCGAAGCTGGAAAGCTTCCAATCCGGGACGTAGGCAGAGTTTTTAAACGGAGAGAAAGCGTCCGAAAAAAAGACAAGAGTAAATAGGTACGAAAACGTGAAAAATGCTGGAGATAAAAAAGAAATCATCTTCCACAACGAACAGGGAACAGAGTCAGAAAACAAGGCGAGAAAGATTAGAGGGAACAGAAGAAGGGAAGATGAATGAGGTCGTGAAGGAGGAGGAGGATGAAGGAAGCACCGGGAGAGTGGAACGAGGGAATGGCGGAGTGCACGGGGAAAGGGCGGAATGAATGCAATACGGAGATGGTCGAGGATGGGGAATGGGATGCATGAGAGGAATATACTGCGGAGGAAGAGAACGCAGAGAGAAAGACTACATGATGACGGGGGAAGGAACTCATGGAGGGACACACGGAGGGATATACAGTATGATAAGAAAGTAAACAAGAGAAGGCAGAGACGGCAGAGTATGGAAGATAAGAGGGCAGAGGTTTAGAAACGAAGGAGTATGCATGGTTGGAAATGGGGTTTGGAGAACGAGAAGGAGGCGGAGAAGAGAGAGAGAGAGAGAGAGAGAGAGAGAGAGAGAGAGAGAGAGAGAGAGAGAGAGAGAGAGAGAGAGAGAGAGAGAGAGAGAGAGAGAGAGAGAGAGAGAGAGAGAGAGAGAGGAGAGAGAGAGAGAGAGAGAGAGAGAGAGACAGAGACAGAGACAGAGACAGAGAGAGAGAGAGAGAGAGAGACAGAGAGAGACAGAGAGAGACAGAGAGAGACAGAGAGAGACAGAGAGAGACAGAGAGAGACAGAGACAGAGACAGACAGACAGACAGACAGACAGACAGACAGAGAGACAGAGAGACAGAGACAGAGACAGAGACAGAGACAGAGACAGAGACAGAGACAGAGACAGAGACAGAGACAGAGAGAGAGAGAGAGAGAGGAGAGGAGAGAGAAGAGAGAGAGAGAGAGAGAGAGAGAGAGAGAGAGAGAGAGAGAGAGAGAGAGAGAGAGAGAGAGAGAGAGAGAGAGAGAGAGAGAGAGAGTCTATTCAGTACTAGTATGAGGAAGAGGAGAGACACAGACAGACAGACAGACAGAGACAGAGATGCGGCCGATTCATACCGACGATCGATAGCTGAAGCCGCAGAGGAGGCTGCTAGGCTGCACCAGCAGAGTAGGAGGTGGAGATGGGATGGATGGAGGGAGGGTAAGAGAGGAGGCTGCGGAGGCAACGGCAGAAGGCACCGTGGCGGCTGCTTGGTCGATTCCATTGAGCAGAATGCGAAGCAGGCGGATGGTGATGCTGCCTCAAGCAGCGGCAGCAGCAGCACCCTCAGCAGCAGCAACCGAGAGGCAGCAGGAGATACAGAGACACGTAGACGGAGTCGAAGGAGAAAAAGTGCAGGTGCCGCGCAGCGTAGGAGGTGCCATACTCCATCCGTACTCAAGACTTAAGACCAAGTTCCACTGAGCTCGTGCATATCTAGTGCATCAGCAGCAACTCAGATATGGCACTCTCTTCCGTCTTCGACAACAGGCAGACAGACAGACAGACAGGCACACAGAGACAAAGACAGATAGAGACCAAGGCAGACAGAAGTCTAAATATGGGCCCATAATTGCTGGTCCTCTACCAACATCCTCTAGAGGACCCTGTCGGAACGTAATGAAATGCATGCAGTCCGAGAAATACGTTGGAGGTAGGAAGCTACACTCGACACAGCCTAACAACATATCGTTAAGGCCAAGAGAAGCCCAAGGCCAAAAGACACGCCTAAGGCCAAAAGATACGCTTAAGGCCAAAAGAAACGCTTAAGACCAAAAGATACGCTTAAGGCCAAAAGATACGGCTTAAGACCAAAAGACACTCCTAAGGCCAAAAGATACGCTTAAGGCCAAAAGACACGCCTAAGGCCAAAAGATACGCTTAAGGCCAAAAGATACGCTTAAGGCCAAAAGATACGGTTTAAGACCAAAAGACACCCCTAAGGCCAAAAGACACTCCTAAGGCCAAAAGATATGCCTAAGGCCAAAAGATACGCCTAAGGCCAAAAGATACGCTTAAGGCCAAAAGATACGCTTAAGGCCAAAAGATACGCTTAAGGCCAAAAGACACGCCTAAGGCCAAAAGATACGCCTAAGGCCAAGAGACAGTCCTAAGGCCAAAAGATACGGTTTAAGACCAAAAGAAACGCTTAAGACCATAAGACACTCCTAAGGCCAAAAGATATGTCTAAGGCCAAAAGACACTCCTAAGGCCATAAGACACGCCTAAGGCCAAAAGACACGCCTAAGGCCAAAAGACACGACTACGGCCAAAAGACAATCCTAAGGCCAAAAGACAGCCCAAGGCCAAAAGATACGCCTAAGGCCAAAAGACACGCCGCATAAGGCCAGCTGCAAGATCCGTCGAATTGCGTACACAGCAAAGGTCAGGTCGTGCAAGAGGTCATTATGAAGAAGCGTTGTTGTCGATATGATAATGCAGAGGGTGATGATGACGACGACAAAAGACTTCCACATAAATATCCTGTATATATACATGACATAATATATGAATATATTACAATACATTTACAAGTATACACAGAACATATATGCATATATAAAAACACAGGGACACACACACACACACACACGCACGCACGCACGAACACACACACACACACACACACACACACACACACACACACACACATATATACACACAACCAGGCAAATACGAAAGGTCGCTTCTTAGACCAACTGCGAAGCCGCATATCTATTTACCCGTAACTGCTGCGCTGTGCATGCGCCCCCACTCCCCCACCCCATCCTCTCACTTCATCCCCGACAAAACAGACCCCACATTCAGGAAACGATTTCGGATGCCTGACACCCACGGACTGACAACACCCACCGCCAACACAACCATCACAATTCCTCTCCATTCACCCGCTCCTCCGGCTCACAGCAAGTGCAAAACAGGCAGCAGCAGCAGCAGAAGCAGCAGCAGCAGCAGCAGCAGCAGCAGCTGAGATCTGGCTGAGGCTGCCGCCAACGCAAAGCATCTTCCGCAAAAATGTTCACTCAGTCAAACGCATATAAATATTTAACACGGATAGAACAAGCCTCTTATTATCATAATATTATGATTATCATCATCGTCGTCGTTGTTGCTGCTGTTGTTGTTTACTACTACTACTACTACACTACTACTACTGCTACTACTACTACCACCACCACCACCGCCATTACTACTACACTAGTACTACTACTACTACTATTATTATTATTATTATTATTATTATTATTATTATTATTATTATTATTATTATTATTATTATTATTATTATTATTATTATTATTATATCAGAGCTGTAGTGATAAACTTAGAGGTGAGTACACGCTACCGGTTAGTTTTCCTAAGCAATTTAGAGGTGAGTATACGCTACAGTATTTTGTGAGTATACATTATAGTATTTTAATATAAATAAATATAAATATTTTGTGAGGTGAGTATACGGTCTCTAGAGGTGAGTATACGCTGCATACCTGCGTATACCCTCGACTACAGCCCTGATTATTATTATTATTATTGTTTGTCGTTGTGTCTTTAACAACAGTTACTCTGAGACGGTGACTAAAGTACATAGATTTACAAGTGATTACTGGCGACTAATTGAAAAAATCATGAGATCGAAACTAATGAGGATTTTCTTTCTTACACGTCTTCATATAGGCCTATTATGTGCATCAAAGTCAGAGGCGTAGCGACCGCCCTCCGTACCCTCCGACCGGAGGGGGCCCCTTCCTGGAAGAGGGCCCCTAAAAGTGGCAAAAAATAACCGTGAACGGCATTAAGTCATTATGATACTGTTTTGATACATCACATAATGCTATTAGCTACGTCATCAGACTTCAGTTGTCTATTGGCTGCATCAGTTGTCTGTCGGTCATTTCGAATTTTAGCTTTGCGTAAATACGGAAATCGAATACAATGTCATGTACACTGTAGGGCCAGTGTTTAATCTGGTCCCTCTCTTCTGAGGGGGAAACAAGGTTTGTCGGGGGGACCAACAAGGGCGACCTCTTGGGAAATTTCATCTTCAAAAAAAGTTGATAATTTTTTTAGTCATTCATCCCACTTTCCTACATTTTTTAAAGGAATTCATATCTCAAAAACTTTCATATATCTTATTCTGTAATTTTATTCTTATATTACTCGTTTACTCATCTCAGAGGAAGCGCAACAATCCTGGGGAATCCCCCCCAAAAGGTGTCTACATTAAATATTGCTGGCCTCTGGGAGAAAACATAAATCCTGGGGGGAAAATTCCCCCCAAAAGGTGTCTAGATCATAGTTCGAGAATTCGCATTCTACGAATTTTAAGAATTTAAAAATTCACGAATTTTTACGAATTTTAAAACTGGTTTTAAAATTCGTAAAAATTCGTTAAATAATAAAATAATAGAATTCTTTGCCATGGCAACGAATTTTATTATTTGTTCACTTTTGAACTTTTTAAGCAAGTAAATGTCAATGTCATAGGCTATCAATCAGCCGTAAAAGATAGCTGACTAGCAAGACAATTGTACTGATATTCAGTTATTGTTCTACTTGTAGTCTTGAACTTCGATTTCTATCATAGTTGGGGTGTGTGACTGTGAGTGTCAGTCAGCAGAACGAAAAACCCAGTGCCCCATGTAGCTCCAGTGTCACCAGTCAGCCACTAACACAGCCTGCAACCAAACATGGTTAAAAAGGATTGGCAACATGTTCACCGAGCTGTGTCTTCTACTTCATCGTCCTCTGATTCTGAGTCAGGAACAGCCCACTTCTCCCACTCTACTCTGGTTTCTGTATTTTCGCCATGCAAATGCTCCCGAATTCTGGCAGAACAACCAACAAATTCCTTGTCACAAAAACAACGCTGTAGTTTTGGATTACCCTTTCCTTCTCCTCCAAAATTACTACATACCTCCACTCCGGTCCATGTTCTTTCATCTTTAAAAAATCAGATTTTAACTTAATTATCTCGTTACATAATAAACTTTTATATTGAATTTTACATTAAATTCTAAGCAGAAGCTTAACACAACAAATCATGACGTCATCACATTTTGTTGTGGTTGCTTACGCTGTTTTTACAAACCCCACTGTCAATGTAAAAAAGGCCCAACAATGGCCCAACGAATTTTTACGAATTTTA
>OY744604.1:65384219-65451719 GCA_963556255.1 Allolobophora icterica | reverse complement strand
TTAAGCTAGCCCTGAGGCAGCCATGGGTATGAAGTGTTAGCGACTTCATTTTTCTTAACCTCGGCAAACGATGGCGGGTGGCCAGTCCTCTCCCTCGCCGTCTCATCTTCTCACAGACAGTGTACGGTGAATGTACTCATTATGGCTGAGTTTACTAGGGGCGCATGCGGAGCAGAAATTTTCGAACCAAATCTCTGCCCTGGCGGGAATTTGAATCCCCGACCTCTCAATTGACAATCTAGCGTGCTAACCACTACACTATCGAGCGTGACACTGACCGATAAAGGCAATTGCCTGTGGGAAGTAGGCCGTCATATTCTGCGACCAGTGGTCGCAGATCGGTATCTGAAGATACTGAAACTGGTCGTTGTTCTCAAACATGTTCGGCACGTTCGGCGTCACGTTCAGAATGTACTTGATCCCGTTCTTGTACAGGTTCTCGAAGTCGGCCGAGTTCTTGGCGTTTCCCAGGTACAGGTTCGGCAGAACTTCGACCGGAAAGTGGGACGCGTTGTCCGGAGAGACCGGATCGTTGTCTGGACCGGCGGACCCTCTGAGGGCCGAGTCCTCGCCGGAGGAGGAGGCCGAGTCGGCCAGCCGGAGACAGCCGAGACCGAGAATTGTCGTCGCTTCGTTGTCCTGGCTGGCGATGCAAAGCTCTGGGTGGAGGAGGCTGAAGGCGGCGAAACCACCTGGGAAAAGATACAAAAGAATACACGATTCAGTCGGACAATCTCATGAATATTAATCAGCAACGTCTATGGCTACGTTGTGTATGATGCACAAGGCATCAATCGATGGCTCGCCAAAATGAAGCCACAGGCAAGTCAGTCGATAACCCAGAGAGTCGGTCCAATGAGACAGTCACTCTGCGAGTTCCGTGTAAACCACCTGCGAATTAATTATACCCAGTTTTCCATTGACGCTTCAAAGTCATCCACCTGCGTGGGAAGGCATCATTTTGACAAGGAAGCCACCTGGGAAAAGCCTATTTTTCATTTAAAAGGAAAATCCAACTATACGGCAAGATTGCTCGTGACACGACAAAGACCTCTGGGAAATGCAGGCAACCACCTGGGAAAAGCATCGACTCAACTGTACCAAAAGCAGGCTAATCTATCACCCAGGATGTAGAGCAGTTTCCAAACTTTAAATCTCAAGCCAATTAAAACTAAGAAACTCTTAAAACGATACATGCAATGTAGCTGCAGCCGATATCAGTTCTCCTAGGTCACAAAAACAATACAAAACTTTGACCTATACACACAGGCAGAGGCATAGATGGAGACTGATGCAGAGATAGACAGACGTATACCAGAGATATAGACAGAAAGACAGGCAGGCAAAGACAGAGAGAGAGAGAGATAAGACCATGAGAGCAACTGGGTAATACATGGAGATCTGGTGGACAGACAAGAAACTAAGCCTGAAGGAGTAAGGACTGGCATGAAAGGTGACCTATATAGAAAGGCAGAACTAGAAACAGTCGAAGACAAACAGGGCAGAGCAAAATGGGAAGGTCACAGTGAAAGGGAGACAGAGACAGACAAACTAAGGCAAAGACAAGGACTGCACATAAGAATGCATAATAGGAGACAGACAGACAGACAGACAGACAGACAGACAAACAGACAAACAAACAGACGAAACACAAGATATAGAGGAGAAAGAGAAAGATTGTAACATAGGGAGAAGCAGAGAGAGAGAGGGACATAGACAGACAGGCAGACAGAGACAGACAGAGACAGACAGATACAGGTACCATAGATGCGTAAAGGAGACTGAAAGCCAGAGTAAGACAGACATAAAGAAACAGGAGATACAGAGCCGCAGAGAGATATAGAAAGAGAGACAGACAGAAACAGAGACAGACAGACAGACAGACGGGTCGAAATGCCGTCCACCCATAAATGAAAGACAAGTTCCAACTCTTCTAACATTCTTTGCTTTTCCTTGAAATCAGTCTGTCTCCATAACAACAGCTCATTGGCACTCCCTCATACAGACCAGCGGCTTCAATCAATATATATATATGTATAATATATATATATTTATACATGATGTTCGTGCGTGCCTCTCTCTGTGTGTGTGTGTGTGTGTGTGTGTGTGTGTGTGTGTGTGTGTGTGTGTGTGTGTGTGTGTGTGTGTGTAGGTGTGTGTAGGTGTGTGTAGGTGTGTGTAGGTGTGTGCATGCATGTGTTCAATCCTGCAGAGCGCACGTCTGAAGCTGACAGTGTGGTTGGCAATGAAGGCCACGCACTGGAGCGTTTAAAAAAACTACAGCAGGAGCGCTGGCGAGGGCGAGGAAAGGCGGCGTGGGCGGACAACGGACGACAGTGCGGACGGAGGGAAACTGATCGGCAGAAAAAAGGAAGAGAAGGAATGGTGACGCATATCGTCACCAAATATGGTCGCATGGAGGGGAAGAGATGATAACGGAGGAGCTATATATGTGTACAAAAGAAAAGCACGGACGCTAAAGACAACCATACATGCAGATGAGATGGATATGGAAGATATTACCACAGGAGAAGGAAGGAACGAGGGAGGGGGAGGGAGGGAGGGAGGGAGGGAGGGAGGGAGGGAGGGAGGGAGGGAGGGAGGGAGGGAGGGAGGGAGGGAGGGAGGGAGAAATAAAGAAAGAAAGGAAGGAAGGAAGGAAGGAAGGAGGGAGGAAGGAAAGAAGGAAGGAAGGAGGAAGGAAGGAAGGAAGGAAGGAAGGAAGGAAGGAAGGAAGGAAGGAAGGAAGGAAGGAGGGAGGGAGGGAGGGAGGGAGGGAGGGAGGGAGGGAGGGAGGGAGGGAGGGAGGGAGGGAGGGAGGAAGGAAGGAAGGAAGGAAGGAAGGAAGGAAGGAAGGAAGGAAGGAAGGAAGGAAGGAAGGAAGGAAGGAAGGAAGGAAGGAAGGAAAGAGATGGTCAGACGAGATAGGGCCAACATGAGGATATTGTAGAAGAGGTTTGAAAGAAGATGATATGAAATGGTTAGAGAGGGCGTGAACAAATATCCACATGTACCGGTACGTGTTTTCTACAGCGACCGTATGGCCACGACCTTGTTCTTTTCATGGAAGAAAACAGTAATTTCACAGCAGTGACAGCACTCCATAAAGAACCACTCCAGTATAGGTCTAGTGGTGCAACTACTGCAGTAGCTACCCTGTCCAGGTGCTACACACATTAGTGGTGCAACTACTGTAGCTATACCATTAATGTGGTGTTACTGCAGTTACACAGAATCAAAAACTAGAGCTAACAGGTTTGTAAACCGTTTGTTAGCTACTGTGTTGCAGCTGTTGCTAACTGATGGCCACAAGAGATGGTAGAGAGGTCAGCAGACAAATCGAACAAAGATAGATACTGACCACAGGAAATGAATAAGTTATTATTATTATGCATTTATTAACCGCAACTATCTAATGACCAGTCATCATCAGTCGAACATGCTGAGCAATCGTGAAGGACTTGCTCAAGATTCCTGCACCCCCAGCCAACTCGGCTATAATGAGTACACTGACCGTACACTGCCGGCGAGAAGATGAGACGGCGAGGGAGAGGCCAACTGCAATATATCTACTTCTCATTATTACTGGCCGCTGGTCACTCGCCCTTATATGCCGAGGCTATAGAAAACTGAAGTCGCTCACACTTCATAGCCATGGCTGGCTTAGGGGACTGCTCTTCTTCTCAACCAATCGGCCACAAGGTCCTTCACAAGTGACAACAAATGACAACCTGATGAAAGCTAAAGGACTGATTACACAAAATCATCACATGAGACAAAAAGATGACAAAGCACAGACAGTGGGAAACAAATGAGAATCTAGAGATAATGCTTTCGTAACAGACATAGAAAGCAGGTGGTTTAAGCCGACAGCTGATCAGTGCATCAACACATGTTGCCGGAAATACAGGAAGAACCTGACAGTCAGTCCTTTCTAAATGGCAGCAAGAGATAAACAGAAAATAGTCTATGCAGCACAAAAGCTGTGCTATAACCTCTGATGATTTTCAAATTTAAAATTCATGGAAAAGTCTAAACATGCAGGAGTTGGCTATAGTTGTGTATGGTCTGAAATGGAAACCTTAACTCAGTTCAGGAAATTATATGAGTTTAAACTGAAGAGAAACAATAAATACAAAGTGAAACTTAGAAATCAGAACTAGTGTTCAATCATAAACAATTTACACTTAGTCTGAGCAAATTATACAGAATAAAAAAGTAGCTCATAAAAATTATATTAGAAGAAGCAAATTCTGCTCTTTCTTGATCCTATCAGCATGCAAGAGGCATGGTATCAAAATCGTTATATATCTAAATACAAACATACACGCATACATACATAATTACATACATACATGCATACATACATACACTCATACATACATACATACATACATACATACACTCATACATATATACATACATGCATGCATACATGCATGCATACATACATACATGTATGCATACATGCCCGCATCCATACATACATACATACATGCATACATATATACACACATGTATGCATGCATACATACATACATACATACATACATGCATATATACATGCATACATACATGCATACATACATACATACATACATACATACATACCTACGTACATGCATACATACATGCATATATACATATATTCATACACAGATACATGTATACATACGTACCAACATAATACAAACATACATATACCAACATATATGCATAGAGTACTTTAATCCACGGCAGGTCAGATGTAACAGATGTAACAGACTTTTTAGTGCATACCTTTTAAGTACGTGACTTTGCAGCCATCCTCTTTGAGACGATGGTACAGGAGCGAGACGACCCCGACCCCCGACAGGCCCTTCGCCTCCTCCGTATCGCACACGCACCGACCCACTCCGTCCTCCGTACCGCACTCTAAACCGCCCCTCGCGTCTTCGGTACCCGGCGCAGTGCTAGACCCGCCTGCGTCCTCCGTATCGGAGTGAAGTACGATGGTCTTCGTCTTCCAGTGACGACTGAACCTCTCCCTGGCGTCCTGACAGTTGATGACGGACTCCACCGGAAGACAGCCCGTCCTCAGTCGGCGAAGCATCAGGGTCGGAATCATCAGGTGAATCGCACCGACGATGTGCCCCGCACGGTACTCGGCCAGGGAGCGACAGTCGAGGACAAGTACCCCGGTCTCGTCTCCTCCGGCAACCGCCAGGTGGCTACCGAGCCACTCCGCATCGCACTCTTCACCCACCATCTTTATTCCCACCACCACCACCACAACCACCAGCTCCTCCTCCTCCTCCTCCTCCTACTCTGCGGCAGTTGTTGGAAGTTCTAGGTCGACGCACGGCGGGGGTCTTGGCACCCACGCGGCCACGAGGACGATGTCCGCCAGGCAAAACGCGCCCTCTCGCGGGGAAGAACTCGTACGGTACAGCCCATCAGATAGACCAGTGGCAACGACGTGTAAATTGGGCGATCGAAGGAAACGCGGGTGAGTTTCTTCTACCACGGCTCCACAAACTTCAGGCCTGCAACAACCGACCTCGGCGTTCGTGCTACCGTGTGGCGGCGTCGGCGGCGGCGGCGTCGGCGGTGGTGGTGGGATGGCGGTGCGCGCTGGTGGCTGCCGCAGTCAGCGATAGTCATAAAAAGGTTGCGTGGGAGCGCAGTGCCCGTGTTTAATACCAGTGACTGAAGGGTGTCAGTCAGGCGGCGTTGAGTAAATCACCACAGCACGCGGAAACTACGGGGTGGGGGAGGAGGGTAGGAACCGAACGTACAAGACGGACACCGCCACGAACAAACTCACAGACACGCATACTGACATCGGCCTGAATGATAAACGCTGAAACAAGCTGTTCGGAGAGCGCTTGTTAAATTATCAGCGCATAGTGAGGGCGAGCGAGCATGCGGGAAAGACATACAGACAGAGACAGACAGAGTGTCGTCTTCCTCAATGGCACCGGTGGAGGCGTCGGCCTTGCGATGACTCATCTGGGTCACTGGGTAGCTGCAGCCATCTCCTCCTCCTCCTCCGATTCCTCCTCTCATCCATATTAGAATAATGCCGCGACGATGCCGCTCTTGGCTCATACGCCACGCGCCCAGCGCGCTGGGCCGAGCGCTGGGCCGATATGCTCCGGCAACACACGCGCGCCTGGGCGAGCGCCGCGGCTGCCTGGCTGTCTGGCCGAGCAGTGATTAAGCCAAAGCGAATAGCCAGCTGCGGAGGGCAAAGTCCGATTACGAGAACGGCGACAGGAGATTATTCATGGTTGCAGTCACAGGATTACGCCAAATACTGAATGCGCGTAAAGTGTTGAATGCACGTCGACTGCCGTTACATCAGTTGCGCTACGAAAATGACGTAATCGCTACCGCAACACAATTGGCTCATGACGGCGCCGCAGGCCACTTAACTGGCGACCTCTTTGGAATAGAAGCAGAGTGAAAATTCTGCGCCAATTCTGGTCATCCAGCCGGGGATTCTGTTTAGGGAGAGAACGTTCACAGCAAAGGCCGGATTTCGACCTCGTAGGGAAGCTCCTCACCCATCATAAAGCTCACCCATTTACAGCTGTTCAGAATTTAAGTGCAAAATGAGTGCCTGGCACTTCAGAGTACCGATAATTACTTCGGAGGAGGTTGGGCGTTATCCGGGCGTGCCAGCGTCCTAGGTGAAGTAGGTCGACATTTCTCAGCGCCAGGTCAGATTCCGGGGAGGTCAAGCCGACGACATAGCATATTAATAAATTATGATAAATAAGAATAATCATGAATGAGAAACAATGAAAATATTCTCCCTTATGTCTTATTGATATCGGCGTCAAATCCGAAGGAGACGAGGTTTCGGTTAGTTCCGAGAACGGGAGGTGTCCCATGCTAACGGTGGTAGTTCCACAGATGGATGGTGCCATGATGGTGAACAGAAAGCCAATAGTAATGAAGGTACAAAACAGATAACGACTATTGTCTGCGAAGGAACGAACCCTGTGCTGAGAAAAGGCCTTCTCACGACATATCCCACCCGGCGACCGCAGAAGGGGAAAGAGTCGGTCCTGAGAAATAGGTTTACAGCGGTTATTCCCCTAAAGGAAACGACCAATTCTGAACCTACTTGGAGAGAACGGATACTATTATAGTCTATGGGCAGAAGTCTTACGGACAGCCATTTTACATCGAAAGCTGTACTGTGGCTCCGAGAGCTGTACTGTGGCTCCGACCGTAAAACTGGTTTGGAGTCAACCACACCACCAGGGGCGTCTATCCCCCCCTAAGTCATTGGAGCAACTTCCCCTTTCCCCCTCTTCTTCCCCTTCCCCTTCCTTCCCCCTAAAATGATGACACACACACACACACACACACACACACACCGACAGATCCCCCATTTTTTGGATGAAGCATTTGCTCAAGGTTTCTATGGTGGAGACGCCCCTGCACACCACGAAGTTACACGTAGGCCTGTAAATGTAAACGTTATTATATAGTGACTGTATGGCCTCGACCCTGAATCCCTCGGTTGGGATCCTTCACCACCGCTGCCCGTTTGCATAGGAGCCACGTCATTTAAGGTCCCCGTGGTCCCACTCACCGTGCTAGCCCGAGATTAACAGATTGTCGATATTGTCAATGTATACATTTTCTCATAATCGTAAAGCGACCATACAAAATTATGGTCTCTATGTATACCCTGCTATTTTAATAATGAATTTCCAGGTTTTTAAATCAGATGCTATTCTTCACCATCGCTTCCAGATTCAATGGGCACAACACCATTTAAGGTCCTCGATTGTGTAGGCCGTGATTCAAATCTCTCAAACGCGGTGGTGTAGCGGTATGTTATGTACATTGTATCCAGAGGGTCGCAGGTTCGAATCTACGGTTCTACCTGAAGCCACTTCGTAGCGACCTTTGACAAGTTGCTCACCTACAATTGTCCAGCGCTCGTGAATAGGCTGGTGCCCCGCGCTTAGTCTTCGAGCAGTGAGTAATCTAGACGTCTTTGGGTGGGGGGAATGTCCCCCCAGGATTTATGTTTCCCCCAGAGGCCAACAATATCACAATGTAGAGACCTTTAGGGGAGGAAAATGCCCCCCCCCCCACGATACATGTGGATACATGGTTTCCCCCAGAGAGATTAATTCCTAAAAAAGGTCATCAAGCTTTTTTGAGAGAGTTATTGCTGTGGAAAAAGTGAAAAAAATCGGACGAAGGACTAAAAAAAACACTGGTCTTCGAGTGGCGCTTTAGAAGTTTACGAAATATGCTACGATAGGAGTTCGATGACAGAGACGCTTAAATTCATGGCGTATGCTTCGACCAGCGTATATAGCTACCGGTAATCATGTAAGCGCACGAAAATCGCGTCGCAGAGACCAGAGACCAAGAGCGATGTACAGTGGAGGTACGAGTCCGATAACCAGAGATGCAGGGCAGCTGCTAAGGCGGATTTCGTTGAGGGCGAGCAAGTTTCGTCAGCTTCGGCGTCAGGAGACATGATGGATGCCATATGGTGGAATTGTTGGTGATGGTGGACACGGCATGGTGCAGAAGCAAAACCGGGATAGGAGATCTTGGTAAGTTCGGTTTTCAGTCATGAGCGAGATCCTGCAGGAGAGAGGGTAAGCAAGACAATACCGAGATTATGCGCGAACTGGCAAAGGTCTTAATTTCTGGAGCTCGTTCCAAAGAACAAGTGCATTGTGACTGACTGACTCGAGCGGTTGTGAGGAGCCTGGAGAAAGAGATATGAAGAAAGAGTAAATTTTGGTTGGTAGTAGTGAATGGCAGGCGATTACAATGGGCTGATAAGTACTTTGTGTGCGAAAGGCATTGAGCCTGAATGTAAGATATCATTTTGTAGTTGGAGCTCTTCAAAGGCAGTAACATGCCGTCATTTCCTTCGCTTTATAAGAAGCCCATTTAAACAGGTGCTATTCCTCTAGTGACTAGTCTAGCAGAGAACAAAAGCCTGCCAAACCACTATTGTAACTATTAAGCAGATAACTGTCGAGTGTGCTCCTGAGCAAGGGGCAACTACTGTCTCCCCCAGCTATGATACCAGTATTAGGACACGGGCCCATTCTATTGCACGGAGAGCGAAATGGTCAGAATTTAGCCAACGGGGAGAAAAAAGGTAGTACGAAATTTTGAAAAGGACACTGAAAGTTCTCACGTACTCGTGGTTTTCCGTGGTACTGCACGTCAGTACCACGGAAAACTCTAACTAGGTCGCATATATAATGTAACAGTTATACTCCTGCAGTTGCTGGATACTACTCTTAGGATTGTGTGTTTCATTAGAACCTGGAGAGATGTGCTGGATTTAATTAAAACAAACTTTCTACTGGGATATCTGTCTTAGACCAGGACAGCCAATGCTTTTTAAACAAAGATACCTGTTAAACCAAGATATTCATCCTACACCAGGATGCCGGTTTCAAAATCTGTACTAAAACCCAGATCACCCATCATCCATAACACCAGTTATTCTCCTCACTTAATCTTTTTTTAATAACCAGGACAAATCGTCCATGATATCCATTCATAGAAAGCACTGCTCTGAAATAATCATCACATGTCTACTTTTTAAATAACAACCAGAACAAAGACGCATATGGCAAGACGAGCTGCCTCGGCAACGAGCACGACCGACATGAAAACACAATTTCAGAGCAAACTGGGTCGCAGGCCCGGTTCGTCTGTTAGGCAAACTAGGCAGCCGCCTAGGGCCGCCGATTTTTAGGGGCCGCCAATTTTCCATTTTTCCAATATAAACATAAAAAAATAATTTCTGGAAACTCATAAATGAAACAACGTTGGATTATTTTTTAATTATTATTCGCTAGGTGGAAGGATTATAGTGTTGGTGTAATAAATTATGTTCTATTAAGGTAGGGTTCACCGTTAAGTTTTAATCATAAGTTTTTCCAGAAGTATTGAATCAGCAGTTCAGTTTACTCTAGTCTAGACGGTTAGACCATTTTCATTATTTTCAAATTTTTATTTTAATGAATGTTTGAAAATAAATAACGTAAATTTCAGTAAATCATGTCAGCTATAAAAGGAACTAAAAGCGATTGACTTCATTTTAATCACAGGTATAATATTATCTTATGGGTTGATGGGCTGCTCAAATGTAGCTTTGCCTAGGGCCACCAAATGTCTTGAACCGGGCCTGCTGCGACGACATAAGAATACACAGAAAGCGAGAACTTCAACGATTTGAGACCGAATTTCAGCCTACTCAAAATATGAAAAGTGTAGGCAGCATAGGGCCAGTGATAAAACCGTTACGTATTGCATGACAAGTGTTACGAAACATGAAATCGAATGCCACGCAGCAAGGCAAACATCACGTACATCCTAATATGCATTGCAATATGAACCATGCTCACGTTCTGCACTCAAATGCGGACTTGGGAATATTTTGCCTATACAGTAATATTGTGCATACAATAGAATAAAACAACTGCGGTAGAAATGGAGCATAAAATTTGCAACAATTATGCGTCCGGCTTGCATAGAAACTGCAAAAAGCGCCACCTGTGAGCAGAATTGGAAAGTTCGACTGTCCAAATGTCTGTCGAATGCTCGAAACCGACGACTCGGCAGATGTTGGAAAATCCCGCGAAATCGCCCGCTCGTTCACCTGCATCCAAAATGCAAGCTACAATGAGCAGAAGCAAGTTCTTTCAAAAAACAGCAAGCGAAAATTACACCTAAGAGCCTCATCATCACCTGGTCCCAGGCCAGGATCAGTATGATTCGAATACATTCTTGTCAGACGAACGCTTGCCAAGACGTAACTCGTGCGAACAGACTCGCACATGACTAGATACACAGGAGCCTCTGACAACTCAGTACACTCATCAGCTCAAGTTCTGCTGTAGAACGGATCAACCTCTTTTCATCTCATCAGACAGTGGTGCCACCATCATCACTTGACGGAGAAGAACGGGAATCCCCAGACCTGTGAGTTGATTGGTGTTCTGGGCGAAGCACAGCAGTATGAGTAGTCACTCTCGTCTGACTGTAGAAATGTCCGGTTAAGGGTTGGTTCAGAAATGCTGCGGTGGACCTTTGGCAGGGAGCGTGCCAGGCTCTCCAACGATGCCAGGATCTACAAAAAGAAACACAGCCTTTCAAAAGCAACATAAACAATCACTTAACTAATTACTCTTCCTGCTGGTGTATACAGCTGGACCAGCATAAATGAACCGACTTTGCATGCATATAACTCTGCCAATCTTTGTAAGTTATTTTTACTTAATGCATCAAATTAAAGATATTTCACTCTAGTATTAAGATTCAAACACACTTGTTATTGTAGCTTTAGCCTACATGATGTAGATCGTGACAAAAAATCATCGTTTTTGCAGTAACTAGCTAATAAAAAAATTCATGACAATTTTAAGAGTAACTGCACAAAACATGAAACCACATAGCCAGAAATTTGCACTGCACAGCAAAATTAATTATTAATTAGGAGATAGTCTGTTGCAGTCTTTTCTTGACTGCAAATTAACTCGGACACATGAGCAATGTTAGCGGGAGTGTGCCGTGCGTACCGATTCGCGTGGTTTATGATGCAAAGTTCCTGTTTAATCAATTTTCCGTATCAGACGATTCAACGTATTTTAATTCCATCCTGTGTTAGGAAACTCTTTAGTCATTTGAAACGCATTAAATCCCTTATCAGTTCGCAGAATTTGGATAAAAACTCGATCATCGTCTGTCAATGGTGCCATATTGCGTCACTAATGACAACAAAATATGGTAGCTAGGGCTGTTCCAAACATTTCCTTAAAATTTAAACTAGTACCAGTTCGATTTTTTCAAAGCAAGTACTATAGTGAAATATCTGTAACTAGGGAGTAACCGATAAGCATTTTTCTTCCGATAACCGATACCGATAATTTAACACGTTTTATTGGTGATTCCGATACCGATACCGATAATCACAAATTTTGTTTGAGCTTGTGAGTGAAGTTGTGACAATATGATGGTTATGTTAAAATATATATACAGATATATTAAAAATTTGTGGCATTTCGTTGTGTTTTGAAGTTGTTTTTGTTTGCAAATTTTAAGAAAGTTTTAGCCAATGTGAAAATGACAACTGGTCAGTTAAGGTTAGGTTTCGGGTTAAGAGTTGGGGCTAGAGTTAGTTTATAGTGATTTGGAACTTTGGGTTATGTTATGCTACCTCTCTTCACCTTACTTTACAAATTAAGCAGCTTGCCTTCGACTCGTCAGTTGAATTAAATTCGAAATAATTCCAGATCTTGCTTCTGGTTTGAGGAAACGAAAATGAGGTGAGTAAACAGGTTGTTTAAATTAGCGTCCCATGCGATTGCCTTGCTGAACTTGCGGAAAGTTTCGGTCGATGAAAAACTACATTATTTCTGAAAATGTATTATCAATTTAGAATTTTAGATTAATTGTATGCTGTAACTAGCGGACCGCCAGGCGGCCCTCAAATTTCAAATACTAGCGGGCCGCCAGTCACATGATTCCGCCAGAAGCGCTTTCAAATCCGAATTCTTAGCCAATACATTGGCTAACCCTAAGTCTAACCCTAAACGTCTTAAACCTGCCCGCTAAAGGACCCCCAATCTGGAACGGTTGCCTTCTCCTTGTTTCTTATACTTTCTGCAGCCATAAACCCGCTACGTGCAGCATAATCGAAGTGAGGAAGATCGCAGCTCATTATTGGGACGTGTAGTCTTCTTCTGCGCATACTTTTTCATGGATTCTAACGTCTTGACGTCACGCACTTTAAGATAACTAAACTTATTCGTTTCACACAGTTTTTGGAATTTTCTAAGTCATTAAACCTAAAAACTTGACCCGCATAAAAGGAACTTTCCGTTACGACCGCCATGCTAGTTTATTAAAGTAGCCACTTTCTCGAATCACGTGGCGTGTTACACGTGATTGGCGGCCCGCTAGCATTCGAAAGTTGCGGGCCGCCTGGCGGTCCGCTAGTCAATTCGTTAATTTTAAGCAAATTTCAAGGAAGTGCACTTAAAAATTACGATTTTTTTGTATCGGTTATTGAATTATCGGATTTTCCGATAATGGGATTGGAAGTATTTATCGGTGCTTATCGGTTTCCGGTCCAATAACCGGTTACTCCCTATCTGTAACGCATTAAGTATAAAATAACTTACAGAAATTGGTGGAGTTATATGCAAGCAAAGTCGGTTTATTTATGCTGGTTCACCCTGTATATATATATATATACACACACATATATGTGACTTGCTCTGGCAAAAGGAGGTGTAAGTCGCCAACGATAAAACATTATTATTTTATTCTCGCAAAAAATGTTCTTGGGGTACCGACCTGACCTTGCATAACTACATGACCAATGGAAGGCAATGGATACAATGCAACCCCACAACTTGTAATGCAGAGAATATGGTTCAAACATCCTCTAAGGGTCACTGCATACGGAGACATGGAGCAAGTCCTTCTTCATTCATAATTCATCCATTCATTCTGTGAATTTGCATAGCATCCCTTCAAGATACCTACTTAGGGGAGTACCTACTCAGGAGTGCTCCCAGCTGGGGATAAAGAAAAGAAGACAAGTGACTTCTAGAACGCAGGTAGATTGTTCGTAGGCAATAATGCAGCTCCAGCAGAAGTCCATTCCAGGTGGAGGGACCCACAGCTGAGAAGGCCTGGCGCTGCCTGGTAGAGCAACGGGCCCTCAGAACCAAGAGATCCCAAGGCCGAGCCCAATGCAGTTGATGCTTGGTCATTAGATAGTGGCAGTTAAAACATGCATAATAATAATAATGTTAAAAAAATAATAATAATAAACAATAAATAAACAATAATAATTTGAGCAAAGCACATCGAAGCCACTAACCTGGGGGAAGAGAGGTCTTTCTTCTGCTTCAAATTTAACACAGTCTTGCATGAGGCGTTTCAAGGCCTTAGGCGTATCAGATCGGGCAAGGGAAATGTCCGGCTTCAGATAACCCTTGCCCACCATGAAAAGTATCTGATAAATAGAACCAAAACCAAATAAATAACCGTAAGAATCGCTTTCCTAATTTTCTAAATATGCCACAATCTGCAGGTTAGTTGGCTAAAAAGAAATGTTAAGGTTAATGGAGAAACATTAATAATCTCTTTTTTGACCAAAGCATGAACAGGAGCAAGTAAAACTACAACAGTCTGACACAGAGTTGTCAAATATTCAACTTAACCTTATTCTGATCAACTGTCACCAATCTTCCAAGAACTTCAATCCACAAAGATCTAAGTTTCTTTGAAACACGAAGTTATCTTCAAAGTTAATATCCAGTGATGGCTGCCACATCAAATATTGAATGACCGTTTCTCATTTGGCATTATTAAAAACACGCTGAAGAGGAAGTCTCAAGAAACTTAGTCAAGACGAAAAGACATGAATAAAAGGAGCACAACAACCTTTACGAAGACTGAACAGATAAAAAAATGGGTTTGAACTCCTACACCTGTGATAAGAGGCAGACAAGAGTATGTTACTAAATGGCCATGAAAGCATAATGGCCACGAAGGCATACTGGCCACGAAGGCATAATGGCCACGAAGGCATAATGGCCACGAAGGCATAATGGCCACGAAGGCATAATGGTTATGAAGGCATAATGGCAATGTGGAAAGGGTTACCTGGCTACTCTGATTACCTGATCTTTGTTGTTGATGTTTGGATATGGCAGCTGGCCAGTCATCAGTTCATATATCACAATTCCAAACGCATAGACATCTGACTCGAAAGAATATGGATTCTTCCCGCTCATACGGATCACTTCTGGTGACTAAACATAAGCAATGAAATAAACTGATTCACCTTGTCACCTTGTGCTGTCAGCTCGTGGAGCTCTAGCGATCGTCCTGGTGAACACACTCCACCGTCTCCTATTCGATGACAAGTCTCTCAATTCCGCCAAATTCATGCCAGTTACATCTTGTATCTCATCCATCCATCTCCTCCTTGGGCGACCCAGTCTTCTCCTCCCCTCACCGCACGCCAGCATCATTTCCTTCTCCAGACCATCAGATCGCATAACATGTCCAAAGAACCTTAGCTTCATTCTTGTCGCAGTTTGTTTTAACGACTCTTCATTCTCAACTCCAATCTCCTCTCGTATTGATTCGTTCGTTCTTTTCTCAGTCCAAGATATTCTCAGCATCTTCCTCCATATCCACATTTCACAAGCGTTAAACTGATTAAAAAGTTAAAATGCTAATGATGAAATAACGACAGTCTAATCTGAATAACACATAAAAAAGAACAAATCAAAGTACTTAACATCATCTGGTCACTGTTTTACACAGAGAACACTAGTGCTAAATAAATAGCGTTTGATAGGCATTTAAAAAGTAATCACTTAACAGGAACTAGTTACTGGACGAGGAGTAACTAATTACTATAGTTACTTTATACAACCAGTAATTAATTACTAATCACCGTCAATTTTCAAATTCAAACAATGTTTAAAAAAATTTGTATTTACTATGATTGGGAAAAGTAGTCAAAATTAGCGGCACTGGTGGTTTGCATATTATAGGCAGGTTAATAATAAAAATTACAGCTGCAAGCAAGCCCTGGAGGTCTGGAGGTCCATGTACCCATTCGAAGGGTCGCACCCAGTCCATTACAAAGAAGCCTTCGGCTCAGGTGTAACTTTGTATTGTATTGTTCGGTCACCACCGCTTTCTGGCCCTTTTCTGAAATATCGTTTGTGACATGACAGCATTATTTTGGTTTGAAACAAGTTCAAGCAACGACAATTAGCGGCAGCATATTCTTACATCAACAGTCGTGAAACAGAATGCAAACATGTAGGCCTATGTATGCCTACTCTGTTATCTGCGAGTGACCTTAAAGTGGCGGACAAAGCATACTAAATTCGTATACAGGGGAAGGTGAGGAAAGCGGGATAGGGGAAGAAGGGATGAGATTGGTCAACTCCACTTTTTGGAGCAAAGTTACGCCCCTTAGCTTTTGGCATTAAAGTTGATTTTAAGAAAACATATAAAAATTGGTGCCTACCATCCATAGAATGGAACCAGTTGGCTGCTGGAACTGATGAGACCCACTCCATCTGACTTTGACCGTCGCCAAACCAAAGTCCCCTATTTTGACGCAGTAGTTGTCAGCTAGGAAAATATCTACAGGCAGCGAGTAGTAAGGAGACAGAACTACGTGCAAATCACAATCATTAAGTCCACTTCAATCAGTTTCATCATCTGGGATGTTAATCTCTTATATTATTTATACTAATACTTATACTTTTGACTGTGACCAACAATGCCCACCACTGCCGCCATCACCCCAACCAACAAAATCCACACTGACACTACAATAAACATCAACACCTTTATAACCAACACCAGCACAGAAAAGAACAACACCACGAAAAATCACTATGAACTCCATTTGATCCCACTAACACCAACTCTGCCTCTATCACCAAAACCACCACTGACATGAACACCGTCACAACACTTTCACCCCATAAACTCAACTTCACCCCATGAACTCAACTTCACCCCATGAACTAAACTTCACCACATGAACTCAATGTCACACTAAGAACTCATCTTCACCCCATGAACTAAACTTCATCCCATGAACTCAACGTCACACCATGAACTCAATTTCAAAAGCCCCACCTGTGAGCAGAATTGTCGACACCCCAAGAACTAAACTTCACCCCATAAACAATGCCAACACCTTCACAACCAACTCCACCAACCTCACCACTAATGCCATCATGAACACCAGCATTTTGACCATCAAACTGCAATCGAAACTGCCATAAGAGAACACAGAAAAAGGATACTGTTTGACTTCAAATCGCGGTGAATGATTTTCTTCGCATGTAAGTAACTGAAGAAAGAAAACATTACATTACATTTTAAATAAAGCAGAAAATCTTGTACGGAGAAAAATTCACAAACTGTGTAACACTTTAACGAAGAGCATGTACTAAAAGTGACTGGGAAATCAATTCGGCTTGTCGTTGAAGTCTTAAACTGCAATCTGAAGGGAAATTACATATTTAAGCATGATATTCAGAAATAGTGATGTGAGCGTGAAATATTTCATTTGAAATATTTCATTTCTGACAGGTTTTTTTAAAATATTTCAATGACCAAAAAAAACATGTTTTTTTTACATCTCATCTCAAGCACTTCAGATATCTACATCACCGCCACTGCCACAGTTAGAGCACCAGTCAGACGATGATGATGATGACAGCCATGCTGACAAAGATGATAACAATGATGATGATAATGATAATGACAAAGACGGTGACAATGTCGATGATGAAGGCCATGAAAACTATGATGACAGTGACGATGCCAGTGATGATGATGACAGTGACACTGACAGTTATGATGATAGAGACAATGATGATGTTGACGATGACAACAAAGATGATGACATGGACGATGATGAATAACAATGAGGAAATCTTGTAACTGACAGATTTTAGCAGTATAATTACTATTAATGATGGTTTACTCTGTCTGACTGATAGTACTATTTATGTTTGTGTTCTAAGTTGTATTAAAATTTTGTTCGCCGGATTATTATTGAGTCTAGTTGACATAGTATTTGTGATTTATAATTTGTCTTGTAAAGTCACTAAAGTGTTTCGAATTCTATACGATTGACTGTGTCCTAGGCTAGCCTCCTAGGCTAGCTGCTAGCAGAATTTAGCTAAAATCACATTTATTTCATTTATGACAAAACAAGTGATTAATAATAAATGTTAAGCATAACAATGAACAATAACATCTACTTTATTAGATCAAACTGTAATTTGTGACATTTGGTGAATAAAATATGTTTTTCAACATATAATGTAACTCTCATAAAAGTCATTCTTAAAAACAGGTAATTAGAAATAAATTGAGTATCTCGAGGATGGTCATCACTAACACAATAATGCATATAATATGTAATATGAGAGAAATAAATAAACTGTTATTATGGTTGTAATTAGTTGTAAAATGTAAAAAAAAACTAATTTCAAATGTTTCAAAGGAAACTGAAATATTTCAAATAAAACTGAAATATTTCATTGAAATATTTCAACGCCAAAAAAAACATGTTTTTTTACATCTCTATTCAGAAATGGTCCTCACAAACTTTGATGCATGTCAGTACGTATCGAAACAATTACAGTATACACTGCACAGTACCTTTGAAGTACCCATTTAAAAGCAGGGCTAACTAACAGTTATAAAGAGGGTGTCTGAGTTTAAAAGAAACTAGTTTCTTTGAAATTAAGTCACTCCATGTTTACCACACCACGTCAGTGCAAAGATGTGTGTAACAGTAGCCAACTGCTTCGAGAAATTTCCGTGCAATACAGAGTATGCATATATTCATTTATTATTCCAAAACTGGCTGGCATACCGCAACCAGGAACAACTGCAGTTAAATTAAGCTAAAAAATAAATGAGAGAAGGATAAGTTTCAAAGGGAAAGTAGTTTTTAGTGGGTAAGTATTGTTGCAGTGTGCTATCGAAGAATTTTCTTGAAGAGCATTCTTGGGGATATAGTGTGGAGCTTTAAGCCTCTGCTCAGATATTATTACGTTATTGTGAAGACTTTGAGCAAGCCTTCATACTTAACTGATTAGTGCCATCGACTGAATGCTTAGACACTAGACAGCGGTACTAAGGAATTAAATAAATAGTAATAAGTAAGTCGATTCAAGAGACTTGATCACTGTAACTCACTCCATTCCCTGTGCCGTCTGTCGTGCAATGTCAATCAGAAGCGACACCTCGAAACGAACTTCGCTGACGTGAAGATGTTTGTAGAGACTCGATCCTTCACACCACTGCGTAATGATCGCCAACACCGGTTTAGATGTACAGCCCATGAACAGCAAGATATTGACGTGCCTTGTCTTCCTAAAATTTAGAAACATTGATATCATTTGGAATATCGGATGTGAAACCATTCACTAGATAACATTCATCCAATTTTTACCATGCCATCACTGCACCATTTCCACCCACACACAGCCAATCCTAGCCAAACCTACACTGTACCTTCTTAGCCAAAAACATGTCAATTTTTACCACGCATCCCTGCAGCATTCTTTCTAAAACGCACTCAACACTTACCATACAATTACTGCACCATTTTGATCTATTATAGCCAATTCTGAAAAATACCATCCAAAACACTGAAATTCAGCCACAATGTACTAGTTAGCGCTCATGAATTATACTGGCGCCCAGCGCTTTAGCATAGCACTTTAGAAATTTAGACTTAACAATTACGATTACACTATGACTTATATTCACTAACCTGAGCACAGCCACTTCGTTCTTGAATGCCTCCAGCTGTGCAGGCGTTGGCTCCTTGACGTTGAGTCGTTTAATGGCTACTGGACCGTGCCATTGGCCTCGGTAGACCGTTCCAAATGAACCAGATCCAATTCGAGGACCAATGATGATGTCATCAGCTGGGATTTCCCATTCCTCATTTGAATCACGACGAGATCGCTGTCAATACAAACCAAGCTAGTAATTAGTAAATAATTTTATAGGTGAGAAAGCAGTCAGCACTTTCACAGTCTGGATATTGGAAATGTTGAAATTGCATAGGTTTAAAATTAAATGTCAAATTACTAATAAATAACGTCATGAATAACTTCACATCTTAGCCATACTATGAGTTTTCTGAAACATAAATTATTTGACATTTGGTCCAATAAAACAATTATTCAAATTGAAGTACATTGTCACCTACCAGTTTTTTGTTGTCGGATTCAGCTGATCTGGCGCGCGGTGGCCGCAGTTTGGCTGTGTTCGTAGGCGACGTGTGAGCACTGTGACTGTACGTCTTCGTGTTTGGATCAGGGCTTGAGTTAGTGTCGTCAGTGTGCAGAAATGTTGTGTTTGGACCAGCACCTACAACAGATAAACAACAACATCATGTCTGCTATTTCGAATATTTACTGAGTGTTTAAATTGCAACTTTCAACAAGCTCTCAAAGGTGTAAAACACAATCGATGGTCCTAAAGAGGAGCTACTTAACGAAGACTGAAAAAGCTTTTCAAGCTAGTATGTATGTAGTAGTATGTTGTAGTAGTAGTATGTAGTAGTATTCATGCAAATTCAGTGTAAGACTGTTCCAGAAAGATGGTTCAATTCACAAGAAGACGAAACAGCGTCATCATCATCATCATCATGTTCCGTCCTTGAACAAACAGGTCTTAGCATCTCTGGATAGTGTGTGCATGGGTTGTCAAACGGGAACCCGTAGGCATACGTGGGCTGCAGAATTAATAATATTGATTATCAACCCAATCAAAAAGACAGAAACACAGACATTTCTGATGTGTTCTGGAGCCACACTGATCGCCTATCAACGTTCATCCAGAAGTATTATCTTGAATGCAATCACGTCATCAGCTGTAGGCCATCACACACTGAGAATACTAGAAACATGACACAATGGCCACAATTCACGCAGCACACCTGATGACGTTAAAAAACAGAGCAATGTTTTTGTGTGAACAAAGGCCAAACAACTTCTTTATTTTAAAGAGAAATTCAAGCAATCCCACACCTGTCAGAGGAGTCTGGCGATGTAAATGCCGATGGAAACTCTGAAAACATGTTCCAATTATTCAGTTAGTCCACAGAAATAGAAACCAGCACATCAACATTATAATTACAACAGCCGAAAGAATCTGGCAAAAACTGAACCAAAGCTCAGACCACCACACACTAACCCACAGCACATTTTGAAGCCTGTATTACAGAGAGTGACGCAGGGAGACAATCTCGTCCCCATCCCCACCCCAAGTAAGTCTTCCCATCCCGCAGGTTTTGTCCCCATCCCACAGGTTTTCTCCCTATCCCCACCCGTTCCCTGCAGGACTACATCGCATTCCCACAAAAAGTTTTCAACAATTAAAATTTAAAAAACCAATTATTAACTTACAAAACTATCTGTATTGCTGATTGAATTAATAAAACACACACATAAAAAAAACAGATTATCTTAACACAAAGGTTTGCTTAACCAAGTCCCAAATATTTCTGACTAGTAGCACCTATCAACAGTTATGTTTTCCTGGTCCAATGAGCACATAACGTTCAGAGCAAACTGTAAAAACATGTTACCATTACTGCGGTTTTATTGCCGGCTCATTCCCCATTACTGCGATATTACCTTAACAGTAAACCCATTACCACAGTAAAATCACCATTGCCGCCCCCATCACTGCGTTAAAAGTATCGCGTCACTCTCTACTTTATTAACACAGAGTATAGTTAGTCACATGTTAGACAAAAAGCACTATGTTAGTACCGGTACTAGTAGCACTGCATACAATATTATTCGTACATATATAGTCTCTGAAGATTCCTCCACCACCATACCTAACTATCCTAAAAAGTTAGAATCAATTGAGCATCAGTGATTAACTAGTTTCCTTGATTTTTAGGCTAAGAATCGCAGAGTACTGAACTATGTTTAGTATGTAGCAAAACTAATGCACTTTCGTGTCCCAAACAAACCTGCCCTAGAAGAGGATCAACGGTTACGATCTGATTGACGTTAGGTGTTGATGTGGATCGATGCTCTCCAACATATGATCGAGATGGCAATGTTCGAGATGGCGGAGGAACAAAGTGAGGCTGTGTTTGTGGAGGATCACATCCAGCAAGCCAGCTGGAAATAAATACACGATGACCAGTGAAGCCACAACTTCAAAATATCGGATTGTTTTTGGTAATTACAGACTGTGAAACTGTCTAAATAACCTTCTCTTACGAGTAGGGGTCAGCCGGAAATCGCCTCGGACATTTGCCTCGGCCGAATATCCCTCGGCAAATACTGTACACGCAAATAGTTGCTTATCTGCCTCACATGCCGGAATTTGTAGGCTCATAATATCAGCTTTGAGCTTCATCTAGTATATTCATTTTGAAGAAGAAAAGTACAAAAAATGCCGACACCGCAAGTCCACAACGAACGTCAAGTCCATTTCATTGATCATTTATTTATAAAATAAAAAATGTATTAGTCAGTTATTACGAGTACAACAATTTATTTAGATAATTTTTCATTACATGAAAATGTGAAGCTTCGCTTATGGAACAATTGGTACTCGGTTCGTACCCGGATCCGGCAAATAGTACATCCAAATACTCGGATTCGGTACTCGGTAGAAAATGTCTACCCGGCTGACCCCTACTTACGAGATCACTGTCATTAGTCTAAATATTCTGGACCTTTTAGCTTATTTTTCAAATTTGTATTTTGGTCTACTGGAAGCAGTCTTCCTCCACATAATTTTTCATAATTTTACAGTCCTTTAGTTGCCTTCTTGGAAGTTTTGAATGTATCACAATTCTCCATGCACCAAAAGCAACTAGAAATGGCCATCACGTACAGACTTAAAGACACCAGTTTAATGATTTTGCATCACCCTGGCCATTTTATAATGAAACTCTGACAAAGATAAATCAAAATAAATAGCACATCAAATACGCAATCTTCAGACTTTTGAAAACTGTTTTTCTTGAGGAGTCTCAGTGACAACAGTAATAAATCTTCTGTAAACAATAATGATCAACAGTGGGACGACAGTTTAAGCACCTGTTCATATTGGCTTTTCTCAACTGACTACGCGAGAAGGCATTGTGGATCACGTGTAATCATAATCCAGCAATGTATGCTAGAATCGGCTTATAACTTGAAATACAGCATAATCTGCCATTGTTACATTTAATACTTTAAATGCAATGTGTTATTAGCAGTAAAGAATTTGATCTTTTTATTACAGGAAACATTAAGAAATATTTATCTATATAGTCCAACCATTTGACAGCACTAGCCATTCACAATGATTCTCGTACACTACCAGGTATATTTGATGACCTAACACAAGGCATCCAAATGCCAGCACTTAAAAAAACTTGGCATGTTCCACAAGATTATTCTTCAAAACTGGTCTAAAAGCAAAGTGCAGATTATAAACTGTATCACCGATGCTCAGACGTCAAAGACTTGCAAGACCCAGCAGCAAGAAGCACTCACAACTTCGCTTGTTCCCGTTTGCTGTCTTCGAAATCGTTTGCATGGCACCATCTCGACGATCGCTCACGGCAACGCATGTGGTATCGACCGCTGCACATCTGGCACTTGATACCTTGGAACAGCAGCTTCCGACACGTGTCACAGAAGGCCGGCGTGAAAAACGTCTTGCGCATCTGTACAAACCAAAGGACAAGTCTCTGCTAATGAAAGAAACAAGTGACCCACTGTCACGCCACCTATACTGAATGAAGTTGGTGCCAAGGACAGCACACACAACACATGTCACGTATCCTTCTAACAGCCATTAACGCTATGCCTCTGTGAGACTGTGTCACGCTGGTCTGTACTCTTCAAAGTGTAATAAATAACCACAACAATTATACACAGAACTGTTCTCATGAGGGGTTATATAAGGAACTCAATAAATCTTCCTTACAGCCTTCAGTTCACCTATTATTCTTGTCACCTGATTTGCTGGGTACAGCACATCTATCATCTCATCTCTTAGAACATCCATAAACATAACACAGAAAACATGTCCATCCTTTTTACAGAACATAACTGCTGACTCATTCCAATGACCTAAGGGTTCAATACAGAGGCCTTTCTCTTACACATCGCAACAACTGATTCAGCTGATCTTAGGGTTTAACTAAGCTAACCTTAACCCTCACACGTTCAAGCGTATAACTCTGCGAGCAGTCTGACATGAGTAGTTCACATCGTGATTTGTATTAGCTTCAAACTATAAAATATAATATATCATTTATTACCACAGCTCTGAACATTTTATGCATTGAAGTTTTACACCTGGAAAGTTTCACAGCTGCACTACAAACTTTTAAGACTGGCACATTTCTAGAACTAACAGTAGAAGCAAGTTTAAGCAAACTTCATAAAAATTCAGATTGCTGGACCTATAATGAAATGCTCGTAACATTGCAGCACAGGCGTACAAAGAGAGAGAAACAGGAACATACGAAATGATGCTCCGTTGTGTTTTGTGAGGTGAAGGCAATGGATTCTTTGAGGTCAACCGGTTCCTTTAGCTCCACGGACACTTCCTGACCTGCAAGCAGGGCAATGTCTGTCTCCCAACTGACCAGAGTACTGCAAGACAAGACATCAAGACTATGCAGCGTAACATGTATTGTCAACCATACGAAATGGGTACAAGATTTCACTAGCAGTTCACTGAATTCATATGGCAGGCCTTTCAATTTAGTCCCTCCCCGTACAAAAACCTGAGGATTCTGAAGGCCAAAGAAAAACCTGTTCTAACGGCAAAACCACAGTTAACACTTTAATGACGAGCTGCATTGGTTTCCCAGTCACTTTTAGTACACTCTCATCATTAAAGTGTTAACCCTTTGCGTGCCAGAGGTGCAGATTTGCGACATTTTAAAACATTGACAAAACTGATGATTATAATCGTTTCAGCATTTATTAGCCACCTCATTATCAGTAGAGCCTGAGATACTACAGCACAGTTCATGACCCAGTGGCCTTCCAGATATCAAACTGTAGAAGGTCGTATGTTCTTGAATTCAAACTCTATTCCAACATAGAAAAAGACAGCTGTTCTGTTCTACGCCTCCTAACACAGCAGCGAAGAGACTAGCGATGTAACTAGAATGGAAATCTTTGGAAGTAACATGCAAGGTGAAGTCATCATCATACCGTTGCTGTGCTCGATATACAATGCACTTGTCAGGGTTCAATTCTCGACGTTTCATGCCTTTCGCAAGTGCCTCTCTCAAGGCAACGCCTGGCCTCACTGGAATCTACAAAGCAAAACAAACCATAGTAATAAGCCATCTGGTTTTCCATTAAACTTACAGGCATATGTTTAACCACGAGAAGATGAAGAAGAAGAAGAAGAATAGACGTCCCGTCCCTTAAGTTAGCCACAAAACACACATGGGTGCAAAAATAGCGGGATACAATTCACATAAATTTAATTATACTTGAAATAGAAATATGACAGACACACCAATGTTTTACAGAGATACAATATTACGGTATTCTTTTCAAAGGTTTGACTTAGCAACAAGCATTACCTACAATTTGCAAAAACCACTGCACAGATCAACTGCATCACCTCAACTGTTTTGCTAATGATACAATTAACATGCGTAAAATGGTACAAGCCACAAAGAGGAAATTCAAGTACTAAGGGATATTTTCTTAATTTTTTAAAATAAATAAGCTCAAAAATTCTAGGAATTTAAAAACATGTCAAAATTTCAAAACTGTTCTTTTCTGCCACAGCTTGGCTGGAAACACCTTCGAGTAGAATAAATGAAATGCATGATTTCTGCATAATTTGCTGACAGATATTTTGCATATTTTGACAGATATTTCTACATAATTTGCTGACAAATATGCTTTGGATATAATTTACTATCAACACATTTTCTCAAACTTTTACTTAAAAAACTTCACACAACTGAAAAGACCAAAAAGCTAAACCCAGCTGAACTGGCATGCAGTACAGACAGTGCACATGCTTATACAGTCGCTACAGTGCAAGACGAAATCGCCACAATGCAAATGTTACCTTTAATTGTGTAAACATTTAACTGCATTAAAACCCACACTGGTCAACTGCATCAGTAGCATGTTAAATGGCCACCATGAACAATTACGTAACTTTATTGTTTTCCACGTATACATGAACAGGTAGTTATGCTAGTGTTTCCCAACCTGGGTGCCTGCTCTAGGGGCACTGGGTACTATTTGTGCAGCTTTTTCTGTGAAAAATGTGAAAAACTACTGACTATCACCACTGACATAGGCTTAAAACAATTTAAAAAACTTAAAGTAGTGTAGATAGATATAGATACAACACTGCAGTTGACTACACGAAACATAGTTCATCATTAAAATAAAGAACTAAAGTTCTGGGGGAAAAAATAACTGAAATCAAGGCCAGTTGCCATTGACTGAATGACTTTTAGTGAGGGAGCCATGTTGTGAAAAAGTTTGGAAACCACTGAGTTACGGACTACAATCTAATCCTAACCCAGTGTTTATTAGTTCTTCCTAACCCAGTGTTTATTAGTTCTTCCTAACCCAGTGTTTATTAGTTCTTCCTAACCCAGTGTTTATTAGTTCTTCCTAACCCAGTGTTTATTAGTTCTTCCTAACCCAGTGTTTATTAGTTCTTCCTAACCCAGTGTTTATTAGTTCTTCCTAACCCAGTGTTTATTAGTTCTTCCTAACCCAGTGTTTATTAGTTCTTCCTAACCCAGTGTTTATTAGTTCTTCCTAACCCAGTGTTTATTAGTTCTTCCTAACCCAGTGTTTATTAGTTCTTCCTAACCCAGTGTTTATTAGTTCTTCCTAACCCAGTGTTTATTAGTTCTTCCTAACCCAGTGTTTATTAGTTCTTCCTAACCCAGTGTTTATTAGTTCTTCCTAACCCAGTGTTTATTAGTTCTTCCTAACCCAGTGTTTATTAGTTCTTCCTAACCCAGTGTTTATTAGTTCTTCCTAACCCAGTGTTTATTAGTTCTTCCTAACCCAGGGTTTATTAGTTCTTCCTAACCCAGTGTTTATTAGTTCTTCCTAACCCAGTGTTTATTAGTTCTTCCTAACCCAGTGTTTATTAGTTCTTCCTAACCCAGTGTTTATTAGTTCTTCCTAACCCAGTGTTTATTAGTTCTTCCTAACCCAGTGTTTATTAGTTCTTCCTAACCCAGTGTTTATTAGTTCTTCCTAACCCAGTGTTTATTAGTTCTTCCTAACCCAGTGTTTATTAGTTCTTCCTAACCCAGTGTTTATTAGTTCTTCCTAACCCAGTGTTTATTAGTTCTTCCTAACCCAGTGTTTATTAGTTCTTCCTAACCCAGTGTTTATTAGTTCTTCCTAACCCAGTGTTTATTAGTTCTTCCTAACCCAGTGTTTATTAGTTCTTCCTAACCCAGTGTTTATTAGTTCTTCCTAACCCAGTGTTTATTAGTTCTTCCTAACCCAGTGTTTATTAGTTCTTCCTAACCCAGTGTTTATTAGTTCTTCCTAACCCAGTGTTTATTAGTTCTTCCTAACCCAGTGTTTATTAGTTCTTCCTAACCCAGTGTTTATTAGTTCTTCCTAACCCAGTGTTTATTAGTTCTTCCTAACCCAGTGTTTATTAGTTCTTCCTAACCCAGTGTTTATTAGTTCTTCCTAACCCAGTGTTTATTAGTTCTTCCTAACCCAGTGTTTATTAGTTCTTCCTAACCCAGTGTTTATTAGTTCTTCCTAACCCAGTGTTTATTAGTTCTTCCTAACCCAGTGTTTATTAGTTCTTCCTAACCCAGTGTTTATTAGTTCTTCCTAACCCAGTGTTTATTAGTTCTTCCTAACCCAGTGTTTATTAGTTCTTCCTAACCCAGTGTTTATTAGTTCTTCCTAACCCAGTGTTTATTAGTTCTTCCTAACCCAGTGTTTATTAGTTCTTCCTAACCCAGTGTTTATTAGTTCTTCCTAACCCAGTGTTTATTAGTTCTTCCTAACCCAGTGTTTATTAGTTCTTCCTAACCCAGTGTTTATTAGTTCTTCCTAACCCAGTGTTTATTAGTTCTTCCTAACCCAGTGTTTATTAGTTCTTCCTAACCCAGTGTTTATTAGTTCTTCCTAACCCAGTGTTTATTAGTTCTTCCTAACCCAGTGTTTATTAGTTCTTCCTAACCCAGTGTTTATTAGTTCTTCCTAACCCAGTGTTTATTAGTTCTTCCTAACCCAGTGTTTATTAGTTCTTCCTAACCCAGTGTTTATTAGTTCTTCCTAACCCAGTGTTTATTAGTTCTTCCTAACCCAGTGTTTATTAGTTCTTCCTAACCCAGTGTTTATTAGTTCTTCCTAACCCAGTGTTTATTAGTTCTTCCTAACCCAGTGTTTATTAGTTCTTCCTAACCCAGTGTTTATTAGTTCTTCCTAACCCAGTGTTTATTAGTTCTTCCTAACCCAGTGTTTATTAGTTCTTCCTAACCCAGTGTTTATTAGTTCTTCCTAACCCAGTGTTTATTAGTTCTTCCTAACCCAGTGTTTATTAGTTCTTCCTAACCCAGTGTTTATTAGTTCTTCCTAACCCAGTGTTTATTAGTTCTTCCTAACCCAGTGTTTATTAGTTCTTCCTAACCCAGTGTTTATTAGTTCTTCCTAACCCAGTGTTTATTAGTTCTTCCTAACCCAGTGTTTATTAGTTCTTCCTAACCCAGTGTTTATTAGTTCTTCCTAACCCAGTGTTTATTAGTTCTTCCTAACCCAGTGTTTATTAGTTCTTCCTAACCCAGTGTTTATTAGTTCTTCCTAACCCAGTGTTTATTAGTTCTTCCTAACCCAGTGTTTATTAGTTCTTCCTAACCCAGTGTTTATTAGTTCTTCCTAACCCAGTGTTTATTAGTTCTTCCTAACCCAGTGTTTATTAGTTCTTCCTAACCCAGTGTTTATTAGTTCTTCCTAACCCAGTGTTTATTAGTTCTTCCTAACCCAGTGTTTATTAGTTCTTCCTAACCCAGTGTTTATTAGTTCTTCCTAACCCAGTGTTTATTAGTTCTTCCTAACCCAGTGTTTATTAGTTCTTCCTAACCCAGTGTTTATTAGTTCTTCCTAACCCAGTGTTTATTAGTTCTTCCTAACCCAGTGTTTATTAGTTCTTCCTAACCCAGTGTTTATTAGTTCTTCCTAACCCAGTGTTTATTAGTTCTTCCTAACCCAGTGTTTATTAGTTCTTCCTAACCCAGTGTTTATTAGTTCTTCCTAACCCAGTGTTTATTAGTTCTTCCTAACCCAGTGTTTATTAGTTCTTCCTAACCCAGTGTTTATTAGTTCTTCCTAACCCAGTGTTTATTAGTTCTTCCTAACCCAGTGTTTATTAGTTCTTCCTAACCCAGTGTTTATTAGTTCTTCCTAACCCAGTGTTTATTAGTTCTTCCTAACCCAGTGTTTATTAGTTCTTCCTAACCCAGTGTTTATTAGTTCTTCCTAACCCAGTGTTTATTAGTTCTTCCTAACCCAGTGTTTATTAGTTCTTCCTAACCCAGTGTTTATTAGTTCTTCCTAACCCAGTGTTTATTAGTTCTTCCTAACCCAGTGTTTATTAGTTCTTCCTAACCCAGTGTTTATTAGTTCTTCCTAACCCAGTGTTTATTAGTTCTTCCTAACCCAGTGTTTATTAGTTCTTCCTAACCCAGTGTTTATTAGTTCTTGCTTGTTGCCTTACCAAGTAGCCTGCCAAGTGTCTCCTATCACTGTTGCAGTTTGTGTTCGTAATTCGTCATAACTTATGTCCTTAATTGACATACTGCTGCTTCTAATTTCACAGAAACTGCTCGGCATGGCAGTTAGTCAAGAAACTCTCCTGGTACCCAATCATGAGTTGCCGTTCCAGGATTTGAAGTTTGAGGTTTGGCGGGGAGAGGGGTGTAAGGCAATGTTCGGTCATTGCAAAATGTTAGCCTACCTATCGATCAAGTAAGTTTTTGGCAGTGTACATCCGTTATAGAGACTCGACATCAGTAACTGCAAATCATCCTATCTCTGCACATCACAACATTATGCGCTAATGACCTGATGGATTTGTTTTGTATGTTAGTACAGATACTGGGAGATGGGAGGTTGAGATCAAGAGCTGTCGACTACTTTGAAAGGCACTGAAAATTTCTACATTAATATTCAGATACATGTATAGTATATACATACATACATATACATGTGCATAAGTATCAAGTCATACCAAAGCTAAGAACACAAAGATGTCAACACACCACACAAAGACTGCAAACACATTCTACAAAACTGTCTTACCCACTTATGTCACGGTGAGGTTTAAAACATTCGATAGTCAATAACAAGCTTCTCCTGACCCACTTTATGACTGAATTCCTCCTCTTTGTTACAAGTCCACAACCCCACAAATTTGATTGGCTAATCTCAGTACACAACATAGGTACACACAATCGGGGTATTTATACTCTTGACTCCACAAAGTCTTAATCTCACTAGCAACTGTTCTGGTGTTTTCTCATCAAGAGCAAAAAAACCATCAAAGTATTAACGTATTACACCAATATTGTGTTCACTACACTGGCTGCCCATCGAGCTAAAAATTCAATTTAAAATCTGTCATATAGTTCTCAACCCATTGCACTCAAACCAGTTGACCTATCCCTGCCCTCAATCATCCCATTATGCATACAAATACTTGATCAGTGGATACCTTGACTATTGCTCAGACTCACTCCAAAACAGTGTCAGGGTTTCAGGCAGGCGTTCTCAGTGGCTTGTCTGAAATTTTGAAATTCACTGCATTCTGTCAGTTCTCTAATGTCATCCAGAGAAGTAGAAGAAGAGCAGTCCCTTAAGCTAGCCCTGAGGCAGCCATGGGCCTCGGCATATAAGGGCGGGTGGCCAGTCCTCTCCCTCACCGTCTCATCTTCCCACAGACAGTGTATGGTCAGTGTACTCATTATAGCTGAGTTGGCTAGGGGTGCAGATGGAATAGAAATCTCGAACCAAATTTCTGCCCTGGTGGGGATTTGAACCCCCAACCTCTCGATAATGATAAAAGGTGCTACAGAAGTCATTAGATCAAATCAGTCAAGGGTCAAACGGTGCAGAAGTGGCCAGAGGTCGCAAAATCGCTTGACTGAAGCATAGAAAACACAGCAACCCTAGAAAACGGACAACCCCTGCACCAGATGGGGCATGGCCCAACAACAACGTACTGTCAATTGAAACACAATGATCCAGAGACCCCATGTCCTTCAAAGACACAGACTCCATCATACACCCATGGATAACACCACCGCCCAATTCCTCCGCTTCAGAGGCTGGTCGTCCATCCATCCATCCGCCTGCCTATATATATTACTGCTCACACAGCATGGAAACATAAAACGCCAATAGCCGGAGTTCCTGTGCACTCGCCAGCCATCGTATCTTCGGCCTCAGCTGCACCAGCAGCAGCAGCAGCAGCCGTGACATCAAAGAACTGACGCATCCAGGTTGGAGACTGACGTACTGGCCGCACAAACATCTGAGCAAAAGGTCAATGAACTTATCGATTGTCGGCAACGACCGTCCAGGGCAGCAAGAACAGCAGCAATGGACGTCACTACAGACAGCAGCAGCAGCACAGCCAGCCAGGCAGATGCACAGACAGGCAGACAGACACAGCGACATAGTCCGGAACGTGGCGAGACATTCCAGGACAGACAGGGACATACACCAAACAGACAAGACTGATGGTTACGTCACAAGCACCATACTTCGATACCGACTGACAGACGTAAAAAACATACCTGAAAATTCACAGGCACATAGATGCAAGCAGACTTGTAGACTGACAAGCAAACGGACAAATAACTTGATTGACGTACACCCGATCGGACAGAGACGAACTGGAAGGCAGAGACATAAACGGCTGGGAGTGACACAGACAAGGACAATGAGACAATGCACAGTGCGTATGATGAGACAAGGTCTTTGGGTGGATGACGATGACGACAGTGCAGTTGGTGTCCGGCTCTGCAGAAATAGAAAGGAGTTTTATTGGAAGGAGGGAAGACACAGATGTGGGACACAGATGTCGTACGTACGTTGACCACGACACACAGGAAATGGAGAGTTCAACTGAAACGCACTTTCAATGCAACACAGAAGTCTCATCCACATTACTCCATGCACAGATCACACACACACCTTCCACTCACTCATTTCTCCATTGTCCTATATCAAAATAGCGCCAATAGTAGATATTAACAGGTAGAGAAAGGTGCAGAGCTGATGCGCATTAAGGACCTGCACAAGATCTTTATGCAACGACCTTGCAAAAGCAGACTCCAACCTCTGTGCTACAACTCTCCAATGTTCAGCTGTCATGTCTCCATCAATCACTGTCATTGTCAGGTTCTTTTAAGACAATATGTAAGTAGCCATAAATACACACATATATACATACATATATATATACACATGTATACACACATATACAATGACAAGTTTTTTTTACCACTGTGTTACATTACTCCTTTCTGTTTTAATTGTCAATCCTACTGCTATTTTACAGTCACTATACTCTGTTATAATTGTCATTTGGATGCAATAAAGATTTTTGATTGATTGACATATATTGCACACAGCAGCCATTCAGTGACACATTTGCACACTGTGTGTTACCGACAGAACTTCACAGAAGTGTACCTGTCAAATTTCAGAACTTACGAGGAACTGAAAGTTGAAGAGACTTCTTAGCAAACAGAAGAGAGACCTAATGAACTGGCAAGCAGCCAAGACAGCAGCGCTCAATGCAGATTTATACAGTTGCTCTAGAGATTACCGCATTGCAAATGCTAATTGTGTAAACATTTAAATGCATTAAAATCTGCGCTGTCACCTGTATTAAACACAGGACATTTGCATTCGACTGCAAACCTGGAAGTTCATTTGCATAGCATTGATCAGTCTCAAGGGACCAGTGTCCCTAATCAAGGTCTTTGGCAGTCACACAGAAGGAAATTCCCAAGGACACAGTGACCCAATTCTTAGACCAAACAATGTCACATGACTACATCCTAGACTGCTTCTGCATACATAGCACACAGAAATCAGTAGACTAGACACTCTGTAAAATGCTGTTTCTTGGAGCAATATCAAGAGTTGTCTTATATTGAGGTCACAATATAATGGGTTTATTTTCTCCAGCTGAACTAATTTTGGGATCCAAGTCCTAAACATCATTACATCAGATTTCAAAGTTCAGAGTTAAAATGAAGCCAGTTATTATAATGAGTATCAACTGTACTTTCACACGATTAAGACAAAAACTACTTGAAACACGAAACTCCTATCATGCTTCTTCACTGTATGAACTTCTCAGTCACACCAGTGTCTCCTATTACCAGCCATACCTGATCTGGTCAAGACACTTGAACAAGCTGTGACCTTCTGTGTCCCTATATCCAGTGAATGCCTGCAGAATAGCCTGGAGCATGTTCGTTTTCAGGAGAGCCCTGTGTGTGATTAAGTCAAAAGATCAGTTGACCCTCAGTGACCCCAGAGTTGTTAGACACATGATGTAACCAATTACCTTACCTTTGCTTTATGATAAATTACGGTAAGACTTACGGTTGTGATCTGCTTGTTCGGTAGGTAAGCTTTGACCATGTTTCTCATTGTTCCTTTGTCCGTTGCATCCGTACTTCCACTAGGAACGGAAGGAGGGTACTGGGGCGGTGGCGGCTCATGATCCGCTGGATCAAGTCGATCGTCTGGCTGGAAAGGAGAGTCAGCTGGAAGGTCTTCAGAACTCAAGTGCTCCTGCAGCTCCTGCTCCCTCAGTTGGAGTTCGTGGATTTTGTTCGTGAGGCCCTCGTACTCCTGCAATGCAACCCACACAAGTTAACCAAACAATCCCTTTATCTCACCTAATCTAATCTCTCGAAACTTCTATAGAGCCATACTATCGTAATGCACAAGGCGTAAATTGATGGTCGCTTCTAAACAGACTGCACGCCAAATTCACAATTTGTTAGACAGAGCCACGCAGTCTAAGTTCCGTGAGGCTCAGGTGACCGGAAGACAGCCTGTGGGAGGTAAGCAATTTAAAACAGATTTCAGTCCGGACACCTACGACATCACAGGGCAGCAGAGAGAAAGAACTGCAACTTGCACAGAATAGGGCTGGCAACAGAGAAAGACCGCCAACCCAGTACTATTTGTTTTATTACATCACATTACATTACTTCTGGATTTTACTGTAGTAACCCAACTGCATGTTTGGCTGACTGCCCTCGTATAGATGTGGCATTTGTGACCTCGTTGTTCCCTCAACCAGAACATACACAGTACAGCACAGAAGCTTCGCTGTGGTCGGTCCAACTTTCTGGAATCGGTTACCTAGCATCTTACGACAGGAAATTCTTGATCCTTCTTTAACTCTATTCCGTAAGTGCTTGAAAACCATTTTGTTCCAGCCTGGATTTCCATCGTTAGGTCAAGAGCGCCTCTGATGAGTTTCTGTAGAAGAGGAGCTATATAAATCTGTGATTACATTACATTATGGCTGTCCATCCTTGCACAGATGCCTGCATGTTTAGCTGTTAAATTTTAAGTATCGCTTTGTGCAGAAGTCTGCATGTCTGCCCCTATGAAGCTCTGTCTGTGGTTGTCTGTTCTTGCACACATGTCTGTATGTCTATCTGTCTATCCATGTACATTGTGCATATATATGTATGTTTATCTGTGTGTAATTATACGTGTGTCTGTATTTTAACCTTTCTGTCCTCATGAAGAAGTTTTCGACTACAATGTCATCCAACTAGTATTTAATGCAGTCTGAGTACTTATTGTCTGCCAATAGGTTTCACGGTCTATTAAACCAAAAGTGGAGACAGTAAAATACAGTCACACGGGAACTCACGACATCACCCCAACAGCAATTTTCTCACAGACTCAGTGCAGCCAACTGTTGCTTCATAAACACATAAAGTCACCTTTATTGCTCAAGTGAACATCATCATGTTGGGCAGCTGTTTTATTTCTGTGAACAGTTCTATAGTTCAAGTCTTTGCTTTCCCACGCAATACCTCCATATCAAATCACAAGGTGTCAGAGAGCAGTGAGCATCACAGATTGGCAGTTGGCCAAAAAAATAAAAGTTTACAAAATAATCCACTGCTACAAGTGGAAGGTGATAATATGTCATCCAAACAGGAAGCTCTTTCACGGCAGAAGTGACTGCCACTGCAGTTACTGATATTATGCCAGACCCTCCTTACAGCAATGTAAAGTAGTACATAATAGGGAATGCAAACCCGGGTTTTGCCTACCCGGGTACCCGGGTAACCCGGGATTTTTCGGAACCCGAAAACCCGGGTTTAACCGCGATTGAAACCCGGGTTTGAACAATGACATTAAATTTTCATTACTATTTTATTATATTAAAATGTAGCCTAACAATATAAATGTAGCCTATTTCGGATGCATATCACTATCATTAATATACTACAAATGCAGTGAAACTCGAAAGATTAACAACAACAAAGGAGGCCTGCAGGTGAAACAATTATGTTTGAGCGTAATACAAACTATGAGCACCACATAAGCCACAACAGCTTCCACTCTAGACGAAGACAGCTTCCGCTCTTGAGACTGGACGGAAGTAATGTCCCTTTGTGACAGGTTAGACCCGCACGTGCAGTCTTGTCCTCTGCATCGAACGCAAGTATTGGGACCCCACAGCCCCACAGCCAAAGTGAGGGACGGACATCTGCCAAACCTGTCTTCGTCATCGTAAAACGTGGTTGAAACCCAGGTTTGGCATGATTGAAAAGCGTCACTTTCATCGTCGTTCACGCCGTGAAACTCACAAATGCAGAGTAATGGACATATAACGTTAGTACTGCACTTGGTATTACGTAATACTATTTCTACTTACTTATTTATCGGCTCGTTCCAATTGTTTATTCGTGACGTTATATGAGTGAGGATTCACATTTCACACAACGAGTGACAAGGCCGAATGTTGAGTTTGTTAACTCGTGACATTACCTGTCTGAACGCATTTCAGTGTGGATGGCGTCTAACCGTTTCAAACTAAATCCAACGAAGTCCGAGTTTCTATGGTGCACCACCCTCCGGCGTCGCCATCTACAGCGTCCTTTTCTTCGGCCTCGGCTGTGCTACGGCGCTATATAAATCGTCTTATTATTATTATTATCCAGTTCGCATGGTAGCGGTAAACTGTTCTTATATAAATTTAGTGACTTAAAAAGCAATGCTTAAATCAACAAATTTAAAGCGCGGTGTCTGGGAACACTTTATCGTTCGCGATTCTGTGGAACAGACGGCTCAGTGCCAGTTATGTAAATCGAAACTGAAAATTGTCGGCGGTTCACCACGATGTATGCATATTCATCTCCCACCCAAGCATAAGATAAACCTGCTCAAACACAAGGACGTAGATGACCCTTGTCATCTGCAGAACTTTGGACTTTGTAGCTGCATATAACGACGTTGTTCTTATCGCAAAACATAGTTCAATAATACTTATCATGTAAAGTTTGGTAAACCCGGTAAAAACCCGGGTACCCGGGTTTTTACTGGCGCCAAAACCGGAACCCGGGTTTGTAAAAAACCCAGGTTTTTGCATTCCCTAGTACATAACTTATACAGCACCTCTTCAAGTCATTTGCTCAGAAGTACTCAATTATTATTATTATTAGTAGTAGTAGTAGTAATTATTATTATTATTATTAATATTTTATTATTATTATTATTATTATTATTATTATTATTATTATTATTATTATTATTATTATTATTACTTTACAAACATTTTTAACATGCACAAAATCACATAGAAATGTGAATCTGAGGTGGGGGACAAATTTCCATGCCTCAGATTCACATTTCTTCGTGCCTCTAAGCCTGGCCCTGGTGGAAGAAGAAAAGAAACAAAGTAGCTTCTCCTGTGATTCAGAGCATTTGTGAATGATAGCAGTGTCAGCAAAAGGTACAAGCAGTTCACACCACCTGTGAAATGTCAGTATCTTCAGCAGACCATAACAGGACAGAGACATCACTGCAAAGGGGCTACGTCAGGTACTCGAACCCAGTTATAACGAGGTCATGAGGTCACGCCTGTGACTGCACTATATCAGCAGTAAGGCGATCAGGTGTATTACTATTTTTCATAAGAACTACTTAAAAATATGGAAAAAACACAGTTTGGCAGCAACTAACTGTAACAGCTGGCAGTACTTAATTTTTGTGTAAATTTAATTAAAATGATAAATCTGCTTAATGCAGAATTTTAAACGTTCCCAGTTTCTATCAGTTCAGAAGGATCGGGACCACGAGACTTAATTTGTTTAGAATGAATGAGTATGTAGGAGGCAGATGTCCATGAAAAGCCAGAGAAAATGTTGAGCAGCTAATACCTTGAGATACATCGATGGAGGATGCTTGTGATTGCCAAACTCTGCGTTGAGAGCCTCCAGGTTCTCCTTCGTCAGGCGTAACACATGCTGAATGTTTCGAATCTGGACAGAGAAACACTCACGAAATTAAGACACAGTTGATGTGGGCACAAAGCACAGTAAACAATTATTGTCAAACTATTCATCTGAATGCAGAAGCCATGATCCAGCAGCCAACCACAGCAGCGCTGATATAAAACAGAAACCAAAATATTGTTATTTCAACCATACACTTTGCTCTTACAGTCACAAAAAGTCAAAATGGATTCAGACTACAAGTTTACAAGTCACTCAGATAAGCTGTTACAGTTAGTTCAGACATTTACATTTGGTTCAGACATTTACAAGTGGCTTACATTTATGTGACTAACTCAGTCGTTTACAAGCACTGGCTGCAACCACGAAATTTATTAGTGTGTTCAAACTGCAGCCAAGATTAGCTCACCCAGTCATAATTATTAGCTCTTAAAGTCACTGTTTAGCTACCAGCTACAATAGCTATTTACTGTAACTGTCCTGTTCGCTTCTGAAGTCAGGATCAACATCCACAGCCACTGTGCTCCATTCTTTCACATTCTCAGGCAAGTAAAGAGTGGACTCGTTAACATGAAGTTGTTGGGGGACAAGTCATCCGACACGGTGTGATAACTGGACGGCGTTTAAAACAGACTAATGCAGAAATAATCTATTATCTAACTATATCCGTCAGTCTGTCCATCCAACCACCAATCCATTTGTCTGACTGTCCATCCAACAGTCAGTCCATTAGTCTCACCAAACCAGTTACTTAATAAACAGTACCTCTTGTTGTGAAAGAGAAAATCTAGTGTGAGTGTTAACCAATGCAGCGTGCTAAGTAAACAGTTTTGGGGGACATAACACCACTTAGCATTAAGCAGAACAGCGTTGTACCAAATCTTCAAACAACCATGAAGCATCAGTATTCCATCTCAACAATTAAACCAACTTAAAAACGTTTAGCTTCATCCTACTGACCTTAATAAGACAAGCTCAACAACAAAGCCACCTGGCTGCAGTAAATGACAGGGGCCACAGCAAGGATACCAGCAAAACAACCAATTGCAAGATGGCGGCAAACGGACATGTCCCTCATAGCACACTCATCACAGCTGCCCTGGAATATAGCAACAAGAGAGCTGATCCCACAGGATATTAAAGTATTGGATTTTCTTACCTCTGTAACGATGCCAAAGTGTTTTGAGAAAGCGCAGCTCATCGCCACGTTCAAGTTCATGTTTAAGACAGTTTTCAATTTCCTAGATGGCCAACCATACTTTTGTTTACCAAATTTTTAAAGGCAAACTGATCAAAATAAAGTAACCTGTTTTTCTGATTCAACTGAACAGGCCAAACTGTTTCTAATGCCTGCAAAAGAAGCCATCTTAGAAAAGTGTTCATTCTGTCCCTTAGCTTTACAAAACTATAAAAACGAAGTCGGATAGTTTTTAAAAATCCCTAAGATAAGCTAATAACAAAAATATTGTCAGCCATCTACGAAATTTAAAACTGTCTTAACACGAACTCGAACATGGTGAACAGTCCTGAACAGTCTTGCAGTTGTTCAAAATCCCAAAGATGAGCTAATAAACCCACAGGAACTGTCTTGAAGAAAGGACATCTGAGTCAGAGATTGGAATCAATCTCCAATTCTGAATCATTCACTCACAGATTCAAATAACGTGAATCACCGCTTTGGAAATTTATCCCAAAGAAATTATTCAGAAGTCGGTTATCCCAAGCCACCATAAAACGCACAATATTACATTAGATGAGAATAGATCTCTTACAGGAACTCTTAGCCTACATGACTGGAATGTCGGCCACTATCGTGTCATCTTGAATTCCAGCCCATTCCCTACAGCAAAACGTTAATATTGCAGTGCAAGGCTGATTTTCCAAGAATCTTGCAATCCCGAAACTGGGCCCACGATCCAGGATTTCACATAGGCGAGTCATAAATTATTTATGCGCAATTATCTAACACAATTTTGGATGCACAAGCAAGAGGAAGACGAAGCCACCGCAGAACAGATGCCGAACGATACAATCAAGTGGTGCCCTGTGTGGCCGAAACTTTGAAACAAAGTCATTCCAGACAACATTCCTTACTAATCTTTGGCATAAAAGACTGATCTATGAAATAACTAATAGCAAAAGCATCACAAATATGCCAACCCTACAACAGTTCTTTTGCATCAAGCCCTGTATCTGTCCAAACATGTATTCACATGCCTAAGCTATATATATTAATATATATATATACACACATTTATGTGTATATATATACATATATACATAAATGTATATATATATATATGTATACATATACAACATATGCATATGTCATATACATATGTATATAGACCCATACAGTGCACATAATATTTTAGTACTCCATGTAATATACATAATATATTATCTGTTTAGATAACAGATCTATGGCTACATCGCCTAAAAATCACAGAAAATATAAACCAGACAACAGGAGTTCTGATTATGGGCTGCAGAAAGTAGGACGGCCGAGCGAAAAAATTATTGCATGAAAATAGAGTGAGCTTCGAAGAATGCTGGTCATATTACACAAACAGGAATTCCACCACCACACCAGTCTCAGGACGAGCAGAGGCAGACAAGACGGCATTTCATCCATGAAAACTGTTAATACAAGCCTCGCATTCTCCGCAGATGCAAGACGAGCCAAACTGACAAACTTAGAAACAAGACGGAGTAAACTGAAACAAATTGGCAAAAATTGATCTTCACAGGCAGCAGAAGTTCAGCAGAGATGCTTCTCATAACTGAACTCAGAAAGACATCTGAGAAACGTTGCCGCGTAGACACCAGGTTTACAAGTACAAACAGAATACGAATAACAAACTACTGCTGTCTGAAACATTTACATCATTGTTGTCATCCTCATCCTTATCATCACTGGCGTAAACTTGTCCAAATATTGGGGGTATTTGGTTATTCATTCTGCACTTGCTGCATTGGGTGTACAGTCCATCTCAATTATTGGGGGGCACATGCCCCAGCTCCCCCCCAGAGTCTATGCCTATGCTATCATCCTCATCATCATTCTCATCACCGCCACCACCACTAGCAACAGTCCCGATTTTGGGCTCGTCTCCCCAACACATGTAGCCCAAGACTCTAGACATGCCTTGGAGACAGCTGTAGCTATTTGGAGCCATAGGAGTTTCTAGGGTGTGGAACAGTGCTGTCCAACCTTTTTGACACCACGGGCCACTGAAACAACTATTCTTGAAGCCAAGGGCCACACCAGTAAACTCAAAAGCAACATTTGACTAATATTTATTGAAAATTACTAACTGTATTAAAATTTATTTTGGCAATAATTATGCAATAATCAGTGAATAATAGGATGTATGTATGGCTTGCTTTATAATAATAGTCAGCACCAAAAAGTATATTAATAAACTTTCAAGCATGTTTTTAGTGAGATATTTGGCTTTGAACTGTGCTTGCAATTTTTTTATTTGCGGTTGGTATTCAGCTTGGGTGGGCTATTTAAAATCAGCTCGCGGGCCGCATGTGGCCCGCATGTTGGACAGCATGGGTGTAGAACTTTGACTTCTATATGCCACTATGGCAACCGATCAGAAGCAAAGTTGCTCCTAGGCTGATGGATTAATGGGCTGAGATGCAAACACAACACACCCATGCCAATCCAACAAACACAATTTTTTAAACATAATAAGTCACCTTGGTATTCATTTACTGCAAAAGAACAATAGAGGGCTGTGTGTACCTGATGCTGTTCTATTTCAACCTGCCTGCATTTCTTGTACTTTAAATATGATGTCTAAGCACATGCAAAACTATGATACGATTTGACTCTTCTTCTATTTTAATCAAAGAAGACTCCGATGGTTTGGTCATGTTCAGAGAATGCCAGATGATCAAATCCCACACAATGCACTACATGCAAGATTCGAAGGAAAATGAAACATAGGCACACCAAGACTACATATGCTGGATAGATAACATAAATGACGACATAACATCACTTGGACTAACACTGAGGGGGCAATTGACTTGATAAATGACCAAGGACAATGGAGGTCATTTATTCAAACCCATTGCTGCCAAATGGCTGATGTCAGGAACTGATGATGATGATGATATCTTAATCAGATAATTATATTGTGCTAATTTTTGAATTTCTTCAAAAGCATGGTTAGAGCTGGAAAAAGACAACTGTTGGCAAAATTAAATAACAGGAAGCAAAAGGTCCTGCACTCCACAACCAGTCTTTTAAAAAAAAGCAAGTCAACCAAGTCCTTTTTTGGAAAGTTGGAGCAGACACCTGGAAGTATGTCGGCCATAGGAAGCCGAAATCAAATGGAGTTTTATCTTGATGGGATAGAGTCATGTTAAGTCAATGTTTTGCCAGCACTTCTCACATGCAATATAGCATTTAGGTCAATTCTGTAAAGCTGCTTGAACTTAACAAACTGCTGTACCGTGTGAAACTGAAAGGATTAGTGACAGCCATAATATAGTGCAGTGTTAAAAGCCATCAATAAGCCTAATCATCGTCTGCACTAATTAATTTCCCCTCTCTCAACAACTACTCAGAGGAAGAACCGCCAAACTGCCATACATGCCGAATTGAGTTCAGACACAAGAAAAATGCTAGGAAACGATACTTGAAGGGGCACGGCAGCTGCACTACAGAAGCCTGGAGCTGATAGCATCTCTCTTCAGCTAGCCAAAGCACTGATAACATATAGGTGAGAAATGGTATATTTTGAAATGCCACCAGGTGCTGGCAACACGTTTTGCATTAGGGCTTGGCTACGGAAACATATATTCAGCGCTCGCTACGCCTTGAATTCCGTAAAATTATGCATCCAAGCTGGCTGTAAACTCGAGTACATATATTCGACAACTTGGGCAAAAAGGAAAGCAACGAATAAATTATTGATAAATAGATCTTTAAAAACTTTCTCTTTCAAATTTCTGCACTGTCGAGTTGCCAATTAAACACAACAGATACAGTAAACGTTGTGTCGTTAAACTTCTAGAACTCATAACAAATGTCCTCAAGGAATTCGTTAGCTAACAGCCACAATTATAAGTTGTTAACAGATTTTACTTCCCAGTAATGAAATGTACTTAAAACTGAGTGAGTACTTTCTCTTTCAAATCTCTCCACTGATATCATTTGTTCAGTCATTTTTTTAATAACGGAACAATTTGACATTGCATTCTCACTTTCCAAACCATGGTGGCTCTATAACTAAGCCAGCTACAAGCATACAGCCTGATCTCGGGCATCTTCATCTGCATTGTTATTATCAATCACCATTATAATTAGCATCACTCACCAAATTAACATTACTATACAATAACTATCATCATTATCATCATCATCATCATCGTCGTCGTCGTCATCATCATCATCATCATCATCACCATCATCATCATCATCGTCTTCATCATTATCATCATCATCATCATCATCATCATCATCATGATTCATCCTCAAAACTGTCTTTCTCCATTACTTTAATATCACAAAAAACATCATTGTTATCACCAGTGCCAATTTTCTCCACTGCTGAAATCCTAGTGTTATCAGCAACTTGTATGAATGTATGCATGTAAGTACAGTATGTATGTATGTACAGTATGTACATGTATGTATGTATGTATGTATGTATGTATGTAGCTAGACATTTACAACACATAATGCCTTTTAAGTACATCACAAGGCACTGCATGCCTGCATAAGTCTAAATAATGCTGAAGTCATTAAGGACAACAGTTAATCAATAAAAGAACAGTGCTCAGATAATTACACTGGTATGCTCCTGCACACATAACCCAACCGACTGAATCCTATCCAGAGCTGCTAATTGAATATTTAAAAAATTACATTTATGTGAATTATGTTACGTACGAAAGTATTCATACTATACTTTAAGGACATTATTTTTGGGGCCTGGTTTTGTCCCCGTCATTTTCATTCTCATTTTCTTTTCTTTTTGGTGCCATATTACTATGTAACAAATAGGCAGCCCTAATTAAGCGGGACCTATGTCCCTTTTGGGCTTTCCTATTGTGTCCGGAAAGTGTTACATTCCGATTGGTGCCTACTGTACGTTTGTACTTTTGTATTGAATTCGGATCAATAAAGTTGAATTGAATTGAATATAGTATCCTTTAAAAGAAGTCTTTCAAAAGCAGAAAACACTAAGGTTCTGCAGTGTAACAACATGACCGGTGTCAATTTCACATTACATACCCATGATAAAACACCCAAACAAGGTAGAGTGAAAGTATTATATATGCATTAACCATTATTCAAGAGCCTCAGCTTAAGAATCAGGTTATATTCCAGTTACATTAACAATTCTGATAACTTGCTTATATGCATTATAAATCAGAATTAAAATATCTGCATGCCCAGACAAGGCCAGTATAGGCCACTTCCATTGCTTTCACAAAGTTTGGTCTTTGGCATAGATAGCATTCATGAAATTACCTGTAAGATACAGTGTGTTTACAAATAGGTCTACGTGATTCCATGTCAGTTCATGGAGGGATATGCCAATTTGTAGGAAATCTGTTTTCTGCCAACACTGCTTGACACATAACATATAAATTTCTAAGTCTTAAGACAATATAGTTTATGAACTATACTCTTGAATAAGTAGAAGAATAGAAGGAAAGATATATGAACAAATAACAACATGGATTAAGATCACATGTATTCATTCATTCAGAAAATTTATAACTAGTGCTCCTTCACGATATATACTCTTTGCTATATATATATTTATCCAATGCTCTTAATACATGTTCTTTTTGTTCACACATAGTTTTAAGTTATTCTTAGGAATTTCTTTGTGTACAACTTCAAAATTTCCAAGTTGGTAGCAGTTTATCAGAGAAAAGATGTCTGAAGTCCTGTAGCTTACCTTCAGACATCTTTTCTCTGATAAACTGATACCAACTTGGAAATTTTTTATGGTAAAATTAGAAAGCTGCCCTCCTGAGAACTGTGATAATAGTTGTTAAATTTATTTGGAACAGCATGGATAAGACAAATGTTATTAAGAAAGTGGTGGTGTATGTGTCATTTACCTACATTTCTGATTAAAATTTTCAATTAGTTCTTGAAATTCAAAAGACATCAGAATGGGATCTCTAATAGTTTTTTTACTACAAAACTTACCGGTAGTCTAGATGGAGGTATATGCCAATTTGTAGGAAATCTGTTTTCTGCTAACACTGCTTGAAAACATAACATATATTTCTTTGTGTACAACTTCAACATTTCCAAGTTGGTAGCAGTTTATCAGAGAAAAGATGTCTGAAGTCCTGTAGCTTACCTTCAGACATCTTTTCTCTGATAAACTGTTACCAACTTGGAAATTTGTTTATGGTAAAATTAGAAAGCTGCCCTCCTGAGAACTGTGATTAAAACTGCTAAATTGTACACAAAGAAATTCCTAAGAATAACTTAAAATTATGTGTGAACAAAAAGAACATGTATTAAGAGCATTGGACATATATATATAGCAAAGCGTACATATCTTGAAGGAGCACTAGGTATAAATTTTCTGAATGAATGAATACATGTGATCTTAATCCATGTTCTTTTTGTTCATATATCTTTCCTTCTATTCTTCTACTTATTCAAGAGTATAGTTCATAAACTATATTGTCTTAAGACTTAGAAATTTGTATGTTATGCTTCAAGCAGTGTTGGCAGAAAACAGATTTCTTACAAATTGGCATATACCTCCATCTAGACTACGTTTTGTAGTAAAAAAACTATTAGAGATCCCATTCTGATGTCTTCTGAGGATGTTCAAGACACTTCAAAATTACTAGAATGAACTATAGACAAAAGTAGCAAGTTGAACATGTTCGATATCAATTTAAGGAGACGGCGATATTGAAGTTTCAATTTAACTGTATACACACAAAAATTATAGAAAAAAAACCGTTAGAGATCCCATTCTGATTTTTTCTGAGGATGTTCAAGACACTTCAATGTATAAGTGTGAATTTTTTCAGATTTTAAAAAAGTTGCGAAAAGGTCAAGGTCAAGGTTAAAGTGCTAATTTGTGGAATATGGTTTCGATGTTAAACTTGTAAACAGTCGTGATTAATTTGCCCAAATAGTTCATCAAAAGAGCTGAATAATGACACCAAGAACACCTTCCTAGCTCTCATATAAGCTGAGATACAGACGTCCAAAGGTACGAGGTCGAGCGGGTCGGGTCAAAGTTCGCCGACCCGTATCTCGGAATGTAGTTGACCGAAAAAATGTTTTTTGCAGGTTTATACATATATTATGTGGCCCAACAAGTGGGGAAAATTTCAAGTAAATCCGAGTCGGTCGTGTCAATTTCAGTTGCAAATTTGGTTGATTTGACACGGAATCACCCGTTACAGGCATTTGCATATATGACCTTCAAAAGTACATTATAAACAACTGCAAATTTTACCTAAATTAGGAAAATCATACATTACAAATATCGTGTGCCTGCATAGATGAGTGTGGCCAAAATGTTCACAAGAAAATTGCTCAGTCTTTGCAAAAAAAGAAAGGATTGCATTTTAAATTGATGCAGTGAATGGTCCACAGTATCAAAAGCAGCAGACAAGTCAAGGAGAACAAATGTTGCTGTAACCCCACCCTTGTTCACAGAGGATCATTGATACTGCTGAGTGAAACTCATAATGTGCAGATTGAAAGAGGGATATCAGCGAATTGGAAAAAAGATGAGACTGGATAGAAATCAACATCATCTGTTCAAGAATTTTATCTACAAAATTCAAAGTTGAGATGTGCCTGTATCAGACGTCGCCAGGGTCGAGAGAGGGTTTCTTTTGTAGGGCATTAGGGGACAAATTATGGCACAGGAAATGGCAGACAGAAAGGATCCTTCATGCAACTGGAAGTGATTAATTGAAGTGATTAATTTATGTAACAGTTGGATCTACAATATCAAAACATGATTTCTGAAGAGCTGCAGGAGTAGTGTAGGATGAGAGCTTTTATTCGGTGATGTAAAGATGAGTTGGTGAACCTCTGCACAGTATTCCTGAATGAAATAGAAATAGTTTAAAACAGAAGGCATATATGACTGAGACAGAGACATTTATTGTTCTTGATCATTATTTAACGCAGTGTTTGAAGCAACTGTTTGTAAAACTGTGTTAACTGCCATTTCCTGTGCCATAATTTGCCCCCTAATCCCCTACAAAAGAAACCTTCTCTCGATCTTTTGCCTCAATTGGTCCCTCTCTCTGGAATACACTGTCTCCTACTCGCTCTCAAATTTTAATTGGTAACATGTCGTGTTCTTTTGCCTTTCTCAAAACCTATTTCTGTTCTTGTGGCCTTGCGCACTGGGAGCGCTTCTGAACGGTTCACCCTACTAGAGGCGCTTTATAAATGTTTAAATACAATACAATACAATTTATCAAATGCAGAGGAACCAATTTTAAATTGATATCAAAAATTTTTTTTCTGCAAAGAAATCCAGGAATTTATTAGCAAGCTCAAGGTTAGCGAAGTGCACAAAGGATAATGCATGTAGCTTTTCACGATGTAGTAAGTTATTTAAAACCATCCACATGGTCCAGGTGAAACGGAACACTGAGAGATCAAGTTAATGTAACTCATTTCAGACGATTATTTAAAAATTAACGAGCGTTTAACACAGTTTTACAAACAGTTGCTTCAAACACTGCGTTAAATAATGATCAAGAACAATCAATGGCATGCCTCCTGTTGCAACAGCTCAACTGCCCTGGTATTAAATGAACTAGACTGACAGACCAAGCGTAAATGGACTGAGTCAGCAGCCTGATACCAAGACACCGACGTAGATTCCAAAGCTAAGGTTTCAGTGCTCATGACTGAGACTGTGGCAAGCCCGCAAGACCAAGATCAAGACTGAGACCCAGTGATTGATATCAAAAACAAAGAATATTATTCTTGAACCTCACCTATCAGATTCTGACCACGCTTACTCAACAGATCACAATTCTTGCCTGCGATTTCATTTCAAGCAACCGTCGACTAATCCATCACAATGAATGCATTACGATAACGGTGCAATAGACGTTGGATTACATCGTGATTATGATAACGTGTTATAGAAGTCATTGGATTAGATCGTGATTATGATAACGGTGCTATAGAAGTTGGATTAGATCGTGATTATGATGTGTTATAGAAGTCATTGGATTAGATCGTGATTATGATAACGGTGCTATAGAAGTTGGATTAGATCGTGATTATGATGTGTTATAGAAGTCATTGGATTAGATCGTGATTATGATAACGGTGCTATAGAAGTCGGATTAGATCGTGATTATAACGGTTCTATATTAGTCATTGGATTAGATCGTGATTATGGTAATGTGCTATAGAAGTCATTGGATTAGATCGTGATTATGGTAATGGTGCTATAGAAGTCGGATTAGATTTATATTAGATAAAAAACAGAGATAATGAAGAAGACGAAGAAGAAGAAGAAGTCACTTAAGCCAACCCTGACAGGCAGCCATGGGTATGAAACAATAGCCATTCTTATTCACCCCAGCATATGAGGCAGTTGGCCAGTCCTCTCCCTCACCACCTCATCTTCCCACAAACAGTGTACAGTCAGTGTATTCGTAGCTCTGAGTTTGCTAGAGCAGAAATCTATAAAACATCTTTCTATATCGTCACTGATTTGACCCTGACCACTTGGTCGGCAGGCCACACAATCTACTACCAGAACATCATGAATGCATCCCCTTAATCCAATAAACCCGGTCAAAATGCCAGGCAAAAACATTAGTACTTATTCACATACACAAGGCTGATAGAGAAAGGAAAAGCAATCACAAATTTATTAAAGCAACTTCGTAACTATCAAGAAGAGAAATGGATTCAGTGAGGAAGTAGAAAGAACCATGAGCCAAAGGAAAAAAATTACACCAAAACCCTGCACAACCAGCAGAACAAGAGTTCCGTCTTTAAAATATGACCATGTAAAATATCAACAAGTTACATAGATATAGAAAATTTTGTCAAAACACGAGCTTAAGGCCAGCATAAGTTGTCCACATCAAGGTAATCATCACATATGCAATGCCTTAAGTTTTGAAGCACATTTACATTTATACTGCATTCAAGAAGTCAGTAAGTAAGTAGGCGGGCAGGTATATGTATTCGTGGAAACATGTAAGTATGTAGGTAGGTAAATAGGCTATCAATAAGCCAGTCCAAAAAATTATGTAGTACTACAAGCAGTCCAGAAAGTTCACTAATTTATGATGCATCAAGTCGTAAGGTCAATTAAGTGCAAATTTATACAAACCACGCCAAAGTCATAACCCTGATCAATCAAGGAATTAAGTCAAGGTGAGAAGCTCCAGTCAGTTGGAAATGGTTTAAAATGAAAATGATATCAAGATCCCGGAGTTTTAAAGAAGAATACAGAAGATAATAACTGAAACCACTGGTCAACCCTAAGAAACTAATCAAAAACTGCTTCACCCATAAGTACAGCAACGTCATAGCATACTAAACTTATGATCAAAATATCACATCGCAAGTTCTTACACAATTTAATACCAGGGTAATATAATCGAAATTCCTTCGGTCCAATCTTAAATTTTCCAAAAGCAAATCTTTTGGAAACGCATAAAGGCCGATCCTTATCAATTAGTTCCTTACTTACTAAGCAGCCTAGGTTTTAATACTTGGTCGCAGAGAATATTATGGTTTCGTAAAGACAAGAGGTCCCTCAGTGTCATCACCTGTGACTGCAAGAACCCTACCTAACAGAGACCGAATGCCACGGCCCGAGTTTCATCGTAAACCAAATTCACAACAGCAGAGTATGAGACGTTCCCATAAGAAAAACCTGTCCTGCCTACCTCTTTGAGCAGAAATTCTTCGTTGTAGGGACTGTCGACTCCCATCGCTGCTTCTTCTCCCACAACGAACCGTTCCGTTGCCTGCCTGCCCTTATCCACGGCCGCCATCTTGGTTGTCGTCACGTGATCTGTTCCGCGATAATTCAGCGCTTCGCGACCATCGCTCAGTGTATTCGCGTTCAATAGTAAGCACAGTCGCTGAAGCGCTTATGATTAGCGCTTGAAATTTAACGAAAGACCAAATCAACCGCTGTATCTGGAAGCCTGAAAACGCGAGCTTCAATGCAACGCATGCAATCATTCTGTGATTCTCAAATAAAAAGCAAGCAAAATGTCTAGCACCAAGAACCAGTAGTTTATTCGGCAAACTTATAATTCTCAGCCAACGGTTTGTTTGTTCAAATGAGGAAAGTTTGCAACGAAAAACTAGGAACCGGTTTTAAACCAAACAGAATTGAGACGCCCATCCGAAGAAAAGCGCTACACAAATTAGGTGCTCGTTGATTTAAGCGCGTCTTTAACAGAAAACGTCGTGGTTACGTAACTTCCGTTAGTGTTATTAAAAGTTCATATAATTTGTGTTAGTTGTAAAATAACAACCGAATGCTGATAAAGAAAATAGAAAGTGGTCGACAAGGATGTAGTTTTTGAACGTTCTAGGCCTATTGGACACACTTTTACTTTTAATTAAACAATAAACGTGAAAACTGTGGTGACGCCTTTTGAACGAAATACAGAAATTAGTGTCGACTTGAAGTTTTGTGATTTTTTGCCCTGAGGAGAGATCGCACAAAGACAGCAAATGGAGAAACATGGAGAAGAAAGTGAACGTGAGGCTGAGGCTAGACAGTATTTGAAGAAACACAAGATTAAGGAGTTGTTTGACAATCTGGCTTGTTTGCTCATTTATAACCAGCCTGGTAAGTTAAATTAAATTGCCGAGCCAGAATTAGCTATAGGGCCGCATAGGGCAAACTTACGAGTAAACTGCACGTTCCCTAGTCTCTGGCCGAACACTTCAAACTCCGCCACTGACCGTACTTTGATAGTGCCAGTCTCAAGCCTGATTAAAGGAGGAGGGCGAGGCGAATCATCTTTGTTATGATACGTCCAGGGGCGTCTATCCCCCTAAGTCATTGGAGCAACTTCCCCTTTCCCCTTCTTCTTTCCCTTCCTCTTCCTCCCCCCTTAAAATGGTGGCACACACACTGACAGATTTCCCCCCTATTTTTTGGATGGAGCATTTGCTCCAAGGTTTCTATGGTGTAGACGCCCCTGGATACGTCGTTAAACAGCAACTAACCAAACACTTCATTTAGGGCATCCTGGAGACCATGCCACCATGGGCGTGCTCCACAATACTATTCAAAGTAGGCCTATGTTAGTTTACAATAGGGTCGAAGTTTACTATAGTACAGCATTCCGCCAATTAATGCAAGTGTCTCATAAATTTCTCAGCGCAACATAAAACGCGTCAGGAAGCCCAGCTCATTCACCGGAGTAAAGCTTATTCACCAGCCTGCAGTGAGGAGAAAAGCTACAGTCCGACTGACCCCCATAACACGGCAATGGGGACCTGCCAGATGCCGAATTATAGGCCATGACGCATGGGCATATTTAAGGGGGGTTTACGGGTTCAACCCTCCCCGATATAAATTGCAAAATACAAAAACAGCTTTTCTAAACTCACCCCGTACTCTGCGACCATGGCCATGCCCAGGGACGTAACCATAGGCGTAATTTGTGGGGGGTAAACCCCCACTTTTTGGACTGGGTGGTACCGTACCCCCTACTTTTTGAATAATGCCAATCAATATTTATTATTGTGCCTTCCCAGAGATCGCAGTCTCATCCTTGCTTCCTATATGTAAGAAATTGGTACCCCCACTTTTTAGACCAAAATTACGCCTCTGGACGTAACTAGCGTTGGGCTTGAGGGCTTGAGAGGGGGCCGCCCCCCCCCCCAAACGAAGCTGAAGCCTCCCAAACAAATCAAGCCGTTGTATGCTTACGTCTAAAAATTCGTAAGAACACTAAATGTTGCCATACTCAAGGCTTATCCCCCCAAACGAAAAGTCCTAGTTACGCTGCTGACCATGCCGTGGAAATCCAACTCCCCGAAATTGTTTTCTGGGTACGCTTCTCTATAGGCCTAATGACGTATTGTATTGTATTCGGGCATTTATAAAGCGTTTCTAACGGGAGAGCCATCCAGAAGCGCTCCCATCAGTAGGCCTACGAGAGACCCCGAGAGAAAAAACAAGTTTTAAAAAGGTACACGGTATTCATGCGCATATATACCAGTAATCGGTCAAGTCGAAGATTCTTTAGATTACCAAAGTAGCCTACACAGGGGCGTGACTTTGGTCCAAAAAGTGGGGGGGTACCAATTTCTTGCATACACGAAGCAAAGCGGAGATTGCGATCTCTGGGAAGGCACAATAATAAAATAGTGATTGGCATTGTTAAAAAAATTGGGGCATGGTACCCTCATTCCAAAAAGTGATGGGTACGGGTACCCCTCGTAACCCCCACAAATTACGCCTATGAGCCTACACAAACACATGTCAGAACCTAACGTTGTTAAAATGCTGCACACGAGATAACTGACGACGCTTTCCCCCGACATCCTTTCAGGTGCCTTAGCTGAGGGGGTTAGAAGAACAGCCAGGGGTTAAACCCTCCAATCCCTTCCCGACAGGGCTCGAAGTGGGAAACAAGAGGTGCCGGTATGGCAAAAGAACCATTCCCCTCCCCTTCCTTCCATCCCTCTCTCCTGCCCTCCCGTCGCCTCCTGCTAACTTCCCCCAACCTCACCCATCCTTTCCCTAGCTTCTCCCTCCCCTGCCCTCCCTTCCCCTGCCCTCCCTTCCCCTTCCCTTCCCTTCCTCTCCCATTCCCTTCCCTTCCCTACCCCTTGAAGCGGGGTAGGGAAAATTTTCGGAATTCTACATTGCCGTAGGTGAGTTCTAGCGCTTTTCGGAGAAATTTAACTGGTTTCTTGTCAAGGGTTTCGTCGTAAGAAACTATTTAAAATTCACGAGACCGACTGATATAATTGCGCAGTAACTGACTTTTCTCAAGTTTTATAAGTTACACGACAAGATGGCTTTGCGAATTTTTATGAGCATTCCGGATTGCTAAAATACACTATGAACGCAGTATGTTTTGAGTACGTGATACCAGAATTAAATATTTAAATTTACTAAATCCAGATGTGCCAAGTCGTTACAAATGATTTGGCTGTCTATGCACAATTATGTAAATTATAATTGTAAGACAATGTAAGTAAGAAAAGGTATTATTATAGGCACCGTTGACTTGCATACCGTCGATACCGATATGTTTTTAGGCCATACCGGCATAGGCGTAGCTACATGGAGGCAAGAGGAGGCATTTGCCTCCTCTTGGTTTTGTGGATTTTAAAATTTTCCATGGGTTATAGCCCTGCGTCCTCAAGTACACCCCAGGAGAGTTGCATTTTGCCTCCTCTTGAATTTGTGTCTTTATAAGTCTTCGAATGTGTTAATGACTAAAAAAAGGTCATCAACTTTTTTCGTAACATACATTTAAGAAATTCTCAGAGTGAAATTAAGAAAATCTCAGAAGTTTTTGCGACCGCCCTTCGGACGCTGAAAAATTTTCCCCTCACCTCTGAAACAAGATCGCCGCCACTGCATACAAGTTTTGACAAGCAATAGTTGCCTCCTCTTGAATTGAAGTCTGGCTACGCCCCTGCATACCGGTATGGATTTTTCGCCTGGAGAAGTTCCGGTATGCTTTCGGCCGGCCAGGAGAGGTGCCAGTATGGCATACCGTTTCATACCGTCCCACTTCAAGCCCAGTTTCCCGACAACTAACACACTACCTTTACAGAACTTGTTGAGAGTCGATCTCTGAAGACAGTTCGGTGTTTGAGACTCCGAGCGAGGGATAGGGGCCTAACCGGCCTATACTGATTGGCCGCATCTGTGAGCGGCGCTTTACAAATCTCCAAACATGATATGTAGGAGTATGAAACGCATCTTACTTACTTACGAATCTGACTTCTGCATGGTTGATCTTCTTGTCTTATCAGATAATCCACGGCAGTTTCTGGTTGGTGAGGTTGAGCGACTTCGTTCTTGCAGAGGAGCATCTGCAGATCCAGCAGCAGCAGCAGCAGCAGCAGCAGCAGCAGATTGTCCGTGCTTGTTCAACGACATCAACCTCATCGCCATCTTCGACATGATAGACCCCACTGGAAGAGGGTTCATCTCGCGCCAGCAATACGAAGACGGTAAGTCCTTCCATCTGTCCAGGATACAGCTGAGTGTAGTTCAAACGAGATGGATGGATGGAGAGTGGGGGGTGAATGTATCATGTATGGATGGATGGTTGGATGGATTGGCGGGGATGATGGATGGATGGATTGGTGGGTTGTGGGATGGAGGGATTGGTGGATGGATGGATAGATTGGTGAATGGATGGATGGATGGACGGACGGACGGACGGACGGACGGACGGGCGGGCGGACGGACGGACGGACGGACGGACGGATGGATGGATTGGTGAACTGGTGGATGGATGGGTGGGTGGGTTGGGTGGGTGGGTGGGTGGGTGGGTGGTTTAGTGAACTGGTGGATGAATGAATGAATGAATGGATTGATGGATTGGCGAGTGTGTGGATAGGTGGATACAGATAGGCAGATAGACAGATAAAACTTATTTGGCGCCGTAATAAAACAGTATCCATACTTAAGCGCTGTGTATGCAACTGTCAACTTTGCATGGCTCGATGGCTCGCTCTAACTCCAATGCTATCAGCAGCATTATTGCTTTAGTAAACTACTGTAGCGCAAAAACAATCCAGTGGAACAAATGTATCCGATGATCGCGTTAAGCTGTTAAAATGGACGAAGCGATGGAAGCTTTGTTCTCAATAGTTATTCAATCATGAAAATAATGGACGTCGACAGGGTGACTTTCACTTCTATTCGCTAGGTGGCGTATTTCGTTGTGATAAAACAGTACTCGGCAGAAGATGAAGATTGAAGAACTTTGGCAATTATAGGCAGGCAATAGATGGCTCTGGGTAGCAGTAGCTTGGCTTCTACGGACATTCGCTAGGTGGCATGCGTGCATACATACAGTACAAATCTCGCTATGCCAGTTTGTCTAATGTTCACCAGCTGTTTGAAGGAGGAGAAGACGGGCAATCCTTTATGCTAGCCCTGAGGGATAGACCTCTCAGCCGTGGAATTGTTAGCGACTTCATTTTCATAACCTCTGCCTATAAGGGTAGCCAGTCCTCTCCCTCGCCGTCTCATCTTTCAACCGACAGTGTACGGTCGGTGTACTCATTATACCTGAGTTGGCTAGGGGAGCAGGTGGAGCAGAAATCTGAAAACAAATTTCTTCCCTAGCGGGACTTGAACCCCGACCTCTGGGTTGAAAGCCCAGCACGCTAACCTCTAGACTAATGTGCACCCCTTCCCCTCAGCACTTTTAGGTTTTCTGATTATCCAGTTTCGTTGTACCACGTTAATTACCTTATTATGCAATTTATCCAGTCAGCTCATCGTCGTCATCATCATCATCATCACCATCATCATCATTATCATCATCATCATCATCATCATCATCATCATCATCATCATCATCATCATCATCATCATCATCATCATCATCATGGTAGGTCTAATCATTAAGGTTCTCGCTCTTAGCATATCATTACCTTTGGCAAGTCTATTGCACTTAAAAGTTTTTTAATTACTTTGCTGCTGAATTATTGATTAGGTCATTTAATGTTGAAATGAATTTCAGCGATGAAAGCGATTGGCGCAATAGAAAGCGACGAAGACAAGTTGTTTGTTGAGACGCAGAGCATCACAAAAGACGTCTTCATCCGTCGAGCGTAGGGTTCGATTCTTGCTATAGGCCGCCTATAGATATTCAATCATTAGGCCTTATCATTCATCATTTTTCTTTATAAGCCTACCTGCATTGACTTGTATATCGTTTGTATGTTAGAACTTAATAATTATTTGCTATTATTGGTATTATTATTGTTATTGTTATTAACTTATTATTGTTACTATCATTGCTATTGTTATTTTTATTATTTTTATAATAATAATAATTATTATTATTATGATTATAATTATAATAATAATAATTATTATTATTAGTATTATTAGTATTATTATTAATTACCCAAGGTATCAGTGATCCCTCAGGATTTGGAAAAATTATTTTGGAGTATTATTATTATTATTATTATTATTATTATTACTTTTACTACCATTACTACTACTACTACTACTACTACTACTACTACTACTACCACTACTACTACTACTACTACTACTACTGCTGCTGCTGCTGCTGCTGCTGCTGCTACTACTACTATACTACTATTATTATATGGGATTACAAATGGTAGGAAGGCCTTGTTCTGGAATAGTTTCTTTTCTCTGATTGTTTTATCAGAGATTAAAGTGCTGCAAGAGGAGAGCATTGAAGCGCTAAACGTTTAGCAGTTGTATAGCTCTAGCTGCTGCTGTAGGCTACTGGCTACCTGTTAAAAGCGACAGTCTTCCACCTAGGCATGGATCGAATGCCGCGGTTAGCTATATTGGTTAAAGCGTATGTCAGAGTCAGAAGCCCCTGTGCGTCACGATGACGGTTCGTATACCGATCGTGACTGTGCTTAAGAAGTATCGGAAGTCTCGGTTTTTGCACGGTCAGTATACACGGGAACCTTGAATGGCGCGACGCCCATGCAATTAAACGCGAAGCGGTAATGAAGGATCCAGACCAGTGGCGGAGATCTTGTCTTATAGGTGGGGGAGGGGGCAAAGTCGGCCATGGTCTGGTAGATGACCTTTTTTAGGAATTCATCTTTACAAGAAGTTGTACGAATTCATCTCCAAAAAGTTGATGACCTTTTTTTAGTCATTCGTCTCTTTTTACAACTTTTTCGGGTCTCCCAACAATAATCTCATTATTTTTTTAGGAATTCGTCCCCCAAAACTTGTAAGACTTTATTTTACGAATTTCTTCTTCTTTCTGAGAATTTTCGGGGGACACTTCTGCTCAAAAATAGAGTTTTTACCTCATCTGGTCAAAAACGCAGCGAAAACCCTCACGCGCAATTAAATTTCTCCGCCTTTTTGGTGTTTCTTCAAACTTTGGGGGGGGGGGAGGGACAAATGTATGGCGTGTCCCCCCACTCTTAAAGGTGGGGGGACATGTCCTCCCCCCCATAATCGCCGCCCATGATCCAGACCGTGAGATTCATTGATAAGTGATCGTGGTCGAGATCATACGTTCGCTGTATAAAACGCTTGCATCGGTTGCATTTGTGTGTAAGTTTATGCATGATATTTTGTGGATCCTCGTAGTGTTAATCACAAGAGAAGAGATTGTCTTGTGGTAAGTTCTGCACCTGAGCACAAATGTCGTTTAAGCCCTGGGGCTTTGCCTTATATAGGGGTCTGGCTACAGGGAAGCGATTTCCTTTTAGGGCCTACATACTGTACCTTTCGAAGTTATTAGCTTAAATTTTTTATCTCAATTATATATACACCTAAGATTGCTTCACCTTACCGCGTACTCGCATTACCTGACGGAACCTCATCTTACCTAAGTTTCCTTACCTCCTCTTTAACTCACTTTTTCAAACATTACATTACAATCGAACATTACATTACCTCGTATTTCCTTTTGTTAACTTTGTATTTCAATTCACCTAAATTCTCACTTTAACTTTGACCTTAATAATTGACTGAGTGAAGCGGTCTTTTGGTCAATTATTCAGGGTCATTTATTCTTTCGGTCATTTTTTCATTCCAGTGTTTCTTGCACCCACTCACTTATTCGCTCGCTAGCTCGTTTACTCATTCACTCAATTACTCACAGGTTCACTTATTCTTTCATATCTTGTTCTTGCAGTCATTTACTTAATATAGTCATTATTCATTGCCTCGGTCATTCCTGTGATTAAATAAGTCGTCTGTTCTAATTGTCGAATATTACTCATAGGAACAAAGGTTTGGCAAGAGCTTGGTCAACGTTTCCCTGAGTCTGGTGGTTCAAAAATGGCGGCGGAACGAAAACGAAGTCTGCAAACGTTATCTAGTGTATAACAAATTCGGTGTTTTGTTCTGAACGAAACTTAGTTTATACAGAATTGTTTTAATTGACAAATCTATGCTTTCTATAGGAATATTTGCAATGTTAGATGCGATATTTAAAGTAGACTTGTCTTTGACTCTTTTCTCCAGTTGTTTAAACCTATAGTACGTTCGTTTTGTATGTTGGCTTGGACTATGCGTGGTAAGGGAGTGACAGGTCTGCCTACGGAAGCGCATAACGGATACGCCTTCTTTGAGCGCAGGACCAACAGCACTAACAACTCTATGACTGTTTATGCTTAAATATACAGTTATATTTTGGTTTGAAATTGTCTAGCCTCGTGCTGGACATCGTTTGAAGGCAGACGATCTTAGCAGACTATCAGTGGGTGCGTTTTACACTAAATTGGAGACAAAGGCGTAACTTTGGTCTAAAAAGTGGGGGCACCAATTTCTTACATACACGAAGCAAGGCTGAGACTGCGATCTCTGGGAAGACACAATAATAAAATATTGATTGGCATTGTTCAAAAAGTGGGGGTACGGTACCTCAGTCCAAAAAGTGGGGGTACTGGTACCCCTCGTACCCCCACAAATTACGCCTATGCAGGGGGGCCCGCAGCATGACGCACTGAACGCACGTGCGTCCACCCACCAAATCAAATCCACACAAGGAATAGGCTTCGAATCAATATTTTTGAAAGCAATTGAATCACGTATACATAACATGCAAAACAGAACAGTCTTAAATTACTTTTAATCACGAGCGGAAAAAATTGCTCACAGAAAACAGTATTTTGTTAAACGGCAATACGGCATACTAAAGCATTTAGATGTTATCTAAATTGAAAATTTGTTGTGCGTCCAATTTTTTTAAGCCTGCGGGCGCCCCTTAGCCTATGCTTGGAGAGGTCCACAGACCTTTCGACGTACTATAGAGAGAAAATTTTAAAGAAGAAACAGAGATCTTGAGGACAGGCTCGATAGTGCTGACGAGAGCAAAAGATAGACATACGAACAGAGAAAGACAGACAGATAGGACTCATAGGAGAGACGAGAACGATAGAGAACGATAAAACAGGGTTGTATTTACGGAGGGACTGGAAGTTCGACCTCTCACAAGACTTGTATATCATTGACGGAAAATTGGCCCCGTGGTTGGCTTAACGCCTCCTTACCAGCAATTATTCCAATTACTCCAATTATTCTAGAATAACTAATATACAGCTACTATAGCCGTTAGGTGAAGGCTGTGAAGCTGTCAATGGCTGATCGCTGTACTTTTTCATGCTGTTTTACTTGACTAAGCTTAATATCACATTAATTTTGAGCTCATGCCTGTGAGTCTGTGCGCAGTTATGGAGATCTAAAAACTCTTCGTTGTTATCTATAGTGTACCCTTAACTATAGTCAGTCTTGTTGTCAAGACCTTAAACCTCAAGACCAAGACTTTGAACCTCAAGACCAAGACTTTGAACCTCGAGACCAAGACCGAGACTTTGAACCTCGATACCAAGACCAAGACTTTCAACCTCAAGACCAAGACCCCAAAAAATAACATTCAGGTCGACTTCTTTTTCTTTAAAAAAAATTGTCAAGTGGGAGTACTCGCTATTTTAATGAAAACGTGAGTTTTCTTTTATTCAAGCAAATTAACTTTAAATGCAAACTGCAGAGAATTCCGAATTCGTATTTACAAAAGTCCTTCACGCCAAATGTTATTCCAAATGCCTTTTGTATTTTATACAATTCGCTCAGAATTTTCTGACCAAGACGTGCCTTGTGGGCCTCATAAAAATTTCGCCATGTGAAAAAATACTTTCCATACGTGCTAAATGAAGTCACTGGCACACACAGTAGCTTTTCAAGCATTGGATTTAAATGTATAAATCGTGAGCCTTTAATTTTAAAATCTTTCCACGGTTTATCAGACCGTCTGGCTCAGAAAAAAACTCGGCATGACTTCCAGATACAGCATAACTTAGTTGCTGCTGCCGTGGGGTTTTCCTGACCAACAAGACTTGTAGGCCTTTCCGTCCGCATACGTATTTTGTCGTAGGCTATGATGCAAACAGGCTTGATAAATTTTTAATTCTTGAGTTTTGTTAAATGACTGTTCATAATGACGGCCGTTCTTGGTCTTGGTCTTGTGAGACAATGGATCGCTTTACGTACTGCAGACCAAGACTTTTGGTCTCAAGACCAAGACCAAGACTTTTAAAAACGAACTCGAGTGCACTCGAGACCGAGACCTTGATCTCGAGGACAAGTCTGACTACAGTACACCAGCAGTTCTTGGCTATAGGTCTTCCATTGCCGAAGGCCTTGCTAGGTTCAATCCCCACTTTAAGTCAAAAGTCAACCTCCTGGCCTTGATTGTAAAAGTTCAGTCCGTGCCTTGGTAATCCATTGCAAGTCGTTTTGGCACAAATTACTGTTTACAAGTCAAATGAAATTTGAAATTTCAATAGATATTCTTAATAGATACATTAAAAAAGTTTATAACGGTAGATGTTCCACCTCGGACTCTGCTCCCAGAATTTCGAGTCGCGCGTCTGAAACCAAGACAACTTATCCCCCTTAAAGCTCTTGTGATTTCGCATTCCGAGAGAGAGTATAGCCTGGAAACACGCACAGAGAGACAGAAGATTATAGACAAGACAGAGACTTACAGTGACACAGACAGCGAAACAGATAGGTAAAGCAGATAGGACAGGGACTGTACGTGTGTGGTGGTTATTCTGTCTTAAATGTAAATGTCTAAATGATAAATGCAAATCTTCAAAATTCCCCAACGCCGCACAAAAAACACAGAACTGCGTCCAAGAGACAATTCCAGTCACCGGAGCTTAGTCAAATAAAATCTGCCTTCATCTGCCATTTTCATTTCCAGGTCACGTCAATTCAGCTCAAGTTGAGAGAACTAGTTTTCAATAATAATCTCTCGTCATCTGTGCTCTCGGGAGCAGCTGCACCGGTGCACCCTTCATACTTTGGTACAGATTCCTTTTGACCGTGAACTTGACTCCATCAACCCCGCTCTCCGCTCATATCTATCAGACATCAATTTCGTCTGGACTCCGCGATTACGTTTGGTGCTGCAGAATATACGTAAAGCGATCCATTGCTCTTTATTTTAGGATGAGCAGAAGTGCTGTGTTCTCGTCCCAACCCACCGCACTTGTCATTGGTCGACGTCATTGGACCAGCATTTCGAATTTTCGCCCGGCCGTTAACAGAAATATCGAGCCAGTACTTTTGCTGGTGCTATCGAATTTCGACGCTGCTGCTGCTACGGCAAAGCCCTTCATGCGCCGTGTCACGACGACGACGCTGGTTCCCCACTCTGCTGCTGGTTTCGGACGATTGTGTTTCAGCCGGCTGGGCGTAATCCTAGCGGCGTCTGTTTGCTCAGCGTTGTTTGCGCTGGCCAAACGCTGGCTGCCGCAAATCCATAGCCGTCGATACGAGGCGGAGGAGGAGGAGGCGGCTGCGTGTTGTATTGGCCGTCGATGGCGAACTTCACCGGCGCGTGTTTGTGTGCACAGCTACCGGCTGGAGCTAAGGGGCGGTCGGTGCAAATGGATGGCGATATGGGAACGGTGCAGACGGGAGGGGTCTCTTTGGAGGAAGGGTGTTGGAGAGAAGGTCTGTTTTGGGGACAGCGCAGAAGGTGGTCTGTTGTTTGGGGTAGGTGCAGACGGGAATCTCTATTTAGGGAACACTGCACAGAGTTCAGTTTTGTCCGGTGTAGTAATAACCCTCTGGACATAGACTTCGGACAGTAATCCCCGACAAAAAACATCTGGCAATATGACGCTCACTTTAAAAACCTCTGCTTCCATGGGCAATAACCCAAATAAAATATGTACTCCAGTTTTTATTATTTTTATTATTATTCCGGATATTTCTATAGCGCCTCTCGAAGTCAACTACTACTCAGAGGCGCTCCCGACTACAGCATTTGATACTGTGCCGGAATTTTCACGCCGAAGCGCCACGAGCAATTGCGAGTGAAGGACTTGCCCAAGGTCCGTACGCAGCGGCTAGAGTGGGATTCGAACCTGCAACCCTCCGGTCACAAGGCGCCGAACTTACCATTGAGCCACCACGCCCCACTACAGAGGTCTCCAAGGAAACGATAGGCTGTCATCAATTCCAGAATACTGCAAATCAGTTTATGTCAATAACCTTCACAAGTAAGGAAATGAAATTGTGAATGCTTTTTTATTTATTTTAAATTTAATTGTTGATGCTATTATTTAAAAGTATCACTAAAATAAGTGAGTTAATAAGAAATGGTGTGTGTGATCCCGCGTAATTGTAATATCCCAACTTCTAAAGCGCCACTCGAAGGCCAAGCGCAGGGCACCAGCCTGTTCACGAGCGCTACGTCAATCAGATGGAGTTTTCCAGAGAGTAGTCTAAATGAGGTACGAGTCCAGTTTCCAGAAGACCAAATCAAATCAGAGGGGTTTTAAGAGAGTGGTTTTTAAGAGAGTAAGTAGTCTGAAAGAGAAGGTAATTGAGAAACTTCGGTTGATGTAGTCGGCGATGATTTGCTGTATTCTGGAATTGATGACAGCCTATCGTTTCCTTGGAGACCTCTGTAGTTGGTTCAGTCTAATACAGCAATGCCTGCTTCGCTTGCAGGTGGTTCAAACGCCCGAAATTCGGATGATAGCTTCACCGATGTCTGTTTGAAAGCTGTGATTGAATCCTTCGTTCGAATTTTTTGTTCTGGGCAGTTCAGCGCTGTTTCTCTTCTTCTTTCCCTTCAGGCTGGGATTAATCCCTCGCTGGGAGGGGTCAGCCTCTGTCTCCATCCCGCTCGATCTCCGGTATCTTCTTTTTTCAAGCCGAAAAGAAGCCGAAAAGAAGCCTGAGGTCCAGCTGAACCGTATCCATCTATCTCATTTTCTGGCGTCCCCGGCTGCGATGTCCATGCACTTCCGCCTTCATGATTCTCTTGATGTTACTATCCTCCTCCGCCCGCTCCACATGTCCATACCACCTGAGTCTGGTCTCACGCACCTTGTCGGATATACAGGCCACTCCGAGTGTTTTCCGGCTATTATCATTCGTCAGCTCAGTTAAGTTCAGCCCTGTTTCTGTCGAACATAATTCAAGATGTATGTATTGAGACACTTAATATAGCGCCTTTTAAGTGCCTCACAAAAGTGCCTAACGAATGGCTATCTTTGATCTAAACAAGTGCGATGTAGACAGTTTGTAAATGTTTGCTGCTCAGAACCAAACACGACTGTACGTGAATGCGATGGTAGACTGTTCCAGGAAGATTGTCAAACACGGCACGAACATATTCCATATATCTGCAAACATGAAAACCAGCAGCGTTCGGCCAGCGTTGAGCATTGGTCTTCCGATGTAAGTAATCCAGGACAATCGTATACAACAGAAGTGGAAACTTGTGTTCGCAGAGCTTCAAAAGCGTCAATGACAGACTCAACTGCATGGATACAAACATATACGAGGAATCATTCGAAGTACTCTTGAGTATAAATTTTGTGCAACAGTCTGGTAATGTAGCTGTAGGCCGTGGAGTTGAACTTGACGACGCCGGTCGTGGCTTACTGCATATTAATAGCTGACTCTTCATCCCAAAGAAAGACCTAAGAAGCTCTGCACTACCTTTATCCCCGTCCATCTTCAGACTTATACCTTTTTCATTGGCAGTAAAGCGGTCACTGGGGTTGCTCATCGCAGTCAATAGCAGCACTCCATTCAGTTGACTGAGTGGCTCACTATGCCCACCAAATTGCTTTCTATCTAACTATCTAACTCAGTGGTTACATCGCTCCGCCAAAGGTGGCCGATCTCCATTTCTTAACCTAAACGTATCTGCAGGCGAATCTGTAACATATAGTCGCTAGTCGTTTGAATAAACATTAAATGCGTGAAATACGATGAATATCGTCGATTATTACTATTAAAAGCAGTTATATGACGGATCTTCTCTTTTAGTTGGTGGATTTCATAGGTCAGATGGCTGGTCTCAGATCAGAGGTGCCTAGATCCGGCGAGATCGGGCTTAATGCATGAGCGTCCGGAGGGGGAGGGGCGAATTTGCCCCCTGGGTGTTGGGCATATTTTACAAAAGTAAAATATTTGATTTTGGGATTATTACAAGTTACAACAGTCCCAATACAGTTTTCATTGCGAAAAAACACTTAATTATTTAGGTATGTCTTTGACCATTATTTATTTTTAATGTTGCCACGTGTTCTATGTTTATGCAAAACGTCATTTTGCTATCCCATAAAAAAGTTTTGCCCCCGTACAAAAATTCTTGCAGATGCCCATGGCTGAATGAGCACTTACGTAACGCTTTGGTGGCACCTTCCAAGAGCGCTGCTTACATGTCTGTCTTGCTGATCTAATCAAATGCGACTATAGTTAACTAGAAAATGGTTTGAAGTGAATCAAATAAAACAGTAGGCCTACGTAGGCCCTATACATATATTGGACGATTGTTGTGGGAGGAGGGTTCGATGCACGAGAAATCCCCGATGAACTTGCATCGAAAAACAAAACAATCTATCCTGCGTTAAGGGATCATATTATGCATTGCTTAATTTGCATTATTTTAATATTAATAGCTCACTATCACGTTTAATTAATCTGAGACTGCTGGGTGTTGTTATTAATTAATTAGCAAGATCGATACGGTCGATATAAAATTCACATGGCCTCAGCCGATATTGCACCAAAACCAAGTTGTGATCAAATCAGTAACATGTGGGCTAATTAAATGCTATAATTAAACTTCTTGTGCACACATTTATCTAGGTAAACCTGACTTGATATCAACCAATCGACCTCAACTTGACGTCATCTTTCTATTTTAGTTACAGGCTTTGAATTCTTCAGTTCCAGCCTCATCTTTCAAATATCACTTGATTAGGGGCCATCCATATATTACGTACGCATGGAGGGGAGGGGGGTAACCGAAATGCATGTGTTTGCGTATGCTTGCGAATGGGGGGGGGGTGGTCTTCTGATAATGTACGTACGCATAGGAAACGGGGGCCTTCAAATTGATTGGCCTTCAAGTGAGCTAGAGTTCAGTCTTTCCAACTATCCGGTACTACCAGAGGAAGTAGGACTGTGGGAGAGGTGTCACTTGTATGCCACCTTACCTCTGAACGCTATTACTAAACTATCACACAACTCAGCAGTGGGTCCTGGATTATTCATCCTTCAATCTGGCCTAAAGTGCAGACTGTCGCTACCTGGATCTATGGTACTGCACATTCTGCAGCTGGTCTTGGGGTGGGGTGTGCGTCAACCGTACGTACACAGGTGGGGAGGGGTGGAAAAAGTACGTGTGCGTACAGGGAAGGGAGAGATCAAATTTTCCCGGATTTTTGCGTACGTAATATATGGATGGCCCCTTACGCAAATGAGTCGTTTACAAATTGGACTGACCATAGACAGTAGACCTCATAATATATAACTATATCAACAAATTATTTTAATAAAATCCCACCAATCCGGTGTCATATATATACTCGAGTAGGGCTTAGGTCAGTTTATATGCAAATATTGAAAGAGAATTTTACCCGAGCTTAGTGAATGCTTTAGGCCTCTTCATAAGCGTTATAACTTTGTATTGTGACGATCGTGTCCGGTGACCACCACATTAAAATTGAGGTGACAACTTTTGGCCCTGTGCCGTTTGGAAAGTTCTTACTTTTCCATTCGATGCCAATGATGAATGATTCACGAGTGACCGTTGTTTACTGTTTAGGGAGGGGTAAAATTCTCTTTCCTCTCCCACCAAGTCAGTTTACTTTGTACGCCACTAAATTTAAGGCCACTCGCAGGCAGTGATGGGCAATAGTTAACTAAAAAGTTGCTAACTATTAGTTTAACTAAAAAATTTTAGTTAAGGAAGAAGTTTAACTAAAAAAAAATAGTTTAGTTAAAACCATAGTTTAACTAAAAAATTTTAGTTGCTAACTAAAAAGTTTAACTAAAAAAATCAGCAATATGCAACTATTTTTCCACAGTGAACATTGAACACTGTCAGCAAAAAAACATTTTAACACTGCATGGTTTTAGCATTTACAGCCTGTGTTTTCAAATTCATACACTACTTACAGTGCACATGTAACTGTATGCCAGAACAATACACATTGCATAGTTTGAAGGTGAAATTGTCATTGACGCTTTGCATTATTACAGTTCACTTAACGTCTTTTATTGCAAAAATGTTTGTCGTAAATAGTTGGAAAATAGTTGGAAAAAGTTTAACTACTTTTTTTAGTTTAGTTAACTAATTTCCAAAATCAGTTGCCAACTTTAGTTTAACTACTTTTTTTTAGTTGGAAAAAAGTTTTAGTTTAACTAAAAAAAATAGTTTAGTGCCCATCACTGCTCGCAGGTAACAAAGTGGGGCCTACGTGTTTACGCTCTGTTCAACGACACTGAGATTAAGTTAGAGCTAAACAGTAAACAACGGTCACTCGTGAATCATTCATCATTGGCATCGAATGGAAAAGTAAGAACTTTCCAAACGGCACAGGGCCAAAAGTTGTCACCTCAATTTTAATGTGGTGGTCACCGGACACGATCGTCACAATACAAAGTTATAACGCTTATGAAGAGGCCTAAAGCATTCACTAAGCTCGCTGTTGGTGTACAGTGTACATCTGTTAATTCTCCGTAGCTGAATCTTCTTAACTTCGTGTTGTATAAGTGTTTTGATTAGCAATTCCTTCGATATATATTATCACATTTGAGATATGCTTTATAAATGTCGGTGCATTTGAGGAGTCATTGGCCAGAGGTATTTAAATGATGGGTTATTTCCCCCATGGGGTTTATTGTCTATGGCAGATATTAGCCGGGAGTTTTCATATGGTGTCATGTTATTGACCAGGACGTTATTGCTCTGATACCTTGGGGAAGTTGTAAGGTATACTATTTTGCAAGGTATACCATTTAATGTACGGTGCCAAGGGGTGGTAAAACCCAGATCTACCCGAGAAGGGTGCAGAAGTCCTCTGCCCATGAAAGACCTTTCCAGCGCATCGTTCTCTGAGAAACGTATAGCCGGGTGGTTGGCGGGGAAGCTTATTTAGGGAAGATGCCAAGATGAGGTAAGTGTGGGAAGGTGCGAAGAGGAAAGTGCAAAGAAGATGTTACCTGCAGAGTGTGTAGAAGGGAGGTCTACCTGGAGAGGGTGCAGGGAATAAATTTCAGGTACGATGCAGAGGAGGTAAAATTGGGCTTTGTGCAAAATGGAGGATGGTGCTTAGCGATGCGTATATAGGGTGACTGACGTTGTCTTCTGTGGTGCGCCATCTTTCGTTGACTTTTAGCTGGCCTGCGTTGCTATCTGCGACGAAGAGGGAGAGGGAGAAAAAGAAAGACTGATTGACTGATCCGTGATCCATCGATCAGGAAATCACTTCTATCTCATTTAGCGCAAGTTTTCATCTGGCGCTCCTACCAAGCATCCATATCATCACCACCAACTGACGCTTTATCTCGATTACGCTGATGAATTTCGTTGAAGATTGAACGAATACTGCTACAGATACACAGCTAAGACACAATGTGTCATACAGAGTGAGGTAGAAGGCCTAGGATAAGTAATAATACTTTGTATTTAAGAAGGATTGCTCATCACGGATGGTGGCCTCCTATATGTTTAGCACGAAGTCATCGCCTGAGGAGTCATAGCAATAATAATCGTAAACTTCAATTTTCTAAAGCGCGACTGTAGAAGCTAAGTGCAGGGCACCAACTTATTCACGAGCGCTGCGTCGTGTTAAAAGGATTGTCCAGAGGTGTCAGGTGAAGATCATAGCCAGTACAGTAGTAGCGGGAGTGGCAGTGGTAGTGGTGGTGGTAGTGGTAGTGGTAGTAGTAGTAGCAGCAACAGTTTTTGTTTGCTGTTGTGATTGTTGCTTGCATACAGCATCACTAAGCCGTAGTCATTGACAACGTGATCGTTGTTGTGTTATTCAGTTCATCGTCGTCGTCATGGTGACTGAGCTTGGCACTTTGACGCCGCTGCCGCCGCCGTGTATAGCTTTGAGGCGCTGATGTTGACGTTCTGGATGGTCGTGAATTCGAGCCAACTGCCGACACAATTGCCATTTCAAGAGGGAGCCACCGCGGCTGCCGCCTCTGGGTCTGTCGGATGGGAGTCCCGTCCAGCCACCGGAAGACAGAAGCTGATCATCGAATTATTGATCTCGGCAGGCAGGCCGTAGTAGCTCCCGCCTCTGCCGGTCGGCTGGGCGCCGCGCACTGGCTGTTGCCGCGCGACCGCCTCCTCCTCCTCCTCCGATTGTGTCGTCCAAAGTGACTTGTGTTTGTTGTCCCAGCTCAGCCGGTCCAAGTAGAAGCGCA
>OY744604.1:65207155-65384019 GCA_963556255.1 Allolobophora icterica | reverse complement strand
ACAAAGGATTGCGGAAGGCTTCCAACGGCGCTGTGTACGCTTGCACCGGTATACGGTCGAAACGACGCCCCCTGGTGACAGAAAGGGTTCGGTGCGGATCGTTCGCGGTGAGCTGGCCGGCCGGCGTAGGCGGGATTTGTGGCGCCGAATACCATTACAGTCGACGGCTGAGTGAGTGGTTGCTGTGCGTCCGTGGTGCTACTACTGTCCGCCAAAGCTGGCGTTGCATCCGGTGAGATGGGACGATAATTGATTTCTGCTCTGCCTATGCGACCGCTACCTTCCTATATCTATCGCTAGAGGGATAAGCGATTTTCAACATAGATGGGCGATTTCTTTGTGTGAAGCCCGTCATGTGGCACAGGTGAAGATCACCACACATGTTGTTGTCGTCACATATGTGTTCATTGTCTAAGTTTCGGACGAAGTTTTCTCTCTCAAAGGTTCCAGCAGGACTTAGTAATCGTGTTGCCTCTGACGATATACTAATACAACACGATGGTCGACACAACTCGCGCTCAGAAATATGTTAAGGTAGATGTTATTATAACCCAAAGGAGAGTCTCGTAGACTAAGACTGGAAAATTTAGACGCTGTTTACTGTGGTCGACTATCGCATATGTAATTTAATTAGGTTGCACTCTGACCTACTACGAATGACCGGACCGATGTAATCATCATGGAAACCTCGGCTACAACCTTTCTGCCATTTCAACTTGAACAGAAGAGGAAATTCACTCCACATCTGTTCCTTGATCGGCGGAATGTGAGTAAAAGCACAATGGATTCAAAAACTTCAACGCTGCACATTCCGCGAAATATTTTTTCGGTACTCAGGTCGTGTTTGTAAGTTGCGCACGACAGAAACTCGGTTTCTACTGCTAGATTGATGCAAAAATATAGAGGGTATGATTAATAGAATCTTCTTCTTCTGGTTCTCTCCCTTCAGGCGGGTTCAAACGTCCGACGTCGCCACTTCTCTCGATTTTGAGTCTCTTCTTTGAGTGTTCTACATCCTTCCTTCATCATCCAATCCAGCATCTTGGTCTTCCCCTTGTCCTCCTCCCCTCCATTCTTCCCTCGATGACATTTCTTAGGAGAGAGTTCCCTCTCAGAGTGTGTCCAATCCATTTCCTCTGCCTCATTCTTAATGTGTGCATGAAGGATCTTTCTTCTCTAATCCTTCCCATCACTTTTTCATTTGTTTTATGTTCTGCCCAGCTGATCTGCTCCATTTTACTCCAAATCCACATCTCGAAAGCCTCCAGTTTCTTGAAGTCCTTTTACCTCATGGTCCATGTCTCTGACCTTACAACACCACACTCCGCACCAGTGTCTTTACCGTTCTTTTCTTCAGATTTCTGTTCATCCTTTTTTGTGAATGTCTCTTTATCCAATGCTATTCTTTTAATTTCCTTAAATTTTGCACTTGGCACTTGTCGTGATCATGCTCCTTTTGGTAGCAGAATTCTGTTACTTGCTCTATTTATTCTCCGCCGATTTTTATTCTGACTCTAATTTCTTCTCCTTTGCTTATCCTCATTACCATCGTCTTTTTTATGTTTATTTTAGAATAGAATAGAATATTCTTTATTAAAGCAATTGCGAAACGCATTTTGGTGTACATAAACATATAAACACCATTCTCAGCACTGCACAACTGCAACGACCAAACAAAATAATTCAGGGTATGATTGAGGGTAATACTGTTACTGTGCAAAATATGTTCGAAGCCATGATTGAGAGTTATACTATAATTACTAGACTATGTTACTCAGTGTGAGAATTGCAGAAAAAAGACAGGGCGGGGGGTTTAGACTGTGATGAGTTTGATCCATGTGGAGTTTAATATTTTATCCGTATTTTGCAAACTCAGAAAATTCAAAAATACAATAGAAAGCTTAAACTTCTTAAAGTGATGACATCACCAAATTTATTAGTATACAATTCACATGGTCACAAATCGCACAATAAACCAGAGCATTACTTTAATAGTAACCCACAAAACTAATTGGGAAAGAAAATGCTAAAATATATACACAGTATTATCACACTAGCACAATTGAGGCGGTTGGAAACGACCCCTGGGGGTGTGCAACTGTGCAACGAAGACTTAACTGGGGTCCTGACTCCTAAGAAAGACTACAGGGTTGAACCCCAAACCCCGACAATTCTGACCCTGACGTCACTACTAATCTACTATGGTTGATCCGGATATTAAGTTAAACGAACTTTTAACCTTGCCAATTTTACTTTGCTGAGTATTTATATTTAAAATACATTTTAGTTTTTCATGAGACTGCTTCTAGTTTCGCCGGTTTTTAGTACCTTTTTACTTTTAAGCTTGGTAGGAAACCCTACCCTGAACCAGTTTGGGAAAATGCTCAGAAAACTAGAGTTATGTCACCAATGGCGCGCCCACGCATACACGTGGAGCCAATGCAACGGATTTCCATCCATCATTAACAGATTGTATCAGGTTCGGAGTTTCTGGACCAAGCTGCATCAAAAGCGTAGAGCGACGACTGGCGGTAACGTTCGCAGCACACGTTACGCCTCCGCCCAGCAGTCTGTCATTGGCCAGGGTGAGAATTGTTCGCGGGGCAGGGGGGTTCAAATCCCCATGTCTTTCCTACGACCACCAGTTAAGCCTTCATTGCACACCCCAGGGGTCGTTACCAACTCCTCCCTCAGTTGTGCCAGTGTGATTATATTGTGCATATATTTTAGCATTTTCCTTCACAAATCGCTTTGCTGGTTACTAATTAAGTAATGCTCTGGTTTATTGTTAGATTTGTGACCATGTGAATTGTTTACTAATAAATTTGGTGATGTCATCACTTTAAGGAGTTTAGACTTTCTATCGCATTTTTGAATTTTCTCAGTTTGCAAAATACGGATAACATATTCAACTCCCCATGTATCAAAGTCTGACCTCCCCCAGTCTATTTTCTACAATTCTCACACTGTCGTTGGTGAAAGATGACGCAAATTCGACTATCCTAACTCAAGATGTCCGCGTCGCTTAGCCTTCGTCTCTGTCGAAACGAAAATCACCCAGCTGCATGACCGAAGAATAAGCCCGATAACTTAACGAACTCCTTCCAACATGTTAGAAATTACTGAGAAAATTCTGCGTTTAGCATGGGCGGCGATCTAGGGGGACGGGGGACATGTCCCCCCACCTTTAAAAGTGGGGGACACTCCATACATTTGTCCCCTCCCCACATTTTGAAGAAACACCAAAAAAGGTGGAGAAATGTAATTGCGCGTGAGGGTTTTCGCAGCGTTTCTGTCCAGACGAGGTAAAAATAAAATTTTTGAGCAGAAGTGTCCCCCCCAAAAAATTATGAGAAAGAAGAAGGAATTCGTAAAAAGTCCAAAAAAAGTAAATTTTTTAGACGAATTCCTTAAAAATGGGTAATGAGATTATTGTTGCGAAACAGTTAGCGGCGAATGACTAAAAAAAGGTCATAAACTGTTTTTGGAGATGAATTACTAGAAAAGTCCTAAACTTTTGTGGAGATGAATTCCCAAAAAGTAAAAAAAATTTGGGGGGACATGGAATTCTTGAAAAAAGGTCATCAATCAATCAATCAATCAATCAAAACCATTTTTTATTTGAGAAACCAATCACATGAACATTAGTCATAAGTACAGTCAATGTACAAAGTGATGATCCCTCAGAAAGGGTAAACCAGAAAGGGATAGATCCCGCTAGCTCTGGATAACCCATACAACACAAAGTAAATGCAGATGGCAATCAAAAACATGAGAAGTAATTAGTACCACAGTGATGAGCTGTGGCCACAAACACCAAAACATACAAGAAAACAGAAAAAACCAGAAAGTAAACCAGAAAATAAACCAAAAAAATACCATGTGCAAGCAGAACACTTTTAATCAGATAAAAGTAATTTTTTAGCGATATCTTAAATAAACCAATGGTCAGCAAGTTGGATAAGTCATGAGGTAGTTTATTCCACAGTGAGGGGCCTAGGCATTTTATTGTGAACTGTTTAATTTTAAGGTGAGCTCGTTCACTCCGGTATTCGTGACAGTATCTAGTGAAATGGTCATGGATAGAAGTACCCGTACTAAAATAATTGGCAAAAGCAGTTGGCAGTAAACCTGAATGAAAACGGTACATGAAAATGCATACTTGAAATTTATTGATGCTATGTAGAGGCAGCAGTTTATGTAATTTAAAAAGAGGACCCGTGGGCGTACTCCAGTGCATGTGACAGACAATACGAACAGCACGTTTTTGTATGGTAAGCAGTGGCTCCAATCGTGACAAGTAGTTAGATCCCCATGCTATATTACAATAGGAAAGATACGGGGATATAAGAGTGTGGTAAAGATTAATAAGTATCGGTTTGGTCAGGCAATGCTTAATCCTCAGGAGTACCCCGATGTTTTTCGCAATCTTTTTTGAAATCGCTGTTATGTGGTCCCTCCAGGTGAGATGTTTATCGATTATGACCCCAAGGAACTTAGATGAACAGACTTGGGTTATGGGCATGCCATTGATCTGTAATGTCAGAAGATGGGGGGTTTTTTATGGAATGAAATAGGATAAAATTAGTCTTATCAAGATTAAGAGAAAGTCTATTGGCCAGGAACCAATCAGCTATTACCGATAACTCTCTATTAGCAATATCAGTTAAACAATCTAAAGAGCTGTGTGATAAAAATACATTTGTATCGTCAGCGAATAATATGAATTTGAGAATAGATGAGGTCATCGACAAGTCATTAATGTATAGCAGGAAAAGTAGAGGGCCAAGTATTGATCCTTGAGGAACCCCGCAGGTAATGTCTAGAACTTGGGAATTTATTCCCTTATACTGGACATATTGTGTTCTTTTACTAAGATAATCCATAAACCAGGATTTGCTTATCCCTCGAAGGCCATAGTGTTCAAGTTTACTTATTAATATACTATGATTGACCGTATCGAAGGCCTTGGAGAGGTCAAAGAAGATGCCCAGGGAATAATTATTGTGGTCCATTGCTTCTATAATATTGGATTGCATATCGAGTAAAGCCATATACGTAGAGAGACCACGTTGAAATCCATATTGGGTTGTAGATAATAAGCTAAATTTTACAAGGAAGTTAGTGAGTCTGTTGGTCATCAGCTTTTCAATTATTTTTGAGAAGAAAGGCAGAATAGATATTGGTCGATAATTGTTTAATTTATTTTTTCACCAGACTTATAGATGGGAATAATTTTGGCAATTTTAAGATCATCAGGTACTTGTCCAGAGGAGAATGAAGAATTTATTATACAAGTGAGAGGGGCAGCGATAGCTGTGATGGATAATTTGGCTATCGTGGGACTAATGTCATCCGTACCCCTAGAACCCGAGGATTTCAATAGTTTGGTAACATCGACAACCTCGAGTTCAGTGGTAGGAAGTATGCCAAAGGAACACCCGGGTGAAGTGGGCATAAATGCTTCAAAGGAGGTAAGTGTTTTGGGGATTTTAGCTGCTAAGGTAGAGCCGACTGTTGTAAAGTAACTTTTAAAAGCATCAGCAATCTCACCAGGGTCCTGAATTTTTTCCTTCCCTATAAGGAACGATTCCGGGAAGCGGGAGTCTATACTAGATGCTAGAATTTGCTTAATGATTTTCCATGTTTGATTGAGATTATTTTCACACAATAAGAAACGTTCAGCATAGAAATTGGCTTCACTCTCCTTTCTAATTTGTTTAAACTTATTACGGTATTGGGTGAAGAGGCGTTTGTTCGAATCAGTAGGGTTCCTCAGGTATTTTTTATATAAGCGGGATTTTCTTTTACAAGAAGTTAGGAGAGCTTTTGTCATCCATGGCTGTTTAAACTTGTGGTGGCCCTTGTTTGTAGTTGGAGTAAGGGGAAAAGCAGAGTCGTACAGATGTTTATAAGTAGTAATAAAAGCATGGTAGGCCTTATCCGGGCCATCACTAGAGGAAAGATTTTCAACAAAGGTCCAATCAGTTTCTAGGAGGGAATTACAAAAGGTATCTTTGGCCGAGGAGGTAAAGTTACGTTGTAATGACGAAGTTGGAGAGGAGTATAAGAGAGGTTGTAAGTCAGTAAACAGTAAAATGGGTAAGTGATCAGATATATCATTAATTAAGATGCAAGAATCTTGATTAAGGTTAGAACAGTTTCAGAATACATTATCTATAAGAGTCGCAGAAGATTCGGTGATTCTTGTAGGCCGAAGTATTGTGAGGATGAACTTGTAGGATGACATGGAGTTATAGAAGTTCTCAGTGGCAGGGTGATCACTGTGGCGAAGGAGGTTAATATTAAAGTCTCCAGCTAGAAAAGTCCTATTGTTTAACCTACCTAAGTGGGATAAGGTCCTATCAAAGTCCGTAACAAAGTCATTTATTGGTTGTCCTGGCGGGCGATAAATGGTACCTATTATGATGTCCTTATTGGCAGGTTGGGGTAACTTAATAAACAGACATTCATAGGAATTACAGTTAGGTCTGGACCAGTCTGCCTCTATGATTTCAGAGACAATGTCAGATCTGATGAAAAAGCCAACACCTCCACCCCTGGCAAATTCCCTCGCCCTGTGGATGAAGTAGTAGCCCGGTATCGAGATTGTAGTGGCAAGGTCACTGTCAAGCCAGGTTTCAGTTAAAGCCAGAATGGAGGTATTTGTCTGGGTTAACAAGAGAGCAATATCTGCAAGTTTATGGTTCATTCCACGACAATTTAAATGAGTAATACATAGTTGTTTACAGAAATGTAGGTTATCGGAGAATTTGGCTAGTTGTACAAGATCCATATAGGCACTGGAGTACAATGATGATGAATTGTAAAAATTTAGATCGGCATCCAATCCCTCATTAGTTAAAAGAGTTCTGCAACCGTCATTGGACTCAGTTAGATTAAGGTAGGTATCAGGGTGGGTGTGAAGAAAGTTACAACTAATATTCATTGGGGCAGTGCTTTCATTAAATACAGGATCATTATTACTTATTTGAGCAAATGGGAGGTTTGATGATACACATTGATGACAACACCAACTTGGGTCATTGGGATTGTAGGTCGCCATGGTATTTAAGCAAGCAGAATGATAACAAGATTTGCATACTGAGCAGCATATTTTATCACTATTATACTTAATGAGGCGCTTGCACAGGCAACAGAAAATAACCTGAGTAGATATTCTTCAGGTATTCAAAAAAGAAAAAAAAAGAATTACGTAAAAAGAAAAGAAAAGAAGAAAAAGATTTCCTTCTACTTGGCTAGGTAGGTCAGCGGTGAGCAGGATTGGTATGTTCAGTGATAGCTTCTAACAACAATCAATGAGGAGTTTTACATAAGTTCTATCAATTGACATATCGGCAATCACGAGCTTTTAAATCATATGCAGTCCTTATGAGTCAGTTAACATTAACGTTAACATCGACCAGACCATGGCCGACTTTGTCCCCCCCCCCCCACCTCTCAGACAAGATCGCCGCCACTGGCGTTTAGAGATAATCTTTCAAAGTGACACAGAAGTTGAGCAGCCACCGACATGGTCAGTCATATGAGCAGAACCAATGAAAAACTATAGGTAGCCTATTAAGTTGACTTAAATGCTTTATACGCTTATAGAATCGCATTCTGAGTTCGTCTCTGGTCGACATATTCGATAAGCCAGTATAATGATTGCAGTTATGGCAGGATGTGTTTGCAAAGAGTACCAACACACCACTCAACCATAGCAACACAGGATTGTAAACTACAAAACTACTGGCTAAGTCAGAAATCGGGCGACAGAGTTCGGACACGTAGGATGGGGCGCTACCGGAGAGACACCGCCAAACTAGTGCTGCTATCCTGTAGGACAGTGTTTCCCAATCTTTTTTGGATACGGAACCCTTTTGACTTACAAATTTTTTGACGGGACCTCGACCTAAACACAGCATATTCTGGTACAATATTTTAAAACAGTGATCGAGGTAAGTACAGTTTTAATTAAATAAAAAATTAGATCAGAAATTGTTTTAAATGATTTATAATGTAGCAACACATTAAACATTACTTATCCAATTGCTTCACGGAACCCTTGCGCTCCCCTCACGGAACCATAGGGTTCCGCGGAACCCACTTTGGGAAACACTGCTGTAGGAGATGCGCTCAGAGGCAGGAAGCCAATGCAAGACGTCATGCATATATACATGTATAGGCAGAGACTGGGACGTATTTTGGAATACGACCAATAAGTCTAGCATCAGAACGAAGGACCCAGTCAAGTCGTCCTATTAGGCCCTTGAAGTGACCAACAAGGACCGAGCAACAGTGGTCGACTCTACCAGTGACAAATGCATGGACTAAGATGACCGCAGCATCTTGGGAGAGGAACCTCAGTACAACACGCAACTGCCGGAGCTGGTAACAACAGTTCCGCGTGACCAAGATAACATGCTGAGAGAGACTAAGCTCTCGATCCAGCGCAACACCTCGGTCACGAACAGTAAGGGAGAAAGTGATATGGGGAAAGGTCTCAGTCAATCGGTGTAGGTCAACCCCCGCCAGCTGCCTATACGACCACCCAGCCAAATGAATTGGTTGAATAATAATAAACTACACAAGCCCAATTTGAAACACATCCTTGCTGAAAAGGTAGCCAGTGCGAAGACATACATACATTACACAGGACTCACAGAGTTATATGTTCATATTTTGAAGTATTAGTTATGGCTCTATAGCCAAAGAGTTTCAGCGTGTTTGACTTTGTTATCCAAGAAAAAGCAAGTTAACACCAGTTACGCAGTCACTAACAGACATAATAGAATCAGAAACAACGAGCAGCATCAGCCAACTCAACAAATGAGTCACCCAGATTCAAAAATTCATCCAAATAACAAGTGGTCGTGCAGTGTCCAGTTGCAAAAATTCAGTCTTCGAGGGTTACGGTAGGGATGAATCATCCAAGACTGCACCTCCTCAAAGGCAGTGAACAACAGCAGCATATACGAATCACAAGACAAACTGCCAAAACAAATATTTAGGTATCAACAGCATGTCACACATATCCAAATGAACGATAGCAAATAAGTAAATATTCCTTTTTCCATGCTCCGCTTTCTCAGTCTGATGAAACTAGACACGTGCACACAATTCCACTGCATTGTAAATCCAAGGCGTGTAGGAAGTGAGTCAGTGAGTCGAAGTCTGGAAGTCTGGAAGTCAGCCAATCAGTCATTAAAGAAGACAGTTGAGTTGACCTGTCAGTAGGCTTACATGGGAACAGTAATTAGGCCTATACACTGAAGGCGAGAAAGGCGTGGTCACCGAGTTGGAACAATCAAACAGTAGCCTACAGCGTTCAATCATGCAGAACAGCATTGCGTTTACTTATGGCGAAGTATAGTAGCTTAGCAAAACAATTTGCACCTCGGAAGGTGCACCGCTGAGAGTTAACTGTCAACGATGTAGTCTTGCTTGTGAAAGGCTGAATGCTCCTCTCTCTGCTCCATTCGAAGGAACTGAGGACAAGCGACTGTGAACGAAGTCCATCAGTGAAACCTCCTATTACGACCGCATGTTCACTCTTCAGAAGAAGCCTTTAAAGTTTCTCTAAACTGTCCGCCAACATGTTGTGCTTAACGGATGAAAACCTATGTCTGAATTGTTTATGTAGGACGTCCTTCTAGAATTGTATTAATGATCTCGCTACCTCGGCCCTTCCTTTGGCCTCGACGTCTATCCAATGTCCAACCCACAAAACAGTTGATCAGCATATCCTTGTGTTCATCCATCCGTATACCGCCTTCCTTCGTCTTTCCATCATTCGTGTCCATCAGTCCGCCAATTCTTATATCTCTGAGCTCCTGTCTCGTTCCCATCAATTTATCTTTTTTCCATCCATCCATCCATCAATCCATCCATACACCCATCCATACATCCATCCATCTATCCATCCATGTTTAACCTTTTTTCTTTTTCTTTCTTTCTTTCTTCTATTCTTTTCCTTACTTCCTTCTTTCATTCCTTCAGCCTCCCTCCCTCCCTCCCTCCCTCCCTCCCTCCCTCCCTCCCTCCCTCCCTTCCTTCCTTCCTTCCTTCCTTCCTTCCTTCCTTCCTTCCTTCCTTCCTTCCTTCCTTCCTTCCTTCCTTCCTTCCTTCCTTCCTTCCTTCCTTCCTTCCTTCCTTCCTTCCTTCCTTCCTTCCTTCCTTTGTATACATCGGTCGATTTGTCTTTCAACATGTCTTTCCTTCCTCCGTTTATCTGCCTATCCTTTAAATTCTGTCCTCCATGCTTCACGCAGCTTATCCATTTGCCTCCTCCGTGCTTCCATCTATTTTCTTTCGCTGCCTCTTGCTCCATCCCTTCAGTCTATCCTTCCATCTCCCGGTAGGACCTCTTTCTTCTCCCAGGCACTCCATCCATTGCATCCCGCAGTGACAAAGGATTCGTCGAATTTGCATGCTAGCCCGTTCAAACGACGGGCCCGTATACCTCCTCCGCCCTCCCCCATCGACGATCGACGGCTCCCCGGGACCCCATAACTCTTGGCCACCCACGGACTCCGCATTTAACGCCCCACTAAAGCCGTCACGGAGCCCCATTAGACGATAGAGCGTTTCCCGTATTGTGGCTTCGACGCGGAGATAGAGACACAAATTCCATTCTATTATTCTAATGTACTACTGCTCGGTTATTCTACTCCATCCGGAAGCCGCTTCGGACTGCCTTTATTTTAATATAGAAAGGAAGTCACTGTCAGACGGGAGATCGATAGAGAACCGGGCTAAACAGGTCGACGCGTCGCTCGCTTTCGCTCTAACTCTGGCGAGTCTGCGATAAAACTGTATTGCTCGTTGCCTCTTAGTCTCGGTTGGCTGGAGATTTCGGAAGCAGACGACACGGATCATCGTCTGGACGTCTGAATCGTAGCTTTGGATGTCTGCATGGCTGCTCCCTTGTCTCTGTGTATCTGTCTACATCAAGGGCCATAAAAGGGGGTTTACAGGTTCAAACCTATAAAAATATTCCGTTTATGTCCTCACTGAGTAAATGAAATAATTATGGTACATAATTAAATAAATATCATACACACGAGCACTGTTTGTGCCGGTTTCAGCTCAGTTAGGTTGCCGGTCGCTTCGTTTGCACGCCAGTGGAGATCTTCTGGTCTCTCGCTGCCGTACGTCAACGCGAGTGCACAGTGCACTCTCGTGCATTCGTCCATCCCTTTGGAACAATCTCTTCGTTGACATTTGAACTCTCTCTTTAATTTCTGCTCGAGTTACTTTTCTAGCTATGTTAAGACGCAACTGTTCAGATCCCTTGTACAGCGATGTTCTTAGCGCTTCTGGGGTTTTCTAAAATGCGCTTTATAAAAATGTCCAGATACGTATTGACATAAATACGTGGTAAAAACCTGGAAATTAGAAGGTCGGCCTTAAATGGAAGTCTCAACAGTAAAGAATGTTTGAGAATAACTGGGGCTTAAAAAGATCATCGACCTTCGTCGCCTAATAGGGCAACAGTTCAGATAAAGCATAGCGGAATGAGAAAGGTCATTTAAGCATTGAAGCAGGGATACTAGCACGTAATAAAACGCAGGTGTTTAATAAGAAAACAAAGTAATATTTCCGAACCGCCGAGGAATTTTTTTAAGTATGGATAATTGGATATAGACCGATTATCGTGAACTCTGTTAGTTTTCTAAATCTGATTGATTTCTGTCTGTAGTTCATTTCAGTAGACCATTCAGCATTATATTTAAACGCGTTGTTTAGTCTTGTGCACATTGTACAATTGCACGTTTTATGATTGCACGTTTTATGATGTCCTCAACTTCCAGCCGTGAGCATTCCCCATTTTATATGAGCAGGGCCAAATTTCGCAAAAACCAAACCCGGAACCACTATCCATGGACCATGGGTCGCCGCATTATTCTGAGGGGCGGGGCGTTCATCATCGTCCTGGCAATGTGGTCCTGTTTTCCATTCTATCCGTTGGGAGCAACAATAGATGAAAGTAGATTGTCGCAATAATAGGCCCCCTACTGATACCTAGAATTATAAGGATAGTAATAATTTTTATTATTATAATTAAGCACTGCTATCTAGTGACAGAATTGCGCCGAGCAGTTGTGCGTGAAGGACTTGCCGAAGGTCCTTACATTGTAACCGTCCCAGGAGATGCGTACTGCGCGTATACGAGGCGAGCTCTCATAACGATAGCTGGCGTGTCTCGAAGATACCAATGCTGTTACTGTCAACTTGTTTTAGGCAAGAGTGACGGCGACGAGACCGATTACTTCGTAGCATCGTACACAGCGAAGTCATGCACACGACATGTAGACGGAGGAAGAATTCTATCGCAGCGAATCATGAAATCCTGGGAAGGCTGTTTTCGTGTGGTTCCTTGATACATGTAATACTCAAGCACCATATGAAATCAGTATCCCCAAGGGAAACACATCAGACCATCTATATAGGAGTCGTCGAAAGCTGCGGTTCTCGTCTTACAGCATTCACGTGGTTCCCTCGAGATCATGACAGTGTAAGTACGGTACGCTAACCTATGCATTGGAAACGGAGATTCGTGCGTTTGATGGTGACTTAACTGGATTTAATGTGGATTGTTAGAGATTTAACTCAGCGATTTATCTAATGCAATATTGAATCATCTGAATCGAGAACTGTTCGCAGGGCCTGACTATTTGTAATTTTGCGCTTATATATAGCCTCGTATGCCTATGACAGTATAGGGTCCGATTGTTATTCTGACAGCCACAAGTAACCAATATCATGCGGTTTTGAATACTGAAACCAAGGTCATATTCACGAGACTCTTTCCGAAGCACCTTGGCATCACTTTTGTTTGTGGTTTTTCCAAAGCAGCTTCTTTTCCAATGAAGCGAAAGGGTTGGCTGGTTGGAAGAATGGATTAAAAGATGGATCGATGGATGAATACGTAAATGGATGGATAGATGGACGGATGGACGGATAGGTGGATGGATGGATGGCCTGCTTGCTGGCTCTTTGACTCGCTTTTTTGCTGGCTGCTTCGATGCATACATAATACATATGCACATACATAATCGTATACATAATCAAAATCGTTGTCTTTTACTCGAAGTTTTGTAAAGCGCTATTTAATGGCTAAGCTTTCACGAGCGCTGCGTCAAGTCAGAGGGTTGTTCAAAGACATCATGTGAGGAACAATAATAAATGCATACATGTCTACACGCATACATACATACATACATACATACATACATACATACATACATACATACATACATACAAACAAACACACGCATGCAAATATACATACATACATACATACAAACGTACATACATACATACATACAAACGTACGTACAATCGTATAAGCATACATACATGCATACATACATACAGTCATACAAGCACACACGTACGTACATTCGTACAAACATACATACATACAAACGTACGTACAATTGAACAAACATACATACATACATACATACATACATACATACATACAATCACGTACGCGCGTATATACATATCTCGCTACACGAATGAGCTTATGTAATATGTATGTGTGCGTTTGTGCTTGTATTTGTTTTTCTACGCTGGAGAGGCATTTAGAGAAGACATGCAACGGGAGTCATATTTAATGGTATACTATAGTCGGCGTTCAAGGGACGACACACTGATGATGGTGGGGTACATCCTGCAGTAGGGCCGCAGTATGTAGGACCCATTCAGAGGGGCCACTTTGATGCATGAGGGATGATGGAGTCGTGCCTCAGCCGTTGCAGCCGTTGTAATTCCCACTGGCATCGTCATTGAGTCTTGGACTGGTGCCGTCGCAGAATCAATCACGATGCCAGGCACCACGGCAGCTGCTGCAACTGCATGGCCCACGGCTCGATAATCCAAGAGGAAACGAGAAGTACATTCCACGTCTCTCTGTCCCTGTCAAAAGAACGACAGAGGCAGTCACATAGATAGTCAGTCTGTGTGGTTGTGTGTGTGTGTGTCTCTCTCTCTCTCTCTCTTTATCTCTCTCTCTCTCTCTTCCTCTGTCTGTGTCTCTTTCTCTTCTCTCTTTTTCTGTCTGTCTGTCTGTCTATCTGTCTGTCTGTCTGTCAATCTGTCTGTCTGTCTGTCTGTCTCTATCTATCTATCTATCTATCTATCTATCTATCTATCTATCTATCAATCTATCTATCTATCTATCTATCTATCTATCTATCTATCTATCTATCTATCTATCTATCTATCTATCTATCTATCTATCTATCTATCTATCTATCTATCTATCTATCTATCTATCTATCTATCTATCTATCTATCTATCTATCTATCTATCTATCTATCTATCTATCTATCTATCTATCTATCTATCTATCTATCTATCTATCTATCTACCTACCTACCTACCTATCCATCTATCTACCTATCTACCTATCTATATATATTTCTCTTTTTATCTCTCTTTTCTCTCTTTATTCATCTCTGTCTCTATCTCTCTTTCTTCTCAAACGAATATCGCTCTATATGCTCATCGTCCATGTGCAATGTCATCTCATGTATGCAGGTATGTTTGTGCAACATGGTGGTCTATGCGCTTACTCACGGATCATGCGTTTGCCGGTTCGACTCCATGTAGCGACCCACTGGGCAAATTGTTTGCGAACACCTTGCCTCTGTCACCGAGCAGCGTAATCTGGTTACGGCGTAATCTGGGGAGTAAACGAAAAGTACTGCGATGCACTGGCTTCCTGTCCAGAACCTTGGGATCAGTCCGTTGCCGACTCAAGGGCCTACGAAAAGGAAATGAGCACCTCACCTACGTCCCACATGGGGTCTTCACTTTACCTATGTATGTACGTATGCATGTATGTATGTATGTATGTATGTATGTATGTATGTATGTATGTATGTATGTATGTATGTATGTATGTATGTATGTATGTATGTATGTATGTATGTATGTATGTATGTATGTATGTATGTATGCATGTAACTATATATGTATGAGTGTACGTATATGTGTGTAACTGTGTATGCATGTGTGTATGTACGTATGTATATATGTGTGCGTGTTGTATGTATACGCATGGATGTATGCATGCATGTATGTATGTATGTATGTGTGTATGCATGTATGTATATAAGCACTCTTATAACGCGTTTAAAAAGTCGCACAAGGGCGAAGCGATGCAATAATTCTTATAGAGCGCTACTCAAATTCAGTTGTCTGACTATATACAGTTACAATCTGGTGGCTTTATCATTACGACGTTGAATGTAAGTGCAGCTGGTTGTAGAGACAAGGTCACTTGTAAATCATTGTGTAGAGAACTTACTTGATTAAGTTAATGAAGACATAATGTCAAATCCGATGATTTGCCAAATTTGTATACAAATCAATGCCAATCATCATCTGAAACTAGCTCTACTTAATGCTCTACTATCTGTCTGCTACCTACCCAAACCAGCGTCAGCTTATACTTAACGCTAAATTATCAGATATCTTATAATGACTAGCCTCCCTCGATGACCACACAGTAATCGCTTCTTAGCAGATCTCGGTATCGGCAGCTTTAAAGTTGAAGATGCTTTTCATTCAATGGCAGAACTACAACCTCACAGAAATCGTAACTTCATTGTAGTCGTTACTGCTTACTAAAAAGCCTATCCTTGGCTTGTGAACAGCGACTGTCGCTTCCACAATAAACAACACATCGGAGAGTCTTGCGAAGCTCCGTTTAACCCAGCATGAATCCCGTAGTTGTACCAAGCACAACGAAGATCTTCCTTCTTCGCATGGCTAACGATTGGATCGTCTTAGCGTCACTGCAGGCAGTTCGTGGCTGTTCATTGCTTGACGTGAATTAAGGTGCAAACACTTCGCTATCATCGTTCCAAGCAAATGATCCCAGTGTACAATTCACGTCGGTAGACAGATAAAGCCGTCACTTTTCTGTAACGCCGATCTCTTAAGATAGATTTAATAAAAAATCTTACCCTGATTCACCTCTTCCCCTTACCTCACACGCATCAATTCTAAACACCAACCAACCGTCTGACTGTCTGCCTGCATGACCCTTTGGATCTATGGACCCCGAACTGATTTTGATCTTACCTGCCAATCGATGTTGTTTTGACTGAGCGCTTGTGAATAAGCTGGTTCCCGCTACCTGGCTCATCGGGCGCTATAGAAATATCGAGATTTTGATTACGATTCATCGTGAGGTGACTTTCCACTCTGCCAGTTCAACGATCTCCCGGAAAACCAAAGAATCTTCTCTGCATCGGTTCTGTAGAAACAAACTTCAGAGATCGTCTGCTCAGTCAAAGCCAAGGTCGTTAGGTCAGCCTCGTTCTGGGTTCCCAGCTTCATATAATTATTTATTAACTGTTTCACTGTCGTTTCTGGTTCAAATGACGAATTATTTGGGCCTGTTCTGCATTATATCTAACCTGCTGGTACGTAGATGATGCCAAATTTAATCAAATAAACTGCCGTCTACATTACAAGTAGGCTACCCTCTTATTAAGATCAGCCATACAAAATGTAGGCCTACTTATAGTTGAATTTTAATACGAGGAGATTCGCTATACTAACTGCTCGTCTTTTGCAATACTTATCAACTGAACGTTGCAAAATCAAACAAACAGTCTATAGTTTATTTCTCACACTTTATTACTCTTTTCTCTAAATAACTTCAATGGCGGTCCGCTAGATATTAAAGTACTTTCTTTAGTATCAATTTTATTTATTTAAAATTTAGGCTAGTTGCAATCCTCGGTATTTACAGTGATGGGATCTCGAGATGAACTGATCTAGTTTCTCTCCTCCCACTCTGAAAGCCCACACACTAAATATTATGTATATACGTGTGTTTGTGTGTGTTAATGTAGGCTATATATGTATGTATGTATGTATGTATGTATGTATGTATGTATGTATGTATGTATGTATGTATGTATGTATATATATATATATATATATATATATATATATATATATATTACAGCTGTCTTAATAATTAGCTGTCCTATGTCTCATCTATATGTCCAAGTTCCAACACTCTTCCCCCAGTCTTGTATGATGATATAATTATTAAATTGCACTTGCCACCATCAAAGGTTCATACCGCTACGGATTAACCAAGGAGAAATCCTATCTCTCAGCAGATAACATCTCTGTAGCTTTCAGATCCAGAGACAAAGGTTTCCATTGTCCATGGATGATTCTCTTGGCAGTCGATTAGCTGACTAACCCGTCCGTAAGGTCAGACGCTCAGAGCTGGCATTCGCCGGCTCTGGATAGGTTCCATATTAGGCCAACTGTGCTATCGGCGCCTTTGACGCCAGAGGTTGCCAGGCCCCTGCTATAGGCCTATTACAGTATTAGTAGGCCTATAGTAATTTATTATTAAGCAACTTGAAACTAAAGATAGAATTTACTAAGTGTTTTGAACAGAATCTTGTGACATTTTCAGCTTCATTTGCATGATTAAACTTGTCGGAATTTATATTTGCATTAATGCAATATGATTTCCAGGGGGGGTCACGTGACCCCCCTTGACCTGTGCTGCGGGCGCCCATGCATGAATGTTTGTGTAAGTGTCTCTGCTACGGCTTGACATCAGTCAAATCAACATCCCGGTCTGTCTGATATGGTATGCACGTGAATTTAAGGACAGCGAAGATGATCGCTCATTTACTAAAATTTTGCCCATCATCTTTGATCTATAAACAATGTCCTTCAGAGATGTAAGCTGTGGATCTGAGGAATCCGTCGGCCAAAGAGAGTATGTATACGACAACTGCCCATCATTCTTCAGACGCGTTCAACGGGATTTCTCTGTTAGTTGTAAGCACGCAGTTGTTTGTTAATGTACCAAAGATGTAACCACTTTTTGTACATAAAATGCACAGAACAACCAAACAATGCTGCCAGCAAATTTTGGTTATTAATGCGCAAATGTGCTGTGGTTCCTTTTGAGAAAGTTGATTTAATATAACACGGTTGATTAAGGATGGAGATGAGAAATCACGTGCATGGAATCATTCTTCGTGTGGTTCTCACAATGAGGCCCGCTAAAAGACCGTGATTTTTCTTCTAGGCTACATCTTAATTATTTCAACCACGTGATTACAGTGCATTTTAGGAGAAAATCCGATGAAATTATGGCAAGAGAAGTTGGAAGTCTTTAAGAAGCAAATTTAGTCATTTTGATTCGCTGCAGCAGATGATCTGAAAAATCAGACGATAATTCATTTGCAGTTTCATGCCAGGTTACGAGAAAAACACTTATAGGCTATAAACGTGAGGAGAAAATCTACAAAGCACGACACACAACGCAATGACTCACAACACTCCACGAACAAATCCTTGGAGCATGCACATTTAGATCAAACACAACACTTGTGCACACAGTATTGAATCAGAGCAGATATTTCAGTGCAACCAAATAAAAAGGGACAAAGTCAGTTCTAAACATTTGCGTCAATCGCTGTAGACAGGGACATTGACCAGTAAGTTAGGCTGGTGGTTATACCTTATTGTTTGTAATTATTTCACAGTTAATGTTTGTCTTACCGTATACACTTGTAATTGTAGTGGAACATTTATTAAAGAGCCACTCAACGATTCAGAGGTGCTCCCGACCCAAGTCAGTGCAATCAGTGGCTATAGTGGTCTTCAGGCGTTTCCGGAACAGTGGAAGAGAAAGGCTGAGGAGCTGAAACACAATTCCTGCGGAAGACAGTTACCAACTTGGAACATCGATTAGTATATATTATAGTCAGTGCCGGATTTAGGCATATAAAGCTAAGAAATCTATAGCTTAGGACCTCACAATCTGCAGGGGCCTCAAATAAACTCACAATTTTTTTGGGTATATATATAGGCCTAAATATTATGTAGAACCTATTTGTAAACGGCTTGTGTAGCAAATCATCTCGTCTGAGTAAATGAATTCATTTGATATAATTTGAATTCTTCACTTTAAGTGACTTGTTATTAAATAATTAAGAGGCATATAATTATGTTTCCAAGTTTTGTGAGACCTTCTAGTGTAATTTTGTAACAAGGGGCCTCACCAAGTCTAATACGGCACTGAGCATAGTGTGTGTGTGTGTGTGTGTGTGTGTGTGTATATATATATATATATATATATATATATATATATATATATATATATATATATATATATATATATATATATATATATATATATATATATATATATATATATATATATATATATATATATATAGGTCTATTATGCAGAGGTATAGCCTATATCCCAACATTTTGCTTTCGCGTATACATGGCCCAACGACGGTGCACATGTACTGCCAGTATTTATACAAATTAAAGCTGACCACTTTTTTTACTCTTTCCTCCCCGAACTATATCGCGAGTGCATTTTGTTGCCGTCGTGTCACAAGGCACTTGATATAGAAAGCTGTCATATATAGTGAAATACACGTAATATATTTGAACAGTGCCAAAGTATAAAGCAGTGGCCCTGAATTTTAGATGCTCACGCAACCGTAGCCATCTTATACACAGATAGCCAGGTCAGATTAGGCCCACAGCCCGATGAACGAGACTAGAACAGTGCTGTTTGAACAGAGACCCTTATTTTTTCTAGGCATAACTCGGGGATCCAAGTATTCAAAAAGTAACATTTATCACTTAAAATTTAGGCAAAATAATAGGCAGACTATTTTCACGATACAAGCCTGCTTATGACGACGAGGACTAGTATAATATTTTTAGTAACACTGGATAATTTTGTTATTAACTTGTGCAATAACTATGGACCAGTCATTTTGCACAAACTGTCAATTCTTGGTTAAAAGCACACACGCAAGTCACTTTCAACAAGTCTGGATCTGTACTTATATATAGTCTTCATATTAGTAAGTGTTGAGAATGCTGTTTAACACAAATATGTTGTCGCCAAATGCAATAACAATACCAGCAACATCACAAAATTAAAGGTGTGATCGAATACCCAATCGGACCCGTATGGATCATACAGTTACAGCATTCCTATAATAAGTATAATAAGTATTCCTATATAAGTAGTGTATGAATTTGAAAACACAGGGTGTTAATACTAAAACCATGCAGTGTTAATCGCAGTTACTGAATATTTTCAGAACGCTTTCGCTTTCGCTTTCGCTTTCGCGGAACCTCGCCATATCCTTTGCGGAATCCTCATGGTCCGCGGACGACAGTTTCAAAAGGTCTGGTGTAGTATATGTAATGCAGAATAGAATAATTCGAAACGTTCAGTGTTTAGTTCAGAGGGACACTCTCGAGGAGAGGGCAAGCAGAGGAGTGTTCCCATCTACATGTTAAAACGGAGGAATAGCGAAATGAATGTGGTCTTTTGGGAGCGATTTCAGGCTGGAAGGAGTGACTGGTGGCAGAATTCTGGCCAGCAGCCTAATGAGTGCGAAAATACAGTTGAATAGGAGGATTAGTGTGAGAATTGTAGAAAAAGACGGATGGGGGGAGGGGTTAGACCTTGATGAGTTTGATCCATGTGTAGTTGAATATTTATCGTATTTTGCAAACTGAGGAAATTCAAAACTGTAATCGAAAGCTTAAACTCCTTAAAGTGATGACATCACCAAATTTATTAGTATGCAATTCACATGGTCACAAATCTCACAATTAACCATAACATTACATTATTAGTAACCCACAAAGCGATTTGTGAAAGAAAATGTTAAAATATAGGCCTATGCGCAATATAATCACACTAGTACAACTGAGGGGTTGGAAACGACCCCCTGGGTGTGCAATGAAGACTTAATTGGGGGTCCTAAGAAAGTCTAGGGGTTGAACTCCCTCCCTCCGATAATTCTCACCCTGAGAAGGATGGCCCTTATTAGTGAGGGAGAAGTTTCGACCCTTACCCGAGCCAAATTCATCATGTATAGTAAGTGGGTCCCTTCTTTCACTGCATGCGTTCATATTCACACGCACTGAAACGAGTCAAACGACTAACCCTAAAACCTAAATGTAGTATCGATTTTGCTCCTCTAGCGAGTGCAGAGTAATTCAAAGAGCGATGATATCGATTTCTCTGTAGTTGCGAGGAAGCCACTACTCTATTGTATTATATTGTATTCGGACATTTATAGAGCGCTTCTAGCGGGAGAGCCATTCAGAAGCGCTCCCAGTGCGAGAGACCCCGTGAGAAAAAGCAAAATTTAAGAAAGGTAACACAGGAAGAGACTTTACGTAAGATAATAGAAGAACGAACAGACGGAGGAAGCTCATTCTAAAGAACAGGGCCAATGGAAGCAAAAGACCTAGGTTGAGCCAGAGAAGTCCTGACACGGGGAACGAGGAGGTCCAAACGGTAAGAGGAACGAAGAGGACGGAAAGAAGCAGCAGAGTGAGGGCGATGAATTAAATAACCTAAATATTTGGGAGCGAAACCAAGTTGAGCCTTAGAGACAAGGATGAGGACCTTGAATTGGATGCGGGAAGAAAGCGGCAGCCTAGCACGGTAGCACATCTAGTGAATGAAAGAGTAAACCAAACAGCAATTGCATCGATTTCTCTACAGCAAATGCAAGCCACTACCCTTGCGCCTCTAGTGAGTGCAGTTGTCAGTCAAACATTGTCACAGAAATATAGATGTAATGCAACGTAACTAAGTAAGTAAGTACATTACTTATTTTCCCGGCTGCAAACCGCACTCACGTGCGCATACAACATAATGACTGTCATAGGTCAATATGAAAAGAACACCATCACCAACTATTCCTGCCCTAGCACCATGCTGTCTTCCCGGCTTCATCTCCCTTGGATTCTGAACTTGAATCAAAACGCACCAACCATAGGCGTAATTTGTGGGGAGTACCGTGTACAAGGAGTACGCGTATCCCTCACTTTTTGGCAGACTTGTTTTCCTCGAGACCAAGGTCTTGGTCTTGAGTGCACTCCAGTTCGTTTTAAAACGAACTGGAGTGCACTCAAGACCAAGACCTTGGAATAGTTGAGACCAAAAGTCTTGGTCTTGGTCTTGAAGTTCAAAGTCTTGGTCTTGGTCTTGAGGTTCAAAGTCTTGATCTTGGTCTCGCAAGACCAAGACCAAGACCTGCTGTAAATATGAAGTCATTTAACAAAACTCGAAAATTAAAAATTTATCAAGCCTGTTTGCATCATAGCCTACGACAAATACTTAGGCCTACGGACGGATACGTCTTGTTGCTCAGGAAAACCCATTGGCAGCAGCAACTAAGTTATGCTGTATCTGGAAGCCATGCCGATACTTTTTTCTGAGCCAGACGGTCTGATAAACCATGGGAGGATTATAAAAAAGGCTCACGGTATATATACATTTAAATCCAGTGCTTGAAAAGCTAAGGTGTGTGCCAGCTACATCAGCACCTATGGAAAGTATTTGTCACATGGTGAAATTTTTATGAGGCCCACAAGGCACGTCTTGGTCAGAAATTCTGAGCGAATTGGTTTTTATAAGATAAAAAAGGCATTTGGAATTACATTTTTCATGAAGAACTTGTATATACGAATTCGGAATTCTCTGCAGTCTGCATTTAAAGTTAATTTGCTTAAATAAAATAAAATACTCACGTTTTCATTAAAATAGCGAGTAGTCCGACTTGACAATTGTTTGTAAGGAAAAGAAGTCTTGGCCTGAATGTGATTTGTGGGTCTCGGTCTTGGTCTCGAGGCTCAAAGTCTTGGTCTTGGTCTCGAGGTTCAAAGTCTTGGTCTTGGATTTGGTCTTGAGCTTCAAAGTCTTGGTCTTGGTCTTGGTCTTGAGGTTTAAGTTCTTGACAACAAGGCTGCTTTTTGGACTGGGGAACCGTACCCCCACTTTTTGAACAAACCCAATCAATATTTTATTATTGTGCCTACCCAGAGATCGCAGTCTTCGCCTTGCTTCGTGTATGTGAGAAATTGGTACCCCCACTTTTAAGGCAAAGTTACGCCCCTGCAAACAACCTAGCTATTGCGGACTTGATTTGATACAGCGCCGGTGTGTGTTGGTTGGTCTACATGACCTGGCTTTATCGTGGCGATGAGAATTTTCGAAGGTTTACACTGCGTGACACTTCAAGAGCTTGTTCCACTCGCTCGCTGCATGGCGAACTATTTATAGTATAAGGTCGTCGACAGTAGGTCTACGTGATCGATGGGACCAGACTACGAGTTAAAATATCTCTCTTCGACGAAGCATAGACGATTAAGTGTGAAACACTTGATCCACTTCAGCGTGAACTTAAAGAAGGGTAATCGTCTTCTGCGCATTAAGACATGTCGTACAATAATGGGCCTTGTGTCAACTGGCCTTCACGTTTACTTTGTTCGGAATTTTCGAGTTATATACGACAAGCGTGACGAACAGATACACCCTCACACACACAAAGACAGGCATAGAGACGGACATGTAGATGCAGACAGACGGAGGCACAAAGACACAAGCAGACAGCTATATACACTGCACTGGATATTGTATGCGACCTATATTCTTTTTGAGCACCTGCTGTGACATGGTTGCTACACACATTCCTCTAATCTTAAGATTTCTTCTATAGCGCATCTATAAATGTTATAGAAAGCATCAGTGACTGTCGCTTGGGTTAGTTGTCACTGCGATGAAGAACTAAGAGGCGATCATGATAATGGTCTGTGCTTGCTAACGTCGTTCGGTTGCACCTTCATTCACTCTGGAAATTTATATAGCGCCTGTTCAAGAGACCTACTCAGAGGCGCAAATTATCCAGAATTCGGCCATATCATATTCATCTTATCTGGACATTTCTATAGCACCGTTATAGTAAAATGCACAAGGCATCAGTCGATGGTCGCCGCTAAGAAGTGCCTAAAATACTCGGAGATATTAACTGCACGCTCTTCGTCAAACTGTGCTTGAACTGGTAAATAAAATTTCAGGTATGAGAATGAAATCGTACGTAGGTGACTTGAGCAAATCTCAAGTGGCGGCGCGTGGGGGGGGGGTGCAAGGGGTGCGGTCGCGCCGGACGGCCACTTGAGGGGGCGGCACTTTGGTTACCTGGAATATTTGTCGGCGAGTCAGTTATTGATTCTTGCAGTATACTATTTACATTTACGTTACTTAAACGATGACGTAAACGTAGTAGGGGGATAATGGGGTATGCAAGCGTCTCAGATAGCCTCTGCTGCCCAAATGTCCACCCACGCCGCCTTCACGAGGTCCCTCCTGTTTCAACAGAGTGCGTGGTGGGCGACCGAAGCCTCGCCGGTATAAGTGAGTGCCCATGGGCGAAGAAACCGAAGGACGGACGATGGATGTCATCGACGCTGAGAGATGGTGTCTCCTTAAAAACACCGGGAGGAAGGCAACGGGAAACCACCTCCCTATCTTTCCCGAGTTAAATGTAAAATGACGCCAGAAAAGAATTCAGTGAACAACGTGAACGATTCAATCCAGATACTGGAAAGAGTCGCGTTCGGCAGGGGGGACAAGGCTCCCTCGGTCGTCATCCAGCGAAAACCTTACAAGTAAAAGAAAAGCTAAAAATAGGAACGTGGAATGTAAGAACGATGCTCAGACCGGGAAAGTTGGCTAATGTCGTGGGAGAGATGAAGAGAGCAGGTTTGGACATTTTGGGCCTGTCGGAGGTCAGGTGGAAAGAGGGAGGAGACTTCATGAGTGACGGCATTAGGGTGATATACACTGGAGGAGAGAAGAGTCAAAATGGTGTGGCCATCTTGCTGTCGGAGAGAGTCGCCAAATGCGTATCAAGGATGGAGAGACGTGAGGATAGAATGCTCATAGTGACATTGCAAGCACACCCAGTCGACATAACAATAATACAAGTGTATATGCCAACATCAGCACACGAGGAGGAGGAGGTGGATGACATATACGAGATGATAGAGGAAAGGCTTAGAGACATCAAAGGCAAAGATTATGCGATTGTCATGGGAGATTGGAATGCAACAGTTGGTGAAAAAGAACAGGAAGAGGCTACAGGAAAATATGGACTGGGGAACAGAAATGAGAGAGGAGAAAAGCTGGTGGATTTCTGCAAGAGACAAAAACTCATGGTAACAAATACTTGGTTCCAACAGGAAAAGCGGAGAAGATACACGTGGAAGGCACCTGGAGATGGAGCAAGATACCAACTGGACTACATCATGATTAGACAAAGGTACAGAAACAGTGTCAAGAACTCAAGAACTCTCCCAGGAGCCGATGCAGACACAGACCATAACCTGGTTGCCATGACAATACATCTCCGACTTAAGTTCATAAAGAAGCAAAGCATAGTTAAACAGAAATGGAATAGAGAAAGAATGAAAACAAAGAGTAACGAACTCTCAGAAAATATAGAAGAACGGATGGTGGAGTTGAGTACGGAGATAACAACAGATGAAAGATGGAGGAGTCTGAAGGAGATCGTGATTGAGGAAACGACAAAGACTGTGGGGTTCCAGATGGGTACAGGACCGCGCAAGCCATGGGTTACAACGGAGATGCTCAGGGATATGGAAGAAAGAAGAAAATGGAAACACCAGAGCACAAAAGAGGCAAGGAGTGAATACAAAAGGCTGAATAATCAACTAAGAAGAACAACAGATAAGGCAAGAGAGGATTGGTGGGAAGAGCAGTGTGAGGAGCTAGAGATGCTACAGAATCAAGGAAGACACGACCTGGTATATGGAAAGGTCAAAACACTGATAAATAAGAAAAATATGGGTGGCGGAAGCGCAATCAAGGACAAGGATGGCAAGTTGCTAGAGAACGCAGACGATATCAGGAAAAGATGGAAGGAATATGTTGAGGATTTATATATGGGAAAAAGTAGCCAAGAAGATCTCGGGGAAGAACAAACACCAAGTACCGATAACATAGGACCGGACGTACTAAGGGAGGAGGTTCTGGCAGCAATCAGTGATATGAAAAACAACAAAGCAGAAGGAATTGATAATATCCCAATTGAAATACTGAGGAACCTGGGAGAGAAGGCAATGACAGAACTAGTGCGGTTATGCCAAGACATATATAACACGGGAGTTTGGCCGGAAGATTTCCTACAGACCATATTGATCCCGCTCAAGAAAAAGCCAAATGCAACAACATGTGAAGACCACCGAACTATAAGCCTCCTCACCCATGCATCCAAGATTCTACTAAGAGTTATCACGAAGAGACTGCAAGCCAAGGCAGAAACAGATGACTGCTTGGGGGAGGATCAATTTGGTTTTAGAAAGGGAAGAGGAACAAGAGATACAATTGCAGCGGTGAGGATACTAGCGGAAAGAAGCCTCCAGCATGGCCAGGACGTCTATGTGTGTTTCGTCGACTATGAGAAGGCTTTCGATAGAGTGGATTGGAGGAAATTAATGCATGCATTACGAAGAATAGGGGTGGATTGGAAAGAGCGAAGACTTATTGGAAACCTGTACATGGGACAGAAAGTAAAAATAAGAATAGATGGTGAATACTCAGAGCCAGGAAGAATAGGCAGAGGAGTGAGGCAAGGATGCCCGCTCTCTCCAATACTCTTCAACATCTACATCGAAGAGCTTGTACGGGAGGCGATGGAAGAAATGAACGAGGGAATAAAGGTTGTGGGTAGGTTGGTGAAAGCGCTGAGATTTGCGGATGATCAGGCAATGTTAGCAAGAAGCCAAAAAGGACTGCAGAGAATGATGGATCGCCTGAATATGATCTCAACAGAATACGAAATGAAAATAAATACCAAGAAGACAAAGGTCATGAGGATAAGCAAAAGAGAAGAAAAAGAAGTTAGAATAACCGTAAATGGAGTGGTCATCGAACAAGTTGAGAGATTCTGTTACCTAGGAAGTATGGTCACGAGGGATGTGAAGTGCCATGCGGAGATAAAAAGAAGAATAGCCATGGGAAAAGATGCATTCTATAAAAGAAAGGAGCTCTTGAGAGGAAAATTAAATAGGAATCTGAAGAAGCGAATGGTTAAGACGCTGGTATGGAGTGTGGTTCTATACGGATCTGAAACGTGGACTATAAGAGGGGAGGACATCAAAAGGATAGAAGCCTTCGAAATGTGGATATGGCGTAGAATGGAGAGAATCAGCTGGACAGAGCACAAGACAAATGACGAAGTACTGCAAATGGTGGGAGAGGAGAGATCCATGATGAGGACAATCAGAGAGCGTCAAAGAAGATGGATTGGCCATATAATGAGAGGAAATTCCCTGCTACTTGATATTATCGAGGGTAGAATGGAAGGGAAAAAGACAAGAGGAAGACCAAGAACAATGTTCCTAGACTGGACAATAAAGAGGGACGGCTACAGACAGATGAAAGCGGAAGCTCAACATCGAGAGGAATGGCGCCGTTGGACATACGAACCTGCCTAAGGGCAGAGAACCAAAGAAGAAGAAGAAACGTAGTAGTGTTGGAAGTAGTGTTTCCTGTGGTCATCGTCGTATTTCATTTAGAGTTATTACGTAATTCGTTGCTAGAAATTTCAGTGAAACTTTAATATCATAATTCAGTGAACTGTAAATCTTCACTGTTCATGTGAGCTTCATGGTATTTCTTAGTTTTGAAATTGATTTAGATCATTCGATGCCTAGGCTATAGAAATAATGATTGCTCTTGATTATATTGATTATGTGGCATTGCCACTCCACTAGCAGTATGGCAACGTCTTCAGGACCCAACCATGAACACTCGAGATGCTGCAAATGATATACAGTGGCTGCAGAATATAATAACTGAGAAGACAGAAAGTCTTATCCCTGAAGCATTGGAGAAAGGAACACTTAAATGCCAAGAATGGGACACAAACAACGACTGCCGCACACGACGAAAGAAAACTATGTCGGCGGTGTCTGCGCGTGATGCTGGACTGGCCCCGAAACAAGAATTGAGCAGAGTTCTGGACTCTTATTGATCGAATCATTGCTGAAATAAATGAACGCTTTCAGCAATCGCTGACTTTGAACGACAGGTTTGGATTTATCATGGATATCAAGTCGCTTCTAAGCGGCAGCGATGTATCGTGAACCGCTGCTGACATGTGTTGATTGGAGTTGCGGAGTATAAAGACTAGATTTATGTTGCACTGTTGCAGTGCGCTCACTGCTCAATAGTAGTGTTGTTTTCGTTAACGGTAACGAAAACGAAAACCTTCATTAACGGAAACTTAAGGTTTTAGTTAACTAAAACGAAAACGAAAAGAAAACTTACACAAAAACGATAACGAAATAAAAACTAAAACTAGCGGAACCCGGAAAAACGATAACTAAAACTAAAACAGTCAAAACTGATAATAACGAAAACCTAACTGTATGCCCACCGGGATCATTGGCTTTCATGGGTCATAGAACACAACCCACCAGTCTCCACCTGTTGAAGTAGGCCTAATTATTCCGGCCACTCGGGCGACAGGCTGAGGCTGACATTCCTGACAGCTAACCAACCAGTCCAATGATGCCTATCAAGTTTAAGAGGTAAACAGCGGCCGGTGGGAGTCATCCCAACTCCTAAGTTCCCATTCTCAATGGCCGCAGTGTTTCTAATTGATGCTAATTGAATGCATCAGTTATCACCCTTCGTCTTCTCAAAAGGCCTCACAGGCTCACACAGTACGGTAGTCATTAAAAGGCCAAACATGTATGTAGTTATGTACCTGGCATATTGCCATACTGTAAACCTAATGATTGCTTTTTGTAATAAATTGATGTACATTCACGATGGCTAAGTAATAAGTATCAGCGATCAAATAACTGAAACTAAAACTAAAACTAAGAAAACGAAAACGAAAGTAGAAGGTTTCAGTTTTTATTACCTATGACTAAAACTAAAACTTATTGCAAAAACGAAAACTAATAATAACCAAAACATCTAACACGTGAAACTAATAATAACAAACTAAAACTCAATTTGCAAAACTAAAACATCACTACTCAATAGACTTATCGAAATTGCTAAATTGTCGGTTTCATGTTTGAATCTTGAGGTTGCAAATAATTAAAACTTATCTTCGTGTGACGTAATAAAACTGATTTAACTGATGCAAGTTCTCCTTGTTATTCATGCAATCCATTTAATAATAATAAAATATATTAATGATTTAAATTTATTTCAAGTTTCAAGAAAAATACGTCAGTTGCTCATGCTAAAAGTACTTTAAGTGCCCAGTACACAGTGACACTAGTAACGGATCAGCATCATCTGCTACTGTGCTCTATACTATAGGCTACTAATGACTAAGGCTACTACTAACTACTATCATACACAACACAGACAAAATTTCACTAGACTACTAGACAGGCCTCCCGCCGTACGGGGGAAGGGGCGGCACTCTGCTGCTTCGCTCCACCTTTGAAAAATCCACGCGCCGCCACTGCAAATCTCTCAACACTCCAGACAAGTTAACTGCACAATCGCCACAATGTCTTGTGTCATAAAAGACTAAGTTTTAGGCCCTGCTGCTAAGCATTACGAATCGAATTCCGAAATCCTGATTGGACGCATATTTGTTCACCCCAGTGGAACTCAAGAAACAGTCATAGCCTTCCCACTGCAACATTTATAAAGACGCTTCCACAAAGTAGGACTTACCTACCGAACAATACATTTCTTTACAAAATGTCTTAGGTCTACATAGATGGATGTTTAATCATCGCATGTGAGCAAGTCTATATTTAAAGACACATATTTCTAATTTTATAAAGATGTGTATCATGAGATAGTCATCGGACAAGGAATTTCTATTTTTGCGGTTAGTCGTGACTCAGGGCAGTCGTCACGCGTGGCTGACTGCTGAAAGTTGCCACGCTTGCCCTGTCTGTAAGAAGTCATGTACGCTGCAGGCGGCATACCTTTGTCTGGAAGGACGTTCGGAAGTTTCCTATACCATGCACTATGCTCATCGTTGACATACAGCACAAGCTAGTCTAAAGTCTCTTCTCTCACACCGTTCTATAGGCGACGTATCTTTAGGCTACTTTAGACGTGTTTCTATAGGTATTCATCTGTTGGCGATATAGACTCTTATAGAGGTATTAAGATACATAGCAATGTATGCTACATCTACGCAAATATGTAGACTTTGACAATTGTATATACGTGACCGTCTAATAATTTAAGAACGAATTTATTACATGCATGGCTGCATATATGTGTGGTTGTGTGTGTGTGTGTGTGTGCGTGCGTGCGTGCGTGCGTGCGTGTGTGTGTGTGTGTGTGTGTGTGTAGGTGTGTGTGTGTGTGTGTGTGTGTGTGTAGGTGTGTGTGTGTGTGTGTGTGTGTGTGTGTGTGTGTGTGTGTGTGTGTGTGTGTGTGTGTAGGTGTGTGTGTGTGTGTGTGTAGGTGTGTGTGTGTGTGTGTGTGCGTGTGTGTGTGTGTGTGTGTGTGTGTGTGTGTGTGTGTGTGTGTGTGTGTGTGTGTGTGTGTGTGTGTGTGTGTGTGTGTGTGTGTGTGTGTGTGTGTGTGTGTGTGTGTGTGTGTGTGTGTGTGTGTGTGTGTGTGTGTGTGTGTGTGTGTGTGTGTGTTTGTGTGTGCGTGTTGAAGTGCAAATTACGTAAGAAAGAATTTACGATGGTTAGAAGTAGAAGACCAAGAACAAGAAGAACAAGAACTAGAAGAACAAGAAGAAGAACACGAACAAGTAGAACAAGAACAGGAAGGAGAACAAGAAGAACAAGAACAAGAAGAACAAGAAGAAGAACAAGAATAAGAAGAGCAAGAAGAGCGAGAACAAGAGGAGCGAGAACAAGAGAAAGAAGAGTAACGCCGCCTGATCTAAGTTCACCGCCCACAACAATTGATGGGACGTTGACCGTATCAAGAAATCTATCTGCATATCGATCACGCACTTAGCTTGAGAACAGACCAGTACAGACAACTTGGTGTCAGGTTGAACTCATCTGCACGCATGCTTTTAAACAATAAATTGTCGATACTTAGTGCATAAGATAGGACTAAGGTAGTAAAGTGGGTCGACATCAATGGAATGTGCCTAAAGCTAGGATGTCTATGCAGCCATTGAACCTTAAGATATCAGACAAAAATGTAACTATGCAGTTGGAGTTGATCTGATCAGCTGTAAGCTTTAGAATCCAATCACGTTCACACTCCCTCCAAAGTTTTGTGCTTAGCTCCCCTCATTTTGAATCACCTTGATATTTGACCACTTGAATCTATGGACAAAGTGCGCGCTTGCGTGTATGTGCGTGTGTGCAGTGTGAGAATTGTAGCAAAAGACTGGGGGCGGGGGGGTTAGACTGTGATGAGTTTGATCCACGTGGAGTTGAATATTTTATCCGTATTTTGCAAGTTGAGCAAATTCAAAATATGCAATAGGGAGCTTAAACTCCTTAAAGTGATGACATCACCAAGTTTATTAGTATACAATTCACATGATCATAAATCTCACAATAAACCAGAACAGTACTTTATTAGTAGCAACGTAACTAGGACTGTTCGTTTGGGGGGGGGCTAAAGCCTTGAGCATGGCAACATGAATACAGTGTTCATACGAATTTGTAGCCGTAAGCATACAACGGCTTGATTAATTTAGAAGGGGCCTCACCTTCGCCCCCCCCCAAGCCCAACGCTAGTTACGTCACTGTTTATTAGTAACCCATAAAGCGATCTGTGAAAGAAAATGCTAAAATATATGCACAATATAATCACACTAGCACAACGGGGGGTTTGGAAACGACCCCTGGGGTGTGCAACGAAGTCTTAACTGGGGGTCCTCAGAAAGACTAGGGGTTGAACCCAAACCTCTGACAATTCTCACCCTGTGTGTTTATGTGTGTATGTGACTGTGTCTGTTTGTGTATGTGACTGTGTGTGATGTGTTTGAGTTATTTCACAGGTTTTACAGTCCAAGCTAACCTATTAGATACAGACTCAAGCTGACAGGTTATCAGATGTAGAATTGCATTCATTGCGGCTACCAATTAAGTAACGGTTCTGCATGGTCAAACCAAACCACTCGTCCATATTTACACGGCGAAAAAACCTCGTCTTTACACCGACTTTACTCTACTTACTTTGCCCCGCTCTCGTTCTACATCAAAACGTGTCTTAAGTGTGGACCTAAATTCCAGTAAAGCACTGACACGGAACAAACAGACGTGGGCAGTAAGTTCTAAGATTGGCTGATTATGTATAGAGCCATGCTGTAAATTGTAATATATATATATATATATATATATATATATATATATACATACACATATACACATGCATATATATATATTGTAATGTAATAAGAACGGTTTTCTTGCACTTTCACTCTCTGTCGGTATCGTGTTACAGTGAATCGCCGTGAAAATCCTAAAACCCGCTGTTGAACATTCAGAGCGAAGAAGTTCTTTGATTCTTCCATGGCTTCTCTACTATACGTATGTCAAATATAGGTACTCATTCAGAGCAATTATATAGCGCCCATCAATAACCATTCAGCCCCGGGGCACATGACAATCTTAAACACACGTATAGGCCTACATGAAAAATGTATGATAGTCGACGGTCAGTGTTTAATCTAGACGTCATTTGGGGGGAAATTCCCCCAGGATTTATGTTTCCCCCCAGAGGCCGGCAATATTATAATGTATAGACTGTTTTAGGGAAGAAATCCCCCCCAGGATCCTTGTTTCCCCCCTCAGAAGAGGGGGACTAGATAAAACACTGGTCGATGGTCTCTAGGAGTAGTAGGCCTATTGGATATAACAGTAGTTTCCAGTGTTAACTATACATGTTACTGCTTCCATGGCCGTTGACGTCGACCTTGCTTTACATTATCTTACATTGCCTGAGCAAGGCTTAGCGTACCGTACCTTACCTTACCTTGTTTGTCCATGCTGAACCCTTTTCTGTTACTCTTTTCACTGCACATATGATGCCCCATGACAACAGATGAGGTTTACTGTATAAAGCAAAAGGTAAACCCCCATAAATCTATACACCATTTTATCCAAATTTGTTCCGATTTCAGAAATCAAATTGATAGAGCGTGTCGTCCAAAAACCTCTGGTCTTTCCTCTGCTGGGTCTTCTCTGGTTTTTCCTCTGTGTTTTTTTTTAAATTACGAAGTTTCGAAAGTCACTTCCTAGGACCTGAAACTGATGGCGGAACTGAAGAACGGGTCTCCCAGGGATGAGTTCTCGGTTCCTTTATCATCGCATGAAGAATCATACCAGTTTTCAGTGCATGATATTTTGGGAATGTGTGTTCAACTGTTCGTTTCGCTGAGTGCCACCGTAGAATGGGTCCGCTAGATGTCGCGCATACCTCTCGCCAGGCGGCGCCAGTCACCGTGACGGCCAAACGATCGAGCTTTGCGTTGGTCCATAGATAGGCAAATATTTTGACCGCAACAACACTTAGTCGCCCGGGCATGCGCTCTTAGCAGCGGCCGAAAACAGTCGGCCTAAAGCTTCCCCGCGGTCTTAACAGTCGTAGGCCACTCGGCCTGACAGCTGAAGTTTACAAAGCCCGGTAGGCTATCTGATTATTTAAATTGATAAGCCACGCAGGGCTTTGGTTATCGGGCTTTCATTGAAATTCGTGGGCCGTGAGTTAGTGTGCTACCGACAGAGAGAGACCGACAGTCTATCTGTGCCCATTATCGTTGCATCTACGTCATAGCGTTGATGTATTCGGACGTGGGTGAGGCCGAAGGTTGCTGCACAGCCGCCAACAGAGCTGAAACCAACGGACTTCATCGACCATTTACAAAACTTAGTAACATAGTGGGTGGATTTGCCACCTCCTCGTGTGCGCATTGACCGACAAAATTTAAATAAAACCGTGAGCAACGGCTTTTCGGGATCACTTAACGTCAGCATCACTTCGCAATCGTTGTTAACTTCGAAGGTACAGCGAGACTTGTTTCTGCGTGCGAACTGGAGGGTTGTCACGGAAGCTCAAGCCGTGTTATCGTCGGATCGTCTCTGACGTGGAGACGCTCCTCGGTCAGTGGACAGCATGGTGAAGCACTTGCAACAGGCGGACAGCTGCATTTCTTCCAGGAAAAGAGTCTCTTTCAAAACCGACTGTAAATCGGAGGATTATTCTTCGACATACGAAGACGGACTCCCAACCGACGTCTCTGACGTTCTGAACGGCGACGGCATCGAACGCTTTCTCAAAGTCATGCAGTCGATCAACGTTGCGAGAATGGACAGCGTCGAACGCTTTGCGGAAATCTCGAAAATGATGAACACTGAACGAAACGAAAATTTAATATTCGGAGGACCGAAACGTAAAGTGTCGGACGTAAATCTTCACAAACATCAAAACGAATGCATCGAAACCAGTAGACCTACGCGCATTGCGAAAAACACTAACATTCGTCAAAACGACGTGATCCGTGTAGACATCGCGAAAGAGATCAGCCTTCGTGCGAATCGGATCGACAGTTGCAAACAACTCGGACTCTCGCCGGTAGCAAGTCCGTCTCAGAGCGCTGTCGATGGTGTCAACTGCCTTGGAGAAACCACTATAAAACCATCCGTTCTGCGAGTCAACAGCGTCGAAGGCCTTACAGATGATGACGCCCAGTCGTCTCGCGAATCAACGCCCACCGGAAGCGGAAACAGCAGCCGACGGGGGAGTGGCGACAGTCTCCAGGAACCCAACCGCGGGTACTCGAGCCAGCGTCGGCACGGGCGAAAGGACAGTCTGGGCACCGTCGACTTCACGAGGCTCATTCCAACGCTCGTCTCCGACAATGAGGACTTTCGACACAAGGAGTACCAGCGCAAACTCTCCGTGCAGCCGATCGAACTACAGCAGAGTACGTGGTGAGGTTTCAACTGAGATTTGCAAATAAACCACGCATTTATCAGCACACAGAAACCAACTGCACTGCAATGCCGATAACAACACAGAATGTCACACAGCAGATGTGATATCGTGATGGTTATCGTAGCCCTATGCTATGGACACCTGCATACGAAGAGGTTAGCGATGGGTAGCCTGCCTCTTCGCGGAATAGAAACTACATTCCAGCTGCACTCGCGCCCTCTAGTCGGTTCAACTGTACATGCAACAATTGGACCAGCATTGAAGTGACTGCTACGTGGTCCGTGGAACGTTCCAAGGCCGAGATATTAACTGAAGTGGCGGTAGTTCTCCGCGTTGGTCAAACGTTTTGGAATATGATCTCAAGCGATCTTAAGAATATATCATAGACCATCTAAATGTGTGTATCTAGGCCTTGAATCTGTTTACCGACTGAAAATAGAACACTGGACACAGACCTGAAATGTGTAGATGTGAGGACACAGTCGAGTGCCTTTCGAAGTCAATAAGTTATATGTACACGTGTATTAACTGCTAAAAGATCTTTGAAAACTGTAAATAGGTCGCGAGTCTGGCTTTCATAAATGCTGACGTTATCTGTATGTACGCATGACTAAGGCTTAAGATCTGTATGGTACTTCACTCTACTTATCAACCACTCTGCACTTCATCGATGCAAGCATGCATCAATGCATGCATCCATTCATCCATCCATCCATTGATCGTTCGATCGATCAATCCATCAATCAATCAATCCAATTATCGATCTATCGATCGACGTATCTGTCCATCCATCCATCCTTCCTTCCATCCATCTATTCATACATGCATCCATCTATGTATACCTACATACACATATACATGCACATGTATACATGCAATGAATACATGCATTACCTGCATACACACATTCTTTCATTCATATACACAGACGTAAAGCAGTAAAGCAGGCTATAACTAGTTAGATTATTTGTGTAAATTATTTAGTTGATTATTATAAATATATTACTACTGATAGACAAACTAAGGCAAACAATATAATTCTAGAAATATCACTGTTTTATATAAGTTTATTCTGAATCAGATCTACATTGCATCGCAGTGCACTATATGTATCTTGTACTGTGCCTTTAACGGGCTATTCGTGGCACTATTATGCAGAGCCAGACATAATACTGATATACATACGCATATACACATATGCATACATGCATAAATAAAATACATACATACATAGTTACATACATACATAGACATACATACATACATACCTACATACATACATACATACATACATACATACATACATACATACATACATACATACATACATACATACATACATACATACATACATACATATATACATCCATACATACTCACATACAAACATACATCTATACAAACATACAAACATACATGTATACATACAGAGTTACATACATACATACATGCATATACAACACATGCATACATGTATGCATACATAGTTACATATATTCACATATCCAATTACGTACATACATACACATACATACATACATAATACATATATATAAACACACACACACACACACGTACGTACATACCGTACCTACGTACATACGTACATATATGCATACGGGCTGATGCACACTGATGCACATATGTTAACGTTCATCCCAGATATGTATCACAAAGTAGCCTACTTTAAAACACAAGCTATGAGGTGCACTGAATAATAACCAGTCGACATAATTCTTTTGATGATAACTTGTATTATAGTTCCGCTATCTAAGTAATTCTGAGCATATCAAGATCTGCCAGATTAAGGCCGATTTTCAGATAAGCTGTTTCTTATCTGACAAATAAAAGGCTATGGAACACAAACAGGTGTCTTTCTAATATTAGCAACCGAGTTCAGAGGTCAACTCTTATTTGACATACAGCAGCGGTGTTTGCATTGATATGCAATAATGACTAATTTCCTCAGCTGAGCTACATTGCGGAACCTGGTCCCTGAATTAAGACAGCGGTACAGAGGGGTGGTTTGGCTACAGCCTCCCCCTCCCCGAGAGGCGGTATTTCAAAGCGTTTTCTGTTAATGGTCACCCTTTAATCACGCATGTTATTATCATCCGGAAAGAGCCCCATCATTGCCGTTTTTTTCGGATGGTGCCAGTAACAAGCCTGGATAAAGGAGGAGGGAAACGCTAGTCGTCTTTTTTTACAGGAACTATCTTACTGTAAACAGGAATACCAGCTGCTATTCACTGTGTGACCTCGCGTGCATTAAAAATGTTTGTAATAAGCCTGGATAATGATAATAATAATAATGGTGGTAGTATAGCACTGTTTAATCTAGACGCCTTTAGGGGGATGTCCCCCCGGATTTATGTTCCCCCAGAGGCCAGCAATGTTACAATGTAGAGACCTTTAGGGGAGGAAATTCCCCCCCCCCCCAGGACACATGTGGATACATGTCCCCCCGAGAGGGGAATAGTAAACTTTTTAGAGAGATGAATTCCTTAAAAAGGTCATCAACCTTTTTTGAGAGAGTACTTGCTGTAGAAAAAGTGTTAAAAATCGGACGAAGGACAAAAAAAGGTCATCAACTTTTTCTGAAGATGAAATTTGAAAAAGTCTGAAACTTTTTCAAGATGGATGAAATGACAGAAAAAAATCTTGTGTAAATTCGTTGGTTCCCCAGAAACCTTGTTTCCCCTCCCAGAAGAGGGGGACTAGATTAAACACTGGTAGTATTGTAGTAATAGTAATAGTAATAGTAATAGTAGTAGTAGTAATAGTAGTAATATTAGTAGTAGTAATAGTAGTAGTAGTAGTAGCAGTAGTAGTAGTAGTAGTAGTAGTAGTAGTAGTAGTAGTAGTAGTAGTAGTAGTAGTAGTTGTAGTAGAAGTAGTAGCATAGTAGTAGCAGTAGTAGTAGTAGTAGTAGTAGTAGTAGTAGGCCTAGTAGTAATGAGACGTGCCCTATAGTCTAAAGTCAGCGCGATGGGCTGTCAGCCGAGAGGTCCGGGGTTCAACTCCCCGCCAGGGCAGACATTTTTGTGGAGTTTCTGCTCCACCTCTGCCTCAAGCCAACTTGGCTTTCATGAGTACACTGACTGTACACTGACTGTGGGAAATTCGGATGATGAGGCAGTGAATTACTTGGTAGTGGACTACTTGCCTCAAATGCCGAGGCTAAGAAAATGAAGTCGCTAGCACCTCATACTCATGGCTGCTTCTCGAGGCTTGCTTCTTCGTCTTCATTATTATGATAATGATAATAGGAATAATAATAATTATGCATCCATTCCATGCATACATACATACAAACATGCATGTATACATACAGAGTTACATACATTCACACATACATATGCATCCACACATTCATACATATATATGGACTGTACTGTTACTCTTATTATTATTACTATTTTTATTATTTTTTTATTTTTATTATTATGTCATATTTATAATTATTATCTTTATTATTATTATCTTTATTATTATTATTATTATTATTATTATTATTATTATTATTATTATTATTATTATTATTATTATTATTATATTACTATTATTAATAATCATAGAGCACCTTTTCTACTTCGCAAAAGCATTGCCCAAGTCAACCACTGCCCGATCAATCAATATGGTTGAATAGAACCTGTAGACTAGCTGCCCTAGACCATATAGCTTATACTTCCCGTTGGCCTCTGCAGCAGCTGTGAACTTCAAACCCGGATGCATACATTTTGAAAGTCGACGCCAGCTGAATAACAATTATAATTATTCAACAGATAACGCTTACATGTATACACATAATTATATAGAATGTCTCACAGTGCAGCGTGTAGGGTTACTCTTTCTGACGTTAGATATAAACGCGTATGTATGCAGAGACACGTCGTGGTAAGTTGGTTGCCGATTGGCTCTATCGCGTTGACTCATCGTCTCAGCGGAGTCGATTCGAATCCCGAGTCCTTCTTATGAAATCGACTCTGATACACAGCCTTATCATAACGAGACTTGACTACTCTAAATCTATATTCTATGATATCCCTGAATGCACACTGCTCCCTCCAACCATAGAATAATGCGCTATGGGCTACAAGACTGTCTTGTATTCTTGTATACCGAGAGCGTATATATAACAGCTGCTCTTCCTTCTCTACACTGGCTTCCTGTGTTCGCTTCAAGCTGAAATTTATGGCTCTTAATGGTTGCCCGGCTTCAAAGTGCACTTCCGAACTTTGTAAGAAGGGCATTATCAAATTGTATTGTATTGTATATTTGTATTGTATATGCATCGACGCAGAATTTGTATACCAGATCCAATGATGTTCCGTGAGTTTTTGTGCCAAAGTGCATGCCCTTCCTGCACGATAACTAGACCAAGTCATACAAAGAAATGGATATATATATATACGTGTATGCGACTATGCGTTGGGTTAAGGAACAACTCATTAGTAGCGCTTTAGAAATTTTTAGATTATGAATTTACGATTACTCTCATGGTGGACTCCGAGGTTTCGCACACTGCGACAACGAGATCTACATAGATTTTAAATTACAACTTAATCCGGCACTGGCGCTTGTAAATTACAAGTGCCAGTGCCGGATTTAGGGAATAAGCTAAAAAAAAGCTACAGCTTAGGGCCTCAGAATCCACAGACCACAGGGGCCTAAAAATCAGAATTTTTGAGGGACTTTTACAATCTTGTGTACTGTGTATTGTATGTATGTATGTATGTATGTATGTATGTATGTATGTATGTATGTATGTATGTATGTATGTATGTATGTATGTATGTATGTATATATGTATGTATGTATGTGTGTGTGTGTGTGTGTGTGTATGTATGTATGTATGTATGTATGTATGTATGTATGTATGTATGTATGTATGTATGTATGTATGTATGTATGTATGTATGTATGTATGTGTATATATATATATATACATATATATATATATATATTATGTACAACCTTTTTAAACGGCTTGTGCAGCAAATTCCATCTCGCCTGAGTAAATGCATTCATTTGAAATTAATTTGAATTTTTCACATTAAACGCCTTGCTATTAAATAATTAAAAGTTTTAAAGTGTTGTGAGACCTGCTGGTGTAGTTTTTAACAAGGACCTCCAACCTTTGCATAGCTTATAGGCCTCGCCAAGTCTACCTCCGGCTCTGCAGGCGCAGGATTCGAACCCAGGGCGCACAGTCAGGCCTCTGCACAGTTAGACCCCTGCACAGTCAAGGTCTCAGGCGCTTGACACCATGGCAACATAGGCCATAGGCCTATACTTGCGTGAACTGCTTCAGCCTGTCCGTGTTGTTGTATTGTTAGGCCTTCCTAATAGCCGCACATAATAATGAGCCTTGATTAAACACAGTCAAGCGATGCACATAAACAGTGTTCTAACGTCCTTACGATGGACAATAAAAGCATTACACGTTGAATAAGAACACTTTAAAACAAACTGAAATAAATAACATGAGACTAACAGTTAGGCAAACTACCAAGACGTATACGTGAAGCAAATACGAAAAATAAAGAATCAAAACAAGAATAAGAATGATATAGGCCTACCATGGGAACAAAGAAATAAAGATTGAAACAGGCCAAGCAACACAAATAAGAAAGAAAACAGGCCTATTATACAGATAAGCACAAAACAAAGAAAAATCAAGCTTGTCAATAGCAGGCCTAATCCGCAAGAAGGACAAAGGTCGTCTAGAAATGGTCTACAAACTGTAAACATGTGCTTCATCATTTCTCATTTGACTTCAAGAGTGACTAGATTGAAGCGGACAACTACGAAAAAGCCTACCAGTGAACTAAATTATTATTATAATGATGATGATTATATTACTTTTTTTATTGTTGTTGTGATTATTATTGTTGTTGTTGTTGTTGTCATTTTTATTATTTTTACGCCCCAAGGTAAAACTAATCCCTCAGCGACTTGAAGGTTAGTGAACTTGTTATGTGTCTGGAACCGGCTAGAACTCCTCAGTCTCGGGTTAAAGGTTAGCAAATGTCCCGCAGATTGCTACTGCGTTTGAAGCGCTGGGTGGTCAACGAGATACGTTGGAACAAATATGTGGTTTCGCGAGGGTCTCCAGGTGATATGGATAGACAGGGGCGTCTACACCATAGAAACCTTGGAGCAAATGCTCCATCCAAGAAATAGGGGGGGAAATCTGTCAGTGTGTGTGCCACCATTTTAAGGGGGGAAGGAACGGGGAGGGGGAAGACGAGGGGTAAAAAGGACGTTGCTCCAATGACTTAGGGGGGATAGACGGCCCTGTGGCTAGGTGCCCACTCCCTCGATGTCAGTGATCAAAGACAGGCCGGTAGCGTTCGTGGGTCCCAGTGTTTCGAAGGCCACAGGCACGAATTCATCTTCCAGTAGGTCGCTGTATTTCGTGGTCTTCCTTTCAGCCGCCGTTTCCTCCATCAGAGCCTTCATCGGCTCTGATGGAGGCCGCCGAGATGTATAGGCTTATGTTACGCAGCCAGTGAGTCGACCGTCGTGGCGACCCACACCAGGCTCCTGCCTGCGCCCACGGTATCAGCGCTAGACCGTCTGGTCTTTTGCCGTCAGAGCGAACCAGGCCCAGCGGTTCCTTGACAGCAGGGAAGCCAGCCCTTGTGATGCCCCGGCAAATGACGTAATTTAGTGCACCGTTTCTTGTGATCCGCCCGAAACCCAGACAGCACGATAGCCAGTGGGTGCCTAGCGCTGACCGTAGATCCACACCCACACACGTGTGGGTCGCAGTTGGCCGCGCCCAGCCAGCCTCAGGCCAATGGTAATCCTGACTGCGTCATCACTCAAACGAAGGCCACAGGAGGCGATCGGCAGCACGTGCAGCCAGTCACCCACGTGCGGTACTGAGACTGCCCTGAACCGAGCACGCTCCACCGGGTCCACGAGGCATGCCTCCACCTCGGCCACCTCCCGCAGGATAAGGGGTAGGTCCCAGCCGGCCTAGGAACGGGGCGCGACGCTGTCCTCAGCGCGTATCCCCGTCCTCCTCGCCCACTCCTCCAGACTGGTTAAGTACCGGGTGTCTGGCGTTCCCGAGATGTCTCCAAGGATGGATGACTGGAGTTCGAGGGTGCCCTCGATAGTAACCTTATTATTATTATTGTTATTATTAAGTATTATTATTATATTTTTTTACCCGAGGTGACAAAGATCCATCAGGATTTAGAAAAAACGTAGGAGCAGAGTAAATGTCTGGAGAGTAAGGCTTCGTCTTCAGGGTTAGTAGGAAAAGGACCTTTAAAAGCGAAAACATATTGTAACGTTCAATGCTAATGGACAAACGCTGAAAAAGAAAGATTGACTCGCGTCTGCCCCTACTAATGGCTCAAATGCGTCTGCTTATTTCAGTAATGAAATCTGAGACCGAAGGGTTGAGCGGGCCCAGGGTCTCGATGGCCACCAGTTGGAACACGTGCGAAGCGCGAAGTCCCCGGTAGTCTTCGGTTGGCCGCTTGCACCGATACTAGCCCGACCGAATCGGCTGAGGGGGGAGATGTAGGAGGCCGCACAAGTATGGACAATCGTGGCATCCTACACCAAGTGGGATTATTATTATCATTATTATTGCTAATTATTATAATTATTGTTATTGTTATTATTATGAACATTGAAGAGTGAACAGCCGTTGATTATACTGTCCCTCATTTTTGTTATTATTATTATTATTATTATTATTATTATTATTATTATTTTTTTTTTTTTTTTTTTTTTTTTTTTTACCCGAGGTATCAAGGATCCCTCAGGATTTGGAAAAAATTATTGTTATTATTATTATTATTATTATTATTATTATTATTATTATTATTATTATTATTATTATTATTATAATTATTATTATTATTATTATTATTATTATTTTTTTTTTTTTTTACCCGAGGTATCAGTGATCCCTCAGGATTTGGAAAAAATTATTATTATTATTATTATTATTATTATTATCATTATCATTATCATTATCATTATCATTATCATTATCATTATTATTATTATTATTATTATTATTATTATTATTATTATTATTATTATTATTATTATTATTATTATTATTATTATTATTATTATTATTATTATTATATTATTATCATGCTGTGATCACGCGATGGGCGTCTAAAGCTGCTGAAGACAACGATAGTCTTCCTCATTATTCGCCTCGTGTCTCTCTTATCGTTGGGGGTCAACCAACTGCTGCTCAGTGTTTGATTCACCGATGTTTGAACTCGGGTCATTTATCTATGGATAGGCCTGTCCAGATAGGCAGATCGATAACGGATTCAAAGATACGAAGATGCAAGTGATAAGAGTCCGGGTATCAATGAAGAAATAGGCCTATCGTCTCAACATGCAGGAAGGATGGAAAATATGAAGGAAGGATGGATCGAAGGAAGAAAGAAAGAGCAGTTTTCAGGTCTCAGTGCACTGCATAGGTCAATGACCGAATTGAGTCCATCGTTGGTGCGGACCACATTAGTCCCAAGAAATATTCAACCCGATATGTGTGTGTTTGTTATTTGTTTGAGTATCCTATTTGGAGCAGTGCACATGTTTAAGGTCGACCGTTCTAAGAGGACATCATGAATGGTCAACTGGTTTACACAGAACTCTTCTTTCTCTGTTCCTTTTAACTGCAGTCATATGATCGTGGGCTATCATGTACACAACAGGCCATCTACAAGGCAACCATAAAACCCATAAACAGAAACAAACACACACACACACACACACACACACATATATATATATATGTGTGTGTGTGTGTGTGTGTGTGTGTGTGTGTGTGTGTGTGTGTGTGTGTGTATATATATTTATAATTGTGTGTGTTCGTGTGTGTGGGGAGGGGGTAAGTAACTAGAGTAGGCGTTCACGTCATTATAATTATAGTGAAAGCTGGTGGCGATGGGATACGCCGACTCATCAGAAGAAAACAAGTCACTTTTGAATGTGGACCATTAGTTGTTGTTACCCTCTCATGAGCGGACTATCGTCCTGTATGTGCATTAAAACGACCCTTTATTATTATTATTATTATCATTATTATTATTATTATTATTATTATTATTTTTATTTTTTTATTTATTTTTTTATTTATTTTTTATTTATTTTTTTTACCCGAGGTATCAGTGATCCCTCAGGATTTGGAAAAAATTATTTAGGAGCAGGTTAATTGTCTGGAGGGTCAGGCCTCGTCTTCGTGGTTTGAAGGAAAGGTACCTTTATTATTATTTTTATTATTATTATTATTATTATTATTATTATTATTATTATTATTATTATTATTATTATTATTATTATTATTACTAGCCGACCCCGCGCAGGGCATCTGCGCATAGGCGTAATTTGTGGGGGGTACGAGGGGTACCCGTACCCCCCACTTTTTAGACTGGGGGTACCGTATCCCCCACTTTTTGAACGTTGCCAATGAATATTTTATTACTGTGCCTTCCCAGAGATCGCAATCTCCGCCTTGTTTCATGTATGTACGAAGTTGGTACCCCCACTTTTTAGGCCAAAGTTACGCCCCTGCATCTGCGTCCTAGTTTTGGCAAAAAGTCCCTTCTAGGCAGAATTCTCTGTTGCTACAACCCTTTTCGCTGTCATATTATTCGCGAGACGGCGGTGGCACTATAAGTCGTTTTTTCTACATGTATGCCCTATTACAAGGACTTCGGACACAGGCGTTATTATTAATATTATTATGCATTTATTAAGTGCCTGTATCTAATGAACAAGCATCAATCAATGGCACTGAGAAATGTTTACTTAAGGACTTGCTTAAGGTCCCTATACGCTACAGTAACTGTTTCAAGGAAGGCATGAACCGGTGATGTCTGAATTACAACACAAGAGCTCTAACCAATCCTCTATCATTTCACACACCAAACTGAACCAAAATAACTGGTTCACTTAGTACCACCATAATGCAGGTAAATTTAGTGCACTTATTATTTATTTAGTCAACTTATTTAGCCTACAAAGTCAGTAAATCCACATCTCAGTCTCAGCACGACCGCTACAACAGCCTAAACAAAAATACTTATTACTGGATCATTTACCAGAGCATGGGCGGCGATGTAGGGGGGACATGTCTCCCCACCTTTAAGAGTGGGGGGGGACACTCCATGCATTTGTCCCCCCCACATTTTGAAGAAACACCAAAAAGGCAGAGAAATGCCATTGCGCGTGAGGGTTTTCGCATCGTTTTTGACCAGACGAGGTAAAAATAAATTTGTTGAGCAGAAGTGTCCCCCCAAAATTATGAGAAAGAAGAAGGAATTTGTCAAAAAAGTTAACATTTTTGAAAAAAATTTGTTGGGACAAGATTTTCCAAAAGCGGTCGTCGACGAGATCGTGGCCGACTTTGTCCCCCCCCCACCTCTCAGACAAGATCGCCGCCACTGTACCAGAGAGTGGCACAGTAGTTTAAACAGTTGTCCAAAGCAGCACATTCCTTGTATACCGGTATATGGGCTGTATATGCAGACTTGCCTCGTGTTGTCAAGGCGGTCAGCGAGTAACCCATAGAAACCGTGGAGCAAATGCTCCATCCAAGAAATAGGGGGGGGGGAGAGATCTGTCAGTGTGTGTGCCACCATTTTAGGGGGGAAGGAAGAGGGAGGGGAAAAGAGGGCAAAGAAGAAGTTGCTCCAATGACTTAGGGGGGGGGATAGACGCCTCTGCTAATGACTCACTAATATTGGACACGAGTTTGTACAGGTGAACGAACTTGTTCCTCATAATAAACTCATAACATTTAAGCAAGTGATGACTCACTGATGAGCATCGTATGGAGAGGATGCTCCCACACAGTTTTCACTCGGCCCAGAGCAGGCCCACATTGTGGCCCTTGTGATCAGCTGAGAACCAGATTGTGGCCCAGATGAATGTTTGTGAGAGTAGAAGACACCACAGAAATGTGTTCATTTACCTGCTAGGGACAGGGATTACGTGCTACCACTATGGAGAGTCCAGACTGGGGAGGATTGGGGGGGGGGACTGAACAGTGGATCTTAACCTGGACCCGATTCTGACATTACTTGCCTATCGATTTTAGTTTGACTGAGCTTCTGTGAATAAGCTGGTTTCCATGACTTGGCCATTTTGGGCACTGTGGAAATCTTGACATTGTGATTACGTTGCCCTACAAATCATCATTCAATCTGCGCTAGAAGTGATTGTGTCTTGAAGTGATAAAGCATGTGTTTGCCAATAGAACTGTGAAAAATTGGAATGGTCTAAGTGTATCTACAGTAGGGTACAAAGCTCTGCATCCTTTAAGAAGAGACCATATCAAATGAGCCACAGAATTCGAACAGTAAGGTACATATGCAGTTTTCTTCCAGTTATGCTACCCCACAGGGTGCTATAACTAACTTCAGTTACCAGTGCCCTCTTAGCAGCATTGTAGGCCCTGGGCAAAGCAATGCGCTGCCGTGCGTGGAGGTCATGCACACATTAATTTTTTTGGAGTCCTTTTAATTTGGGGGCCCCTAGAATTGTGGGCCCTAGGCAACTGCCCACCGTGCCCATGCCTTAAGACGTTACTAATATAGTTTGATGGAAACACAAAGATGAACAAAGTTGTCAAAGATGAAGCACCTTATAATATTATTATTCATCACAACATTACTAAGCTACAAAGCACCTAAGTGCAGATATAAGAATAACACCTTCATAAAACAGACTATTTTAAAATAATCATAATAGGCCTATTATAAAAAATAAGATACACATATAGCAACATTGCATACAATTGAAATATTCATAAAAAAATCATATTCCTACAAAAATAATTTCATATTATTCCGCTAACAAAATTACGACAACAATATCACACAATTAAACAGCTGATAAAATTCTGCCAAGCTATTTCACTCGCATCACTTCTCTATCTCAGCAAGCTCCGAAATGAATCGCTCAGCGAAAACCAAATCAGGTTGATAGTTCTAATTATTATGCAACATTTCAAAGCCCAGCCCAAATGGGATAAACCTAAAGAATTATATCTCAAACATATACAAAAGTAAAACAGAATAAAACACAAGCCAAAAATGTACATCAGCTAGTCACTGGAATGGGATCTTTCTTACACATGACAACGCTGTTAAACAGGATAAAACTTTAAAAAAATAATACACAGGAAAATCTAATGTCTTCAGCATGGTAGTCAAATGGATTCCACCTACAACACGGAAAGTACGGATGCGAGCCTCCACTCAGGCAGTCAATGTATAAGGACCTTGAGCAGGTCCTTCATGTACAGTTGCTCAATGCCATTGATGTCTGTCTTATGGTCGCGTGTGAAATTCTAAAATTTAAAATTTGGAAGGAGGGCAGTATCAAATACAGCTATATTGTATTGTCTTGCACTTGGAAATGTTCATACAGACTGGTGAGTAAGATGACAACATTGCCACAAAGAACCTGATCAGAAAACAGAGATGGGATACTGAAGCATGAAAAAATCAGTAAATTCCAAAAAAAACACAATAAGGAAAATCATTCACAATAATTGAAATAATTCATTAACCACATTTGCTAAAAAAATTTAGAAACATATACCACACTGTAAAATCTACTGTATTTCATGTGAAAAATATAGGAGAAGTTAATTTAACATAAAAATTGTTATGATGAAATCTAAGATTACATCATGTAAAACGTTGCCTGGTAACGCAATCTTAGAATACTTCTAAAGACTATAAACTTTGAGAACATGACACCAAATTCAGTGTTTGCACAAAAAGATGAACTCTGGTCTAGCAATCTCAATTAAGTTGCAACTACTAAACAAGGAAATCTATATGGCTTTTATGAAATTGAAAATAACTAATAACTCTTTACAGCTTTGTAGTGGAACTTGTTTTAGACAGCTGTCAACCAGTGCAAACTCCTAACGACAAGGCTAATGTTTCCATAATACTTGAATACGCCAAGAGTATGGTATTACGGTTTGTGTATCGTAGATAGGGAGTGGTGGAGGCCTTTGCAGTAAACAGAAGAAACTGTCGCTAAAAGCGCGTTATTCACTGCACTTTTAAAACAGAGAGTCTCTGAGCATTCACAACCCTAGTTACTGCTGCCAGCAGATAATACTTTCAAAACAGCATCAAATGCTTCTCCAATATACTAATTTCAAACCAGTCAGCTGTGAGAAATAAAATTACAGAGCCTCACCCCATGAATAACATACCTAACACTTTAACAACCAGCTGCATTGGTTTCCCAGTCACTTTTAGTACACACGCACATCGTTAAAGTGTTAAACACTACAAATAAATTGAAAGGTTCAGCCTTGCAGGCCTCATCCAGAAAATAACCCTAGAACCACTGTGGTATAATAATATCAAAATGATAGCATCAAAATTTCAAGTTAAGATAAACTGGCCAAACTACTAAGCTAACTCTTGAAAGGGCCATTAGGAAACAAACAAAAAATATGCAGTTAAGCAGCTACACAGACTAACTCTGTTTGATCATAAACTAAACACACTCTTATTTATAGAAGCAATAAAATTAAAATGACTACATACATCCAACATAACTCTTCGAAATCAAATCAAAACAATAAAAGCTATTTTACCTGAAATAAAACTGACAAGTCAGTTCGTTTCATAGTAAGTGTCACTTAATACAATTGCTATAAATAATTTAAAAAATATATAATTTCTAATAAAATTAATGCTATCACCACCGGTTAATAATAATCATTAAACAAATCAATCATTATTAATAATAAAACTAAAAGGTTTTTAATTATTTTAATTATTATCAATGTAAAGTATTTGCAGTAGTGTTTAAAATATGCTGCACTGTACACTATCTATTATTGTCATAATTTTACTACTATTATAATTACCATTGACAGTATTCACTTTGTATTATCATTGTTACTGTTATGCACTGTTATAATGCCCATAAAACTAATAACAGCTAAGATACAACAAGTCGGATTGGCATATTTTTCTTGTAGCAGAACAAACTAGTCTTGAATAACAATTTGTCTAACAAGTAAAATCAACAACATATCCATATGGTAACAACAATTTTCATATCTACGAATGATTATTCATTAAAAATCCTCAACAAACGATGATAATTTATTGAATAATAAAGATAGAGATGATTCTCTCTTTCAGCACGATGATGAAATGATTTTTATGCACCAAATAAATAAATTCAAACTTCTATAAAAAGATGTTTCTGAACTTTTGAAAAACATACCTCGGTTTTATTGAAAATTACCCGGATAGTGTATACAGTAACTGCAAGATACCAGTAAGCACTGCAATCTTACTTAATAATTGGGTTTACCAATAAAGGTTCACTTTCTTATCTAGGCAATATACCTCGATAACCTGCCCAAGGACTAAATGCAGTCTTCTCAAAGTTCATCTCGAAGAATAGCTGCCAACATTTCATCAGTGGCTCAGGCCTTGGTTTTTACCCAAGAAAATGACTCCCAAAACATAGTCCCTGAATCTGAAATGAAAACAAACTGCAGAAATTAATTAATTAATCCAAATACTTCTACAGGATCACAATCACAATACACAAGGCATTAATCATTGTTTGCTTCTTGTGAAACTCTAGTCAAAAGACATATTGGAGAAATTGATAATAATTATAAGTTGAAAAGATGAAAGCATAGTCGAGATCTCTACAACAAACATGCGACTAGCAGAGTGAAGAAAAGCAGGCAGCCAAGTGTATGCTTACATATATATTTTGTCTGGCTATTTATAAACTGCCTTTACAAAAACGTCACAAGGATGCAACAAAACCCATGACACTAATCTTACATTTACATGAGAGCGAATTTTCAACTTCAGATGATGAAATGAGATTGGATCCATGGGACAAGTTGAAAGACTAACAGGTAAGACTCTGGTTTACTTTCCAAATTGTGCTGTTTTTCATTTATCTTTCATTTAATCCTTCTCCAATACATTACGAGATAAGAAGCCTTCTCCAGTCTTGTTGTCCTCGAGACCAAGGTCTTGGTCTCGAGTGCACTCGAGTTCGTTTTAAAAAGTCTTGGTCTTGGTCTTGGTCTTGAGACCAAAGGTCTTGGTCTTGGTCTTGAGGTTCAAGGTCTTGGTCTTGGTCTTGAGGTTGAAAGTCTTGGTCTTGGTTTTGCAAGACCAAGACCAAGACTTTTGTCAATATGAACAGTCATTAATTTTTACAAACGGCAAGAATTTTAAACATTTATCCAATCATTACTCACACAGCTATTGCTTTAGTATTTACACGGTGTGAATTAGGCTTCAATGTTGTTTTGGACAATTATTTTGACTGCCGGTCATTTACCATGGAATGATTTCAAAACAGACTCATGATTAATTTGTACATTTACATCCGGTTCTTGAAAAACTGCTTTGTGTGCTAGCGATTTCAGCACTAGTCTTGTAGACCGTGGTTTTTCACATGGCAGAATTTTTATGTGGCCCCACAGGTCACGTCTTGGTCAGAATATTCTGAGCAAATTGGTTTTTATAAAATTCAACAGGCATTTGGAATAACAATTCGCATGAAGGACTTTTGTAAATACGAATTCGGAATTCTCTGCAGTCTCCATTTAGAGTTGTTTTGCTTAAATAAAAGAAAAAACTCATGTTTTCATTAAAATAACGAGTAGTCCGACTGTACAATTTTTAGTAAGGAATAGAAGTCTGGATACGATTGTGATTTTTTTGGGTCTTGGTCTTGGTCTTGAGGTTCAAGGCCTTGGTCTTGGTCTTGAGGTTCAAGGTCTTGGTCTTGAGGTTCAAGGTCTTGGTCTTGAGGTTCAAGGTCTTGGTCTTGGTCTTGAGGTTTAAGGTCTTGACAACAAGACTGGCCTTCTCACGACTGGACACTGCACGCGAGCAGGCCTTCCCATGACTGTACCTTTCCTTTGGAACAATCGTACATTACATGAAGTAATTCAGCTCATCATACGCTCTCCCCTTACCTTACTTACATCGTACTTGTTTAGATCATTTAGACGGCTGTGTTGGCAGAACCCTGCGAAGTGCTTAAATGGTTCCGATACATACTAACATAAATAAGTACATGCATTAGCAGCTTAACTGCTCATCTACGGCTGTTAAGCTAACATTCAAGTATATTAAATTCGAGACTACAAATGTTTTCAATGGAAGTTGACTTCAATAACTGCCAACAACCTTTATACTAAGCTACGGCGCTCAAAACATTTGAAAACTGATAAAAAAGGGTGAGAACTTACAGATTGCCCTAGAATGAATCCTCAGTGTGTTAATTCTTTGGTCTTCCGAGACTTTGTTCTGCAAAGAAGTCAAACCAGAAACATCACCATCAAAACCCAACTTTACAACTAATTAGCACTTTAATGACAAGAGTATAAAAAAGACAACTGGGAAACCAGTGCACCTTGTCAGTAAAGTGTTAAACTATCCAAAGAAGAAAATCCCTTAAGTACTGAAACATGGTCCCATACTTGGGTGCCACTCCTTCAGGTAATCACTTTAAAAACATAATCTGATCTTATCTAATCTAATGACTTCCATAGTGCTGTAATAATAATAATATTGCCCAAAGCATCAATTGCTGGTCATTTCAAGTACGTAAGTAAGTAAGTATATTCTTTATTAAGCCAGCTGCCAAACAGCACTCTGGTGAACAATATCCGGTAAATAAATCTTCAAAAGTAAATAAACAACATATATAGTTACGCACATAGCATTAAATTACAATCATAAATATTAATTCAACAGAGAAGAAGGGTTGAATTCTGATAGGTCATCGAAACCAGAAGTTAGCCTACCATGGTAGGTAGGGAGTTGAAAGATACATGCCTTAAGTTTAAGCCCGAGTAACAACAAAGAATGAAGAGAATGAACTGAACTCAACAGTGACCTCCAAAGCTTCAGACCAAAAGCTGAGATGGTCAAAGAGCCCAGCGCTGTTTAGGTGTGGGGTACAACAAGAGTGAAAGTGTCCACTGACTGAGTACCATATCTATTACTAGAAAGGGTAAGCATGGAACATAGGTTTGCTGATTTAAGTATACTTGTGAACTATATATTTGCAGGGTTGTCACAAAACAATGCTTCATACAAATCTATACCCAATTTTAAAAATCCCCTTTATTAAGTAAATATCATATATCATTGCAGGGCTTTTTTTCAGCCGGAACGAGCCGGAACGGCGTTCCGGCACCTTTTTCAGCTACTAAAAAATAATTTATTTATTTTAATTATTAAAACAATAATTTAGTTATTTTAATTTATTTTCAGTGTTTTTGAACTGTTTTCAGTGTTTGTTGAGACCCCTCCCAACCCCCAATCCCGTTTTTCTCGTGATTTTAGCCAGCCCATAATTGTTGCGTTCCGGAACCTATTGTTCCGTTCCGGAACCTTTTTTTCTAGAAAAAAAGCACTGTATCATTGTATCATAAAAACTAGAGAAACGAATCAGTTTTTACTGTCATATTCTTATTCAGCAGAGTATGATTGATTAAAATTGACTAATTAATTTAATCACCAACATTTTAGGCCATTGTATTACAGATCTTGAAATGGGTTTCCATGGGCAGCACACGCAATAAATGCAATATTGAAACAATACACTGATATAGGGGTCTCATGGATCTGGCGATAGAGTCTTGAACCATGCAGATCTCTCTTAGTGATACCAATGAGCAGGGAGTTGATGGCTGAAAATCAGTGCAGTAGCTAGTGGCAATAAGACATCCTGAGGCAAAATAGATCTAAATCTCTAAATATCCTGTAAGTGAAGCTGAGGGATCTGAGTACGGCCTGAACATGGTTAGAAAATGAAATCACGAAGTCAGACACCACACCCAACCTGCATGAGCATTCAGTATCGTTAACAAACCACCAAACTGATTAGATGTAAGACAATGAAATTTGCGGAGTTGTTGGCATGTGCCTACAAGATACAGAAAGAATCACAAGTTCATTAGTAGCCATCCAAGAACTGTCAGAGAATAAATATGCGATAATTTAATATGTTGCAATACAACGAAAGCAGTGCCTTAAGTCAGGTAAGTGCATCTGGACATGGTGATTTCTCAAAATCAGTAACAACCTTTTTCCAATGCCCGAATTATATGAAGTGTGAATAGCAGTAGCCGAACTAAGCATCTTGATTGCAGAAAATCTTCCCAAGGGATGTTCAAGAGCACCAACAGCTCCCGGCGTGACGCTTGGTTGAGACGTGACGCTTTGCTGAGACATCAGACTCTCTTGAGACACTAGGCTCTGTTGTGACGGGTTCGTCGAGGAGTTCGGTGACAGACTCTGACTCTCTACTCTGAAGCCGTCTCTAACAAAAGAGAACATCGCTTTATGACAGATTATCGCTTCATTAATACCTATAAGTATGAAACTCAAACCTTATCTAATCTGATTTCGATGAAACAAACAGAAAACTCCATACTTATTAAATCTAATCTAAACAAATAACATCAATTGTTATCATAATAACTTCAATTGTTATCATAATAACTTCAATTGTTATCATAATAACTTCAATTGTTATCATAATAACTTCAATTGTTATCATAATAACTTCAATTGTTATCATAATAACTTCAATTGTTATCATAATAACTTCAATTGTTATCATAATAACTGCAACTGTTATCAAAATTCAAACTGCATCCGTCAATAGTCACTTCAAGAGAAAGCGCACTCAAAAATTGTATGCCATTGGAGAAGATTGGTCAAACTCTCATATGTCTGGGAAAAATTAAGTCAGGTTAAGATGGACAGAGCACCAAACTATCTAATAAAACAATCTGCACGGTGTTCATATAAAACGTACGAGGCATGAAAGATCTGCAAGTAAAATCACTCCAGAAAAATGAACTACAGATCTAATCATCATATTTCTGTATAACAGAATCATCAAACATCAAACTAACAGGCTGTAATGGGTTTACAGTTTACACAAGTTACTTCCATCAGCATTGAAATAAACAAAACTGTGGAATTTTTATAAGAGATGATTCCATAATGATAGATATGCAGAACGTAGATACACGCATGTTTGTACATATTTAGGCATAAAGGTATGCAAGTACATAAATGTACCTCAATATTTATATAGCGCTTTTATTTCTCTCACTTGACTTGGCCCCATAATCTTGGCCCTGGTCCAGTACAATACAATGTAAACAAAGTTTACCAGTGAAAGCAGGAATGAACACAAACAGAAAACCTACCAAACGTTAATCTCTAACTCAATCCCCTTGCGAGGTCACACTAAGACAACAGTTTCGTAACATTCGTATGGCAGTAAAGAAACTAAGCAGTGACATAGATTACCCGAAGCTAATCGGCTTAACTACATGATAAACAAGTCACTTACACCATGCTACCTGCCTGAGATCGCGGGGTCACACCGGACCTGTGCATCTTCTGCTGATTAAGATGGTCACCTTGCGTCATCACCTGTCGACTTTGATCGTATGACTACAGCACAAATGTAACCATCACAGTCATTAAGATATATTGTCATAATCACCGATGCTGGATTGCTGCCCTGTCTACAGCTGAAAATCCTTCAAACAAGTGTGATAACTTCACCTTACCCTTAACAATTTAACAACGAGCATGCACTCAAGTGTATAGAAAGCTAATACCTCTCGTCGTTAAAAGGTTAAAGGTTTCACTATAAAAAATTAAAATCAAACATAATGTGACTTCCACATCTTACTTTAAATATTCTATGATTATGTAATGAACTATGATACACTTCACACATCATTGGTGTAACCTTTAATGTACATATAATATATTTAAAACATGGGTTGTGCTTTTCACCTCTGCAAATATATGTGTCCATTCAAATCCCAAAACATCAAATGAACCCGATACCCATTGTCAAGTCCTGTAACGTGTAGGGAAAGATTATCCAGTTGATGGATAGATCTGGTTGTGCTTCTACTTCACTTAAAATACTTTCAACCCTACATATTATCATTATGGAATGCCCAAACTCACGTTGACAGAGGCATGTTAGAGATGTTGCTCTGCTACTAAAAACAATCACTTAACTCCTCTTAATTCAAAATAATCGGGAATTAACATAGCAAAACTACTACAGCAATGCTTCACAGCTGATCTGGTTGCTTCAAGAACAAACATAGGATTTCAGTGTTCTGCAGAAACTCAAAATATCACCGTGTTTGGCTTCCATAATAATCGAGAATCACCTAATTATGAGACCTCAACATAATGAGGTCATTTTCTATGCCTGAACAAATTTTGGGATCCACGTACTGATAGAGTACTTTCAGAATTCGTGTCATAATACAAATCGCTCTATAAGGGGTCTCCAGTGTATTATGGCACATTACATTACGGAAAATTGCATTACAGAAAACTTATTGTTAATGTGATGAATTCTTCTGTAATTTGTACATAATTTTATATTACATAAAATTAGAATATAGATCTGGCTTTAAGGTAAGAGAGACAGACCGCACATTCTCGGTCAACGCATTCAGTTGTGTTGTTGTTCTCTTCCGACGATCTCTTCTCATCGAGGCGAATCTCTTTGGCCGAAGCCACCAGTCTCCTCATGTCCTGGATTTCCAGCTGCTTCCGCCGGAAGCTGTCTCCGAGAGTCCACAACAGACCCTGTTTCCTGAAACAATTTAAAATATGAGTTAACTTAACTTGTTTAGATCAGCCAGATATTCATCCACCACTGCTTTTTCTAATTATAATAATAATTAAAAAATATGCTGTATTAAGTCAAATCAATCAATTTATCTGTAGTGCTGTCATACTAATATTGTTATAGTAATACTGTTCAAGGCATCAGTCAATGGTCACTACCAAGCAAGCCAAATATCCAAGCAAGTCTGGTGGCACGTCACGAGAGGAGTCTGTGAAGACACATCAGCAGTCTAGGGAGGAAATGAGTCCAGGAGGACACGAATTTATAGCCGAAATCTGAAGTGGCCAACACAGACTTTGTAGATGCAACGTTTGCAGAGCATTCTAGCAATGTCTAGGACCAGCCATGATAAAGGTACGCCCTATGAGTACTGTCCTCCAGAGAGGACCTGGTCAAGTACGTCTTCGTAAGTCTTGGTAGACAGTGTAAAGTGAAGAGGGTAAGAGACAAGCTAAGATGCAGCAACACTCAGAAACACAGACCAATCCAAACACACAGGCATTAACAAGGTAAGAACAGAATGAAACACACATTCAGACAAGTACGTTCTTCAATTCAAGTTCCACCTTATGCATGCCCAGTTTAAACTCACTCTTCTAAGTAGTGTTGCTGGGGTCCAATGATCGACCCGGGTCGTGCTATCCGACACCAAGCGATTGTCTCTGGTGCCGTGAACTTGTAATGCTTCATAAGATAGCAGCCAATCAGAGTGCCTGTGCGACCCAGTCCAGCTGACAACAAATAACAACAAATGACAACAAATGACAACATATGACAACATCCCAAATTTCAGCAAATTAAGGAAATCACAATAAAAATACATATGCAGTCAAATGAATCTATCCCAATAAAATGATGACGTGCAATCCATCTAACTCTGCCACCGTCTGTACTCTGGTAGTGCCAGTCAAAAGCCTGGATAAAGGAGGCAGGTGACATTGATCATCTTGTTATGACACAGCATCACTAATCAGCAGCTAAACGAACATTTTCTCTATTCATATAAAGTGAATTCAACGCTTGCTTATAAAAGTACAGCAGGCAGTTGAAGGAAAAGATCCATTTGGATAAAGATTAACCTGGATTTGTGAATTTGAACCAGAATTGTCTAGAAAAAATATTGGACACAAAAAGCATGTAGCATAAAAATGCAAGTAAAACCCCATTTACAACTACAAGGAAGTTGTCGGAACCAAGACTCTGTTGCAAAACAAATGAAAGTGCTGTTACTCAAAAGCATAATTTGTTTTTAAAGTTTTGTTTCAAAGTCCTAGAAGGCTAGTCAGGAACTCCAAATACAGTAACCCCTTCTAAGCAAAAACTACCATAGGTTTAATCAGTAAGCAGGTTTCATAACCATAGTCATTTTAAACCTACAAGCAATCTACTTTTACCTGGAAGTAGTATAAATGAATATCACATAAATCACGCAACATTTGAGGTTTACGCAACATGATGAATTTTTTTATGAAAATAAACAATATCATTCAGTCTATTGCAGAGAGAAACTCCAGTTACATAGGTTCTCTTAAAACAGCGCTAAATAAATTTCTGATTGCAATAACAATTACAATTATACAGTAGCATTCTAATCACAGTTGCAGAGCAGCCAGAGCTCTTGTCTATCAGATTAGATCCAACAGTTTAACGACATCTTGTGGCATCAAAGCCCATTGCTGTCAAGAGGAAATAATTGTTTTGACCAGTTCTCACCACTCTTATGACAAAATACAGCCCTTTTCTGTCTCCTTGATCAAATACGAACGGATTTTTAGCGAGAGCTTGTTCCCAAAGGACAGATTCACAAGCAACATTCCATTACAACACATGACATAAAAACTATTTGTTAGCAGCACATTCTTTACCCTTGCAGTGGACTGCAATGGCTCCCTTGGTATTCTCACAAATATCAAGGAACTCGAGCAGGATGGCATCGGTCGGAGTTCCTCCATCCACAAAGAAGAGATCGTAATGACTGAATCCCATGTTTTTGAATCTTTGCGCATCGTACAGCTTGTGATTCAGTCGGATGATCGTTGTGACATTCTTTCGACGGAAATAAGGAATGTAGGCTTCTGGAGAGTGGACTGGATAGCCTGGAAACATGGGAAAAGAAATATAAGAAAAATGCATAGTTTTTAATGGCGACTCCCATTTACTAAGTAAGTAGTACCTTGACTGAGTGTTCTCGGGTTGTGAAGCTATAAGCAGCTGTTCAGTCAGTCAGACTCCTTTATGTATCAGTATTTTTATGTATCAGTATTTTTATGTATCAGTGTGTATGATTTCAGAAAGTCAATGCAAAATGCAATTTAAGCTCAGTTTGACATATCTTAGACACTGCAGTCACTATGTCTTGTACAATTCGTTCCTCAAAGTGTTATATCAGACAAATCAATACTCATTTCACAGTATTTTTTAGAATTAACAGATCAATCACCGTCCGTCAGTGGCGGCGATCTTGTTTGACAAGTGGGGGGACACTTTAGAAATGATCTGGTCAAAAAGAGTTTTGACCTTAACCCGTTGGAGGTGAGGTGGGGTCTGACACACCCCACAGCTATTCCACGTTGCGTTTTTTACGGAAAACGTGGAACCAGCTTGGATTATTTTTGTCTACCTTCGTAAATGTGAAATATGAACACTTTAAGACAATATCAGGAACTATTGAATGCACAATTTTAAAAAAAAGTTGCATATTAAAAAGAAATTATAAATTTTCGTATATTTTTTTGATTTGATCGAATTAAAAATGTTACGGCGCAGTGCCGAAAAATGAAACGGGCGATAATATAAGATATTGCAGGATATAATTTTGCGTTGATGCAAGATTGATGCATTATTACTGGTATTATTCGTGCGTTTGGTAATCTTTTGAATGAGTACTGAAAAATGCACGTGCAAAGTAAATATTGCATGGTTATTAGTTCACCTGCGGGCACTTCAATAATGATCGAAAACAGTTATTTGTTCGTGATAATTGCCAGTTTACTTTATAAGAAGTTATAATTTTGTAGTTTAGCTCACAATTAATGTTATGTAGTTGATATCGCGACATTTGCAAGTAAAAAGTGTATTGGGGTATATCACAACCCACCTCACCACAAACGTTACAATGTTTCACCTCACTTCCAAAGGGTCAACTGGTCAAAAAAGAGGTAAAAAATTTTGTTTCGCGATTCATTGTAAAAAAAATTTTTGCTGACTTTTTTGGTCTTTCTTCAAAATTTTTTGGGGGGGACAAATGTATGGTGTGTCCCCCTCACTCTAAAAGGTGGGGTCTTGTCCCCCTCGACCCCCCGGGATCACTGCCCATGCCGTCCATTAATTGTACTACACTGAGGCATACCAGACTTGCATGGTCATGGAGTTGCAGAGTTACCTACACACAACATGCTATCTTACAACACAGGTAGAGAATAATGACCAACTATCATTAGACTCGACAGTTGGACATGGATAGACGATAATAGCAAAAAGGTTTTTTGTAAACAAACACAAAACAGCTTGACTAAAATGCCCACCTCCTTCAATTTGGCTTTTAGACTGAGGTCCAGCAAAAGCCAGAAATTTTCCTGGCACAATCCAATTGAGGTCGCCATTTTCCACTCTCTGAAATAATGCATAGATATTTCCTTACAGCCAAATAGATATTTTATTATAACCATACTGTTGTTACGCCTTAGCTGATCTCCCGATTCCATTTGAAAGATGACTTGGGTGAATAAAGGAGTGCTACAAGGATGCAGAATGGCTCCAGACCTGTTCCTGAGCCAAATAAATGAGGTCATAGTGGAGATAGTTGACCAGAGGTACCCAAGTGCACGTGTTGGGTCATAGTGTTTACAATCTGGACTATGCTGATGATGTGGCTCTTCTTGCCGAAGTGCTGGAGGTCCTTGTTCTGTCATCATAGATAATGGATCATGAGGCATAAAATTTCGCTACAACTCAACTGGGCATGACAAAATGCCAGATTACAGTAACCCATGCCCAACTCTGGATTATGTACGGTCAGCAGGAAACTAGATTGAGGGTTCTTTGGTTCTCATGTTGAAGCTGATGAGCCTCTCTGTCTTATGGACTGATCTTCTGGATACTGACCTGATTATGCGTTGGTTTTGGTGATGCCTTGTGCATTAGACAACGGCACAATAGAAGTTACTCATTACAATTACAATACCTGAGGTATGGAGGCATGTCGCCATTGCCATGGAATGCACGGGCAACCTACAACAAGGAATCTGAAGTACCAAATCCAGTTGAACACTAAACTCTGACTTTTCAAGGCATACCTCCTACCTGTCCTACTGTACCAACTGTTTTATAACAATGTCACATGTTGACCAGATTATGAAACAAATTGAACCAACACAGTTGGAAAACAAATACCTAACTCAATTTCTGACAGAGCCACAGAGCTCTCTTCTATGCTACGTAAATAGATAAGAAACAAGAAAACAAAGTCAATTCAACCTCATAATGTTCATATTCATGAACATCGAATTTATTGAAGTCGAGGATATCATGTTGCAATGCCTAAAAATAGCAACACAACAAATGACTGGATTGGCTAAGTGATCAACTGACAATATATTTAAAACATGGGTTAAGCCATTGCACCTGCTTTTAACCTCTGCAAAGATATGTGTCCATAAAAATCCCGAAAAAATCAAATGCAACCGATAATTCATTGTCAAGTTCTCTGATGTGTAGCGAAATGTTGCCCAGTTCTAGAATGAATTAATGACTAACTGAATGACTAAAAGTGATTACAGAAATAGCTGGCTGATTGATTGTTTAGTCCTGTATAACCATTAATTGTCCATGACAGTTATGACAGATATACCGTATTGATCTGCTAAACATTTTTAAAGACCTTTCTCTTACACCGTTGTGTCCTCAATTTACCCTTTCTGAACATCAAAATCTCTTATGCCGCACTTGTTTTTTTTCAGTAGCAGCAACTGTGGGTCATTTTCTGTGTACAGCTGCTAGGCTCATTGGTGTTGTTTCAAAATTTGACCATGTCTCACATTAAATGCGTGACATGCATCATTGGCTGACTGTTTCCCACAACATGGAATTTAGGATTTCAGTCTAGGTCTGGCAGTGCCAGATAGAGAATGCCCCTGCCTAATTGCGGAATTTTTTCTGCCCAACTTCAGGTTTGTCCAGCCGCAGAAATCCTTGTTCTGCATCTCAAGGTGAACTTCTTGTTCCCTTTGCGTGCACTGCAAGAATGCAACGTTACGCATTTTCAGTGGTTCGACCCAACACGCTGAATAACCTTCCTTCAGATCTGCATGTTCTTTTAACTATGGAGTCTGCACACACCTTTTACAAGCATTTAAAAACCGTTCTTTATCACCACAGTTGGACTGGGAGGTATCTTGGAGGGGCACTATATAACCAGTATAGTCCTCTGAATGAATGAATGAATGAATGAATTTAGAACATAATGACCAACCTCTTCTGTTCTGTTAAGAAATAGTGTCTAACATAACTACTACTACTAATAATAATAATCTTTATTAATTCAAACTGACAAGTACGCAGTAAGATTACATTGAAACATGACAATACAGTCAAGATCTTAAACACACGCTTTGGCAGCCATGCAAGGCGCCGTCGCAGAGGGGGTTACAGGTATCGAACCGCAAATCAAATGCTCTCCTGGCCATGAGTGTTACCATTACTCTATCCCCTCCCCATACTTATACCTAACCGTCCTAAATATACTGATTCCCTATTTAATAGTCCATCCTCGTAATCTAGAATTTTTCAATACAACACTAACCTTATTAATTCCATGAAGACAGTCCAGGAGTGTTAAATTGTATGTACTTGGCCCAAATGCAGCATCTCTGAAATAAGCAGTAGCAGTACACAAAACTTTAGTTAGCAAAATGACAAAAAATAAGCCTGAAAATTCCCAGTTCACATTCTCTGCTGCTGCGTACGACCTTGGACCCTTCTTCGCCAAGAATTCACACTTGCTGAGCATGCTGGTATCAATTTCTGAACGTGCTTCAACCACATACTTCAGATTATCTCATTCACTACTTTAATACTGGAATCAATCAATCTTGCCAATGAACAAATGATAACAGAAGAATTTACTTCCAATGCACGTCTATGACTGCTTGTCCAAAGTTCAAGCAGAGGTATCATGGTTTCCAAGCGGTAAATGTGTCATCTATTTACTTCTGTATCCCACGCTCGATTCTGGAGACCGCCATGCGAAATCAACAGACTGCACTGTCAAACTGTGCTAACCTATGGGCCATTGTGGGGCGTGGTGGCTCAGTGGTAAGTTCGGCGCCTTGTGACCGGAGGGTTGCAGGTTCGAATCCCACTCTAGCCGCTGCGTACGGACCTTGGGCAAGTCCTTCACTCGCAATTGCTCGTGGCGCTTCGGCGTGAAAATTCCGGCACATTATTAAATGCTGTAGTCGGAAGCGCCTCTGAGTAGGAGTTGACTTCGAGAGGCGCTATAGAAATATCCGAAATAAAAATAAATAACCTTTGCTATGCCTGTCTCTTTAATCCAACACACAGTTTAAGCAGATTCAGCATGTATTGTTGGTAGAACATTCAAATCTGATCATTTGTCTTATTGTATGCACCATGTTTTTCATTTAGCGCCTGTTATGCTGTACTCCTCAATGAAACAAAACAGCAATAAATAAATTATCTCGAGGTAGTTACGAAACCCCTAGCTTTCATGTTTCATTATTGAAATGTCAAGAGTTGAAGTTCTTACCTGTAGGCAATGAACGCAGATCCAATCTTAGAAGCAACGATCCGAAATGCATCGTCTGGAGTCATCTTTCCAAAAATGACCTGAAAAAGTAAATGACTGACAGAATAAACAACAGACAAGACAACATAAACACAGTTAAGGTAAGCTGAGGTAAGTTACAGCAAGGTGACATAAGGCAGAGTATGGGAAGGTAAGGTTACGCCAAGTCAGGTTACGTTATGTAAGGTAGGAAGAGTTCAGGTCAGGTGAGGTAAACATTACAGGCTATACATTACGTTACAACACATCACAAAAGTACAACTAGCAGTTCTTTGCCGCTTTTCGTAAGTGCTTGAAAACCATTTTAATCGATTTTGGTTGGTGTTGTTAGAGTTTCTCTTGAAAAAGTGCAATTTAAATTCACAATAACAATTACAAATAATAGATCACAATTACAACTACACAGTAATTAAGATCAACTTACACAGAATGAACTGATGAGAAAGGCAGCATTGACCTTCTTGCGTGGTTCATTGCCTGTACAGTGAACAATCTTCTTCTTAGCCCAAGCAAAGAGCTAAAAGAAACAAGGTAAATAATTATGCACATGAATACTACACAAGAAAACAAAAAGATTCACACATACTGACATCGATTATTGACAATAATAATGATTCCTAGCAAAAAACTAAGACGACAATAGTTTCATCTTAATCATAGTTTAATCATACTTAGTTGCAGTAGTAGTAACAACAGTTAAACAATTTAACAAACCAAATCCAACTGGTATAAATCCAAAACTTAGATCAATTGTGGTCAACTTTTGAAGTTTTCATTTACTGCATGCAGAAAGTAATAATTTTACGAAAAAACACAGATGACACAGCAATTTACAAAATATAGCAATACAACAATAATAATATTATTAATAAAGGCAACAACAATGATAATCATAAGTATCTTCACCTTCAGTTTCTTGTTGACTTTAACACAGTACCGATATAACATTGCAAGATTCAGCGGTCCAAAGTCAGCATAGAAACTGCAAGAAAATCAATTGCCATTAAAAGTACAACAAAACCTAGATAATGGCACTCAACAGCATACTGAAACAAGCATCACAGTCAAAACGTGTAATTAAGTAAGCAAGTAAATATGTAGACACTTCATATAGCTCCTTTTACCTACATTACAAAAGTGCTGCCTATGCTAACCTACACCATGTTAAAGTTTGTTAAGAACAGAGTTCCTTACTCAGCAAGCAATGCTCAGACTTCACCACTGCCTGGCTCTGTAAACAAAAGCCGACTACAACAATGGACATAATACTTCATCCATTGTATGGTGCCAAATTGTGAACTTTCCCAGATAGTGTTGTGGTTAGTGTGCCGGACTGTCAATCGAGAGGTTGGAAGTTCAGATCCCTGCCAGGGCAGAAATCTCGTTTGAGATTTCTGTTCTACCTGCGCCCCCTATCCAACACAGCTATAATGAGTATACTGACCACACAGTCGTACACTGTCGGTGGGTAGATGAGACAGTGAGGGAGAGACTGGTCATCCGCCCTCATACATTGAAGCTAAGAAAATGAAGTCGCTAACACTTCATACTCATGGCTGCCTCAGGACTAGCTCAAAGTTCAAAGTTTAAGCAGAAATATTGGACTGCTCTTCTTCTCTTCTTCTAAGACAATTAGACTAATTCACTGAATGAAAGCACAAATGCAATACAATACAAATGTCTTACAGAACAGTATAAATGCATGCCCATCACGACCATGGCCACCACCAACAATACAAAACCAAGAAACCAACGATTTGCAATCATAAGGATAATAATCACCTTCCATAGATAAACTCATCATCTGTCGTGAAGTAGTGAACAGTGTTGGTCGAGACTGGCTTAATATGTCGACAAAGAAAGTAAAGTCGATCTGTTAAACAGAAACAGACATTTACTTTCCAACCAGTGTGCATATAAAAAACAGTATTAAGGTAAGGTCCAAGCTGCACTGTATTGGCTTTTAAAATGTCAAATGTCCTATTATAACTTTACCCAATGGGATTGAACTAGACTTACTCTGACAACTCTCTCTTGAAGTGATGATATACATTTGCAAAGCACAAGCTTACAGCAACCTGCTGATTTTCATTACATTCACCATATGAAATAAACAGCAAAAGGGAGAAGCTTGGAAGATAAGACGTTTCACAGAAGCCATATGAGCAGTACAATTTGTAAGCGTTGCCTAGTTCTCGAACTGTGGCCTTATGCCTCTGGGACTTAATCAGTGGTGCCACCAGCTGTACAATTTCAGCAGGTTGCATCTGGGTCATGGGAATTATTCAGCAGGTCGAAGAAATTAATGTCAATGACATACTGTTATATTTATTTCCACAAATTTCTGATGCAATAGCGGCAAAGAATACTTAAGCATTTCGATTTTAGAATTTACAACATAGGCTTCTATTGACATACTAGATAAAACGTAAACAAGTCGTTTAGCTCTAATAATTGCACTAGTGATGTTATGGGACAGATGCTGATGTTTTAAATGTAAAAAAGATATAAAACAGCAGTACTTAGGTAGTAGGCCTAGTCAAGAGTACAATAGGCAGGTCAAGAGTAAAATAAGCAGGTCAAATGACCTACTGCTACCCATGGTAGCACCGCCACTGGACTTAATACATTATTTATCAATTTATTGCACTCATTAAGTATGCAACATCAGTAAATCTGAAACCAAGGTAGCAGATAAGCGTGCATGAACAACTTGCCCAGGTCCGTTACGCAGAGACCGCTCAGCACATTCTTACCCACAGTCGTTGGATGACAGACCCAGTGAGCAAGAAAAAAGGTAAACACACTACACTTTTGAGTTGATTTTAGAAGATTTTCTGAAGAAAGATATGATAAATGTGCATAATACAAGTATTTACACTGCACACTGCTTTCACTGAGGTTTTCTGATTTTAAATTAATATAAAATACTCATTTCTATCGCTAGTTCAAACATTCACAATTTTTTCCATATCATTTATATCTCTGATAACTTCCAATGATTACCTTTGAGAACTTCGCATGCTTCCTCAAGAATATCGTCCTCGGCATCCATCTTCCGATAAGCAGCGTGACCTTCAAAGCTTTACCCCAGTTCCCGCCAATCAGAAGCCTCCAAAGACCCAACAGGATGTCAAATTTCGACAGCCCAGCACATGATGGAATGACTAGATACGTCTATGTGACTGCATTATTCACTGGACAGAAATACAAACGACTTTTTGTGTTCATGTTTCTCATTCACTGACACAACCCTAGATGATTCTCATTTATGATGTAGTCATTACAATTTCAGTCCATATAAACGGCTATCAAACTAGTCGACATATGTGGCAATTCATTCATTCATTCATTGCAAGAATTTATATAGCGCCCCTTCAAGGTTTCTACTTAGTAGTGCTCCCAACCCAGCCCCGACTAAAAAGGACAGTCTTAAGGTTGGAATAAAACATAGCAGAAAAGCCCTAGGCAACAAGCGCAAAGCCAAAGGATTCCAATCCAGACCAAAGGGTGAACAACAGAAAAAGTAAAATGCTGTCTGATAGAGGTTCGTGCATAGGGAACAAGAAGCTCACCCTGCGTAGAAGAGCGGAGACAGCTGTGGCCCTGCACATCCTGAGTGGAACGACAAAGCTCCCTCAATACACCAGTTCAACGATTTAAACCACATCCTATGAGTGGACCATGATGACGCATAGATATATGTTACTGCTTCATTTAAAGTGCTGTGTTAACTACATAAAAGATGCTGTCAAATGTAGGTACATATAAAAATACATATGCAACAGCAGAAAGTGAAAACTTGGTGCTGTGACTATGACACTGGCAAGCACAGTGAAGTTAAGCAACACTAAGTATGGCTAGTACTGGGATTGTGACAGTCCGTTAAGTACCTGGTCATATGCGCCAACTCCAGCTATTCAAGATTGGTTATGTGATTTACTAATGCATGCAAGTTTTGCAACTTAACTGTTGTCTATAGTGAAGGGTTTATCATGCACAGGCTTACATATCTCAACATTCACAGCAAGACTCTCAAAAGTATCACAATGTGGGTTTGCTTTGGTTGTATTATTTTGTGTTTTAGCTGAAAAATCATTCACATCCCACGACCACACTTCTGAGTAGTTTCTGTACATACAAGTACTTTCAAACTACAGTCCAAGTAAATGCTACAGTCGTAAATACGTTTCACGTTAGGCTAGACCATTAACAGTACAAAATAGGCATATACAACTCCGAAACGCTACATTTGAATTCCAGACTTACAGGAATCAACTCCAGCTCCGGATGCTCTCGCAAAAAACAGTGTTTTTAACGGACAGGTCGCATGGATCACAGAATGAAATCTTGTAACTAATACAACATTCAACTCGAGCTAGATAATTCAATCTGTTGACGGCTGCGTATACGTACTTCAAAATCGAGCCATGTTTAAATCCGGTTATAACTAATACAAGATGTCGACTTGAAAACAGTTGAAACAGCCGCTGTTTACTTAAATTGGTTCGGTTTTCTATTGAGTTGTTATTATCTCAAAACTGTTGTTTTTTGTCAACTTTCGGTGTTTCGAGTTGACCTGAATCTGTCCAAATCACATGACTGTGCTTAACCAATGGGCGAAAACAACCGTTGTCATAGCGACGGCCGACAACAATGGCCGAGTGTGAAGAAGTCGCAATATAAAATGTTAATTATTACGCTCCTTGTAATTTTAAGGTAATCCAAACATGACAGTTTTAGTATAGAAAGTATCTCATAGTTGGAATTGCAGTCTTCTTTTAAGCGCTAGCGTCAAATTTGTGACCCAATCGATCGCTTTTAGAGCTCCGAGAGACAGCCAGCCAGCTAGCGTTCAACTTCCAGGATGTATTTTGGTATGCCTTCGCTTGTGTTGGGTCGATGTCAGAACGATAAATTACTTTAGTTAAACATATGACTGTTACACTAAATCTCACGAACTGCAATTAAACTGAGTTCGACTAGTGGTTGTTTCATTGTGGACATTTGCTAGGCCCTGCTGGAAAGAACATAGCACATCTTGTACTCGCTTGATTTGCTGGGTAGGCCTACACACGACCTTATCACATATTCGTCCAGTTTGAGTCAACTATAATCAGCATTGTCGTCTTAAAAAAGTAATCAAGTTTCGTTATCACCAGTCAACGCCATCATCTACACCATCGACCTATTTCCCCTGGGCTTGTGTGCTGAGAGCGCCTCTTAATAGTTACTCTGCAAGAGGTGCTTTATAAATTTCTAGATACAATACAATACAATACAATAATCTCCCTCATAGTCATCAATCACCAAGGTCAAGGTTATCACCATCATTGCCAAATAACTCAATTGAAGACATTGGTATAATTACATGTATGTAATTCTCTGTCAAAGAAAATTTGATGCAGGAACGCAACTTTGTCATACTGTGTAGGATAACTCAAATGAGCTGTTTCATACTCATCAACCAATACATGGAACCCATTTGCGTCAAGTTGCTTCAACAGCAGGTTCATGGTAACCATTTCACTACATCCATGCTGCATAATGTGAGGGTATAAAGAGGATCAGTTGCAGGCTGTTTAGGTAATGATGATCTCTTCTGAGACAGATGAGGCAATACAAAAGATCAAAGGACTGTCTTCATTTAACTAGTAAACTTTGCATCTAAGAACTAGTTTACAATGACATTAACAAACACGTCTGGTTGTGTATAATTGTTTCTAATTGGTACACAAAATACAAGTAGTTTCTTTTATCAAAAAACGTATAAATTCCCCACAATGGTTACCAAATAAATATGAGGTACGTTTAAAGCAGTGAATTCGCATAGTTACAAGACGGCTTCATTTTACACTCCACAGACCCAAGAATATTCCGAACTAGATTTATAATGAACGTTTCACCAGGTGGTAAGTTAATTTATCAGCTCCATCTGTCCTCATGTTGTTCATATGTTTGTAACATTTATTTAACGACGCCGTCATATCGAAGATGACTGACGTCAGATTGTTCATATGTTGCAAGCTATATCCTTTTATACATGTGCCACATTCTATTTCCTGTTTTAAAGCCTTGCAGCATCAGTAAGCTGCAGCATTATGCAGCAAGCTTTCCCATTCTTTTGCTAGCCACCTGTTTCAAATGCTGCCATACAATAACCACAGATATTTTACCAGTGTGTAAAACTTTTCATAAACCTCTCAAAAGCTGTCATTATCATCATTCTCAATATCATCAAGCATTATTATGAACTTTTCGCAAAGAATGATACAGATGTATTAGAGTTTTGGACCGCAACAACTGTAAAAAATATACACACTCTGCCGCATTTAAAACTAGATCAAGAAAAAGCAGTTCAATACACTACTATGGCTCTGGATATAAAGTCTTGCCATATGCACACAACTGCTCTAAACCAGTCATTCACACATTTAATGTTTTAAACCATAATCCTCGGTTTCTGCTCTATACGAACTTTGAAAACTTATCAGTAGTTCTGGTGTAAGTCTGAAAAATTCTCCAAAAGAGAAAACTGATAAACGTAATAACAAACAGTATGCCCAGCTGCCAGAAACTTTTAAACTGTCTAAGGTTCAAATTATCTCAACACTGACTTGATATCTTGGAAAATGATTTCTTCTTTTATCCGACACAAATTTCTTCAAAACTTCAGCACAGACACTTTCACAGGAAATTACAAACGGTTCCATTTTAAAAATCTCAAAAAATTTATTGGCATATAGATGTTTTATTTTGCGAATTTCCGGTGCTCAGTTAGTCCTTAATAATCACCTTGTCACCTTGTGCTGTCAACTCCTGGAGCTCTAGCGACCGCCATGACACATTCTCCATTGCTTCCTATTCGAAGTCAGGTCCCTTAGTGCTTCCAGATTCATGCCAGTTACATCGTGAATCTCATCCATCCATTTCTTCCTTGGTCGACCCTGTCTTTTTTCCCCTCACCACAAGCCAACATCATTTCCTTTTCTAGCCCATCAGATCGCATAACATGACCAAAGAATCCAAGCTTCCCTTAATAATATCTTGCAAAAATACTAAATCTGTCAGATATGGCATTGGTTAGGTCATACAGTTTGTGCTCCTGGTTTACATGTCATTCTGCTTATATTGTATATTAACAGTGCAGTGTAGCATCAAATACTAACTATGTCCGCATTATAACTTTTAACGTGCGAACTAGTTAACACACTGTGTCACAAGGCATGTCTGCTGATGACTTTTGTATTAAACAAGTCCACACTGTGTATCTTTTTACTCCCCATTATTCAACTGACAAGTCTGCTTTTATATGTACAACTAGGATCCCATTGCTTGAGCATTGAGCACATTATCTCTTTCCTGTGAATTGTGCTAGAAATAATCACTGAATCATCCATCGTTCAACGATTTTTTTATAAACACAAAAAAGTGAAATACAATCTCAAATCGTGAACCTTTTAAATTATAAAGTTCATCATATGCTCGCAAAAGTCTGTTTGTAAACATAGCAGACAGAAATGAAATGGAAGACTGGATTTCCTGAAGTTGAAGATGACAAGACAATGCAGCAGATGACAAGACAATGCAGCAGATGACAAGACAATGCAGCAGATGACAAGACAATGCAGCATACAAACAATTAACATATTATCTATAATTTTTTTATCTCAAAAGACACGTAACAGTTCCGACTTTCAATGACACCCATGCTGCAAGTCTAAACTACGAGATCATTTATTAATCAAAATCCAAAACTTTGGCACAGTTTATCAGAGATCTCATTAATTATCTTTGTGCACGGCACATCCCAGAAAAGAATAAAGTCTATCAGCATAAAAAAAACTACTCGGTAACCACCTCACACACAGACTGTGTGCTCTTTAACATGATCCTGTTCATTGCAAAAGTCAAACAACAGTCACTTATCTGCATTTCATGCTACAACCCTTTCTAACAACTGTCTGAATGTGGAACGCATAGAAATAACATTGTTAAAACATAGGCAAAAGTGAAAATGCAAGCAAGAAAACATCTACATAACATTTTTATTAAAAGCATGAACTACACCTTTATTACAAACAGCTGCATCTTTAAGGTAACTTCGCAGATTTAAGTCAGAGTTTACCCAGAGATCAGGATAAACTAGTAACTCTCTGTACAGATCAGTGTTTTAGTTGTCAAAAGACCGGGGGGGGGGAGTCAAAAATTTTACAGACTACTAAATTACACGAATGCAAGTCAAAATCTAATGTTGTTAAATAATATTATGTTAGATGCATGTGAACAACTTGAGATATTTTTGTTTCCTGGCCCTTCCAACAACTTCCAGTTAGAAGACCTAGGAATGAACCCCCAACTAGAACACTGTTCTCTGGACAGCTAACTAAGCAAAATGCCTAATTGTCAGCAGAAAGCTATGGGTAACACTGCTGGTTAAGGAAATTCTGGTGGCGATTTTAGATGTCTCTCATGCAACACACTGAAACCTTGCAAAAACTGCATAGCAGAAGAACTGGTCAGTAATGGGATGAATGCAGCTGTTGATCAACTCTCATCTGGTTTCCAACTCAGTTTGTTCATTGCAGTTTCAATACTGAAGGCAACTTACATTTAAAAAACAGCAGACATTCACACAAAAATGAAAACAATTTTGCAGGTTTCCTCAGTCTAAATATATTCCGAAATAAAGACGAAACGAAGTAAACTTCACAGTAAAGACCACCTACCCAGCTTACCTCAGATAAAAAACCATTAATACCACATATAAACAACCACTGAGTTGTTCTCACACTAAAGACCTCAAACAAAGCTCATCCACGAACGTGTAAAGACCACCAAGGTCTACTTCTCAACTACAACCCCGCCTAAGTCATATGTGCACCCCAAACAGTTACCGCCCAAGTCGCCAAACTACACTGTCCTAGCAGATCTCAGGCAAAGGATGCAGTCGACTCCTCATGGTCCAGACAACGAGGTCCAGCTGGGAATGAATGAATCGGTGCTTGTGCAATATCAATCACGGTGCCAACTCGCTTGTGACTAGCACTCGAACTCATGCTGCGTTATGGCGCTCAGGTCTTTCATCAGACCCTCCAAGTTCGCCATTTCGGCCGTCAACTCTTCAGCAGTATAGGACTTCTATCACAACATAAACAAACACAGAATACAAGTACTTTGCTTACATCTTGCTTCCAACAAATCTTATGCTAATACTACTATTGCAACAACTCCAAAAACTTCTACTACTGTTACCAGTGTTAGGGAAACTAATAAGTAATAATGTCTCACAGTGGCACTTGGGAAACATGAAGCTTTCAAATTAGGTCCTTGAGCTGAAAATGGATGAATCGCGATGTCCTGGAAACAGAATCAGTGCATAGCACACTTGCCATTATCTGTCCAGCTTCCACTGGTACCAAATTTTACTGCAGGAGTGCATAAACAACTGCCAAGGGTTAATACAACGGAATAACTAATGACTATGCTGTAAAAGTAAACAAAAGGTTACTAACGTCTTAGTCACAGTTAAATTTTTTTTATACATAATCCATTATCAACAGCAACAGAATAATCAAAAGCCATAATCTAGTAATTAGTAATGCTACTAACTTTAGTGACACTAGTCAGTAATTATTTGTGTAACACTAGTAATAAGAATACTTTGGTGCATTTAAGTAAGCTACTAGTAGTAAGTAATAAAATGATTTTTGGAAGCAGTAAAAGCAAACCATTCCGAAGCATTGTCATGAAATACGTACGGAATCTACTGCCACATCAGCTGGAGACCAAGAACTCGAACCAGCTGCCGCATCTCTGGAACCACCTGCTGCGACACCGCCAGCGCCATGACTAGTTGGACTGAATGCTGGTTTCACATTTGCAGGATTGCTTGCCTGGACCGAACGACCTGGAGTACCTAGCAATCAGACCAAACTGCAAGTTACACAAACCAATACCACACATACACATGTAGATGTCTACACACAGAATATTAAAAAAATATTAAATATATACAAAAATATATAAACAAAAGACTCAGAAATGCGCATACTGGCAGAAACAAAATGCATCCAGTCAGGCAGAGATACCCACAGTCAATGAGAAGAAAACTCTGATAGAAGAGTTGAAAGAAAGCCTGAAATTTATTCTCCTAATTTATCACTCAAAACTCCTCAATTCCTGCTCACTCAATTCCTTCCCTCCATTATTCCCTTCCTAATTCCATTCCCTGCCTCACCCTCTGCCTCACTCATTCCCTCCCTCACTCAATCCCTCCCTCATCCTCTCCCTCACTTCATGACACATGTCTACGAGTGAGCAGACAAACACACACACAAAATGCAGACCCAGAGCAGAATCAGGGGATCAAGACAGAGAGAGATTTACCTCCGGAAGACTGTGGTGCAATTTGGCCAGCATTGACCCTGGGTGCTCCAGCGTACTGGCAGGTGTACTGGGTTCGTGGATAGACTGGACGAACGATGACTGTGTTGGAGTCCACTATGCCATTGGAGATGACTGGCAGGTAAGCTGAAACACCAAGCAACAAATACAGCCTTTAGAAGACCATTTGAGACAATCACTGCTACCTGTAACAATGGCAACGATTCTCAGCTTCTTCAACACCACTGCAGACCAGTAAACTGTTCTGAACATATGACATGCAAGTGGCAGTAAATAGTGTCTATCACCCAAATTACAAAAGAGAAATGATTCGTCTTTGAAGTTACTGCCAACATATGTAGTAACCCTCTGATCAAAATGGTCTGTTACGGTGAATATTTTACATAAATTTGAAATTTGATTTAAATTTCGTGTTTCCGTGTCACTTGTGGAATTCATTTGGCATGCACTATGAAATGTAATTGTATGTCTGACCATGACTTAGTTTGGTAGACACTCAAGTAACGGCTATTCTGACGTCAAGGAAATGAGCTTGTACTTAGTGGCTGGATGCTCTTACAATTTGGTGTAGCTCCTCAAAGGAACATCAGAATATGAGATTTATTTCCATAATGAATCATGACTTACGCTCTCTCGGAGCAGGAGGCTGATCAACAGGGATCATAACTGGCTTCAATCGCTGAGCCATTCGACGGAATCGATCAGAATCATTTGGATCGAAGCCATTCGGATCACCTAATAAAACACACCAGATCAAATACAATCATAGTAGGCATTATAATAAATAATGCTGACTAAGGGAATTAACCTTCAACCTCAGGATTAGAAGAACACGACACATTTGAGGATTTTGTGTTGTGTCAATTATTATTATAACTATTATTATTATAACTATTATTATTAGTAGTAGTAGCAGTAGTAGCATTAATATTATATTATTATAGTAATATTATTATTATTACTACTAATTAGCAACTTCTAAGTCACCAGCATTTAATGCACAAAGCATCTCCCAAGGTGTATCCAAAGCAAGCCACAGTCAGGTGAAATACCCAGAAAGTCATTTCACTGAAACAGGAAGGCAGCCAATGGTGGATAAGCCAACTCAAAATGTTAAGTCTTACTTGCAACCAAAATGACATTATAAGAGACTGAGCAGAATGAACAGATGCGGCAACCATAAACCCTGAAGAGACGTTGCAGCTGCTAACCTTCCTGTGATGACACCATGCACCTACACCGACACTCGCTGTTAGCCAAGACATCGAGATCATTGTAATTATAATGCAAATTATGATTATTATACTGTAATGAAGATCATGAACATAATTAAAATCATAATTATAATAATGAAGGTAAAATAATCAAGATTAAGAATGTATCAAAAGATGCCTTTTAACAACAGGATATGATTATGGTCATCATATTAATTACAGACATATAGAAGAGCCAGAAAAACAAGTGGTCAACAGACCCAAGTCGGTGTCATCTTTCGACTCTTGTGACTCCCGGCTCATCATGGCCGTGCCTTCATCGATCTCTTCTGATCGATTTGATGTATCCTTCATTTCCATTCGATCATGGATCCACAAGTCGGGAGGCTTTGGTTTGTTTGCCGGCATGTAGCCTCTGCAACAGAAGAACATTTGCCACAAAATATAGACATCCGCTCATCAAAGCAATGTTTATTGTCTTAGCAAAAGTTTGAAATTCACTCCTGCCTTCAGCACCCTCTTGGAAGGGTAGTCTTCCATTGCATGTATACACCATTTCATTTCACTTAGATCAGTCACATATTTTCAGCCTGTCTTCAGCTGCAGTTATTATATCAGTCAGATATCCACGTGTGTAATGCTTTTAAAAGCCACTTAAAAGTGGCAAAATATTAAGTGTCTTGAAGAGGTACTGTATTACATGTCATGATACAGATGTACATAATAATATATTCGTGTTTACTGACAAGCTCACTGACAAACCACACAGTAAATAACATTGAAACATATGACAGCACGATTATCAAGATCTTATAGAACACACGTCTTGGCAGCCTGTTAGGCACCCGCTCATTTTACAGCTGCCCCCTATGGAGTGGAAGGCTGAGTTGACCTATAGAGAGCTTCCTTCACGATCTTGTGTTCTTTGAGCAAGTTTTACTATTAATCTATCTTCCCCCATACTCTTTATGAGACACATCCACTACTAGCAGAGAAAGAAGGAAAGGGATTAGAGTTTCTCAGGTAAGGTCTAGAGGTGCAGCTACTGGAGACCAGGTAATTCTTGAAGAAATTTTCAGAGGCCATTTAATATGAAAACACCAACTCTTTATCTAGGAAAGCTTATCTACCGGTAAGTTGCCTTAATGTGCGACTACAGACACTGCACGTACATGCATATGTTTGCTGCTATTGTATACCCTAGTAATAAAAACTTATAAGATGAAATAATCTTATTAAAATTAATAAAAATAACAGCACGTAACGATGACGTACTGTCTGCTGTTGTGGGTATCGGTGGCTTGTTTTCGGTGGCAGAAGATCGCTAGAATGATCACCATGGCAACAAAGGTGAAGCCCCCAATGCATCCTATGCTGATCCATAGCACTGTGGTCGGGATGTTCACGGTTGTGGAAGGTGCTACTGTTGTCTGTAGATTCAAACTGTCTTGATACTCTAAATGATGAAAAGTCTTTGGAAATTACACAAAGCAACAGAATACCTTAAATCTGGTTGCACTTCAGCGTTTACAAATAAGAAAGTCCTTCAGCGCTTTAAATATCTTAAATAGAAGCCCTTTCTGTTATACCTAGGTCGCTTTTGGAGCCGTCCAGGTGTACAAGCATATCTTGAAGAGTGGCTTTATATACATTATGAACTACATTATATTACATTTACATTACAATATACACATACAAACTTAACAAAACTGGCATTCAAACATGAAATTAAGTTATTAGAAACGGCTCATGTAATATCAAATACCAATAGTTTTTATCACTTCTTCTAGAGGCTTCTAACAAAGGAAGGGAACTGCAGTTTGCTTGCTTTTCATATTTGCATTCAGAGCTACAATTTCTGCATTTTATATATAAAGTTGATAATTTACTTTGTCATGTATGTAAGTGTGTAAGTATGCATAAGCATGAATGTATGTATGTAAGTAAAACACATGAATTATATGAATGCACAAGTGCGTATGCATGTATGCATTCATCAGTGATATTTTAGTTAACTGAAAAAGAAACTGAAACCAAAATTATGAATTTTCGTTTAACGGAAACTAAAACTAAAATTATTTTCAACATGGAAACAAAATAGAAATGAAAATTCGACTATGTAAATGAAATAGAAACGATGATTAATGTCCAAACTTAAATTGTTGAAAATATGTAAAAAAATTTCTGTGTTCCTGTTGTACTAAATCACTGCTTACGGAACTCTAGGTATTGAGGTGGGCAATTTATTCTTATGTCGTCTACTAAGTACAATACATTGTGGATAACATCCTACCTCTGCCCTTTGGCATTTTCCTGTAGTCATCCGGCATCTCAACTGGACCACCTCCAGTTCCATCAACTGCAACACACAGTTTAAAACACATAAGTACTCAATACACTGTAATTAAACCACAAATTCATGTGGTACCTTTAAAGGGTCAGCTTCTCAACCATAGTTGGCCGTGCTGGAGCCGGGAGCACTTCTGAGTAGCCCCTTGAAGAGGTGCTATATAAACACTCGAATGAAATACTGCATCACCACTAATCATTCAAGTGACTCAAAACTAGAAGTCAACGAAAGGGGCTTTTAGCAAAACTAGCAGAATAAAGGGTCAATATTATACAAAAAAGACACGGTGTAACACAATTATGCGTTTATATAGCACCGATTTAAGAAAACTTAGCAGGATTTTCAAAGGCTGGCTACGAACATCCTTCAATCCCAAATAACAATATGTCCATGTATAAATGAATGTGTCAGTAATTAACAAATCCTTGAGTGTGCACTCACTTCGTGGAGTGCGGAAGACGATGGTTGGTGACATTGGGCCATAGCCGATGTTATTGCGTGCTTGAACTTTAAAGTAGTAGGTGGTTTCTAAGGACAGATCCTTGATAGTTGTCGAGAGACGGTCTCCAAGGGCACCCTCAACGACCCAGTCGCGATCCTTCAGCTTCGAATCCGTTGTGTAGAAGACCAAATAACCTATGAGTAACAAAAGCAAAAAATTATATTCGAAGCATCTGATTTGATGCAATCATTATCAGCTTTACTATCATTCATTAACACTTTAACGACGAGCTGCATTGGCTTCCCGTCTTAAAGTGTTAAGACGCGTAAAAGTGTATGCAAGCATATATGTATGAATGTAGGCGTGCAGGAATGCATGTGTGTATATGCATATAAGTAACATGTATGCAGGTACACATTTATGTATGCAGGTTTGTAGATATGCAAGACATGCAATGTTTATGCATTATTATTACAAAAATTATTACAAAAATATTTAACATGCACAATTTCAAACAGAAATGTGAATCTGAGGCGTGGTTAACAACACTGAATGTATGGTATGCAGCTATGGTAGGTATGTATTATGACGGCAACTGCCATACATATGTACACAGACATACATACATGCACTCAGCCATCTACCTGTCTGCCTGTCCTGTAGGTGCTCTGTATTCTTTCACACACACATTACTGGTAGTTCAATCTGTTAATCTCTCTCTCTCTTTGTCTCTCTCTGTCTATCCATTTTTCACAAACAATCAAGTGCCTTGAAACAAGATGTAATTAGATATCAGAAGAGAAGAAAACAAAGACTGATTGGATTAACAAAACAATACTATAAAGCTAAAACTCAATACGCAAACCAATAACTTACCAGTTATCTGACCATATGGTTGACGTGGTGGCTGCCAGCTGAGGCTCACCCAGTTCAGGTGATTCTCAACGACGGCTGGGGTTACATCTCTTGGGGCAGAACCTGGAGCTAAATAAATACGGATTCCTGTGAACGCCCTGAATGTAAAAGTTCTGGGTACAAAATTTTGACATGTGCATCTTATGTACAGCTTCAGGCACTGGAAAAGCATATAAGGTTTTCAAGTACTTCAGGTATAAAGTAGGGTAAAATTTGTTTACTAGCTTGCACCGTATGCTACAAATAACAATACTTTTGCTTTGGAAAATAGTCATGACCTATACTGATTATTACACAAACAACTATTAGTGTAATAAAATAATATATAATATAATACATGCTTGTGTTCACTTAAGAACAGCATGTATAAGAATGAGATATACTATCCAGATTTTGGAAACACATACTCTGAACATCCATCCAGATTCTGAATATTCATGCTATCTGTCAACAGGAACCCATTGGTTGGTTCCACGTGTGTGCGTGTGGACCCACCATTGGTGACTCTTCCAGATTGCTGTGCATTGTTTTGCTAACTTATGTAACAGTCTAGTTCTTAATGACACTTAACATCATATATAGGCTAGCACTGATTTGTTTTGCTGTTTGAACAGCACTGTGTAAATGTTCAATTACACTAGACACTACTAACTTAGTGATATATGGAAAGATTTGAAGTAGGCCTATTTGTACACCACGCACTATGCCTAGTTAGGTAAGGTACGGAAACCGCTCTTTCGTAACACTTCTCTACCCATACTAGACCTCAAAAGTATCAGGTTGAAAAGCTATCTAACAACAAGACAACTGTTTGTTCAAGGTCACACACATTGACTACAAATCATCGGTGTCACGAGTACTTACCCGCTTCTTTTGTTTTGTTGAGTACGCTAAGACTCCAAGTACTCTGGCGCCATCCTTTAACGATCTTCACACTAAATTCGTACTCCGTGTCAGGCTTTAGGTCTTCAATGTGGACATTGAGATCTGTCGAGTTAATGAGCTTGGGTTTGCGCTGAACACGTGGCGTGTATCTGATCGTGTAGAACCGGTTGTCGGTGACACGTTGGTTACGGCCCAGGGTAGTGTCACTCCACGTCAGCACAATGGCAGATGAAGACAACACGATTGCTTTCAGACCGACTGGAGGAATTATGGGAGTCAGCGGCTCTGGAGCTGAGATATTTCAACAACAAGATTTATGCTTATGAGTTTAATAATATTGTTTGTTCTCAGCTGGTCTAATGACAATTCAAATTCAACATCACTGAATCAGAAACCAGGAGGTTCCTCAATTGGGATAAATGCTGTTTAGCTCAAAGTATGGAAGAAATTGTTTAATTTAGCCATGATAGGTTACATTATATCAGCCTGTAATTTCTAAAGCAAACCTGGTAACTATTAGACTAATGGAAGAATTTAACCAATATTTTGGAAACATGGAGAATCCACATGAATCTGAAAATTGCTGCAACGATGTTTTTTGCTGAGTCACTAAAACAAGTACCTATATGGTCTTGATATATTAGGAAGCATTTATAATATAAAGCGTAATCTGACTTCAGTTTTAGTAATTGATTGTAAAGAATTTTAACATGTGGAAAATCAAGCAGCTTACTTGTTTCCTCCCGTGTTATGGTCGTCTCATAAACCGGGTTTCCTTCACCCGCTGCATTGAAAGCCTTTAGGCTGATCACATACTCTGACGACGGTTCTGAAACAAAGTTTCTCTCTAAATTAACTAATTTCAGGCCTATGTAAGACAAGGGAAGCTAACGGCTCGTTGTTACAGCCCTCAATCAACAATTAGCCTCAGAAACATAGTCCTTCATTTTAGGCTCTTCTGGCTGAAACACAAGAGTCATACACATCTCTAAAAACAACTCACACGAGTCCTACTGATTTTGAAACAAGTAAATATGACTATGTACCTTTGGCAACTGCATTGACAGAGAGAACAGCTGTTCATAATGCACCCAAGCACAAATGAAATAAATTTAACAGAATGAAATAAAATATATCCACATCAAAATACCTACGAGTCCTGCCTGGTCATCACACATTGGCCAATCATCATCCTGGTGTAATTCCATCAATACCACTCTTAAACTTCTGAAAGAGAAGTCTTGCTTTATGTCTTGTAAAATAATGCTTCTAAAATAATTCGTAGACTTCACGTGATTCAACCAGCCCTATAAACAAGCGACTTTGCAAGGTACTACACAAAACCTCAGATACACACACACACACACATACATCCACATCCCTCGGTGCTAAATGGACAACTCATGGTCAACTCACGGAGTCCTTTGATGGTGTGGTATCGCTGCTTTGGGTCCAGGATCTGCCGATAGACGTCAGGAATGCCAACACCATAGCCGAGTATATAACCACGGATGAGGACATTCTGGTCGACGGGTGGAGTCCAACTGACGACGATTGAGTTGGTCTGTGGACGAACACGAAGAGAGGACGGGGCGGAGGGAACGGTTGACTCTGTAACAACAAAGAATCAACACAACACTGTCTAGCCAAAAAGACTGCAATTAGACCAATAATTAATTAAGTTGACACAATTTATGACAGCTTATTTCAAAAACCTCAATGTTTCTGGAATTTCTTCTTCCAATTTCACCATCTTGTTCAATATCTCTTCAATCTTTCTTCACACTCATTCTTTTCAACATTCCGCCTGCTTTAAAAAATTCAGACTTCCAAATCTCCTCCTTTTCTCCATTCCTTCTCCTGCTGAAAATTCTTTTTATTCTTACTAATTTCCCAATTTCCCAATCCTTCATCTTTCTACATCTTCCACTAAACTCAGTGACCTCTTCCCTTCATCAGCTCAATGAGGCATACGACAGACTTTCTTAAAACTCACCATGAGTATCACAATACACATAACTGCTTCAACTGCATAAAAGATTTTGCAAATCAAAATTTCCAGCTAAATGCAATTAAGTAGCCAATCAGCAAGTTGGCTAACCTCCGAGGTCCTGGGCAAAAGTGTGAGCCGAAACCCATGGAGAGGCAGGACCAGAACCATTTCTCGTAAAAGCCTCGACGGAAAAGCTGTACTCAGTTCCTTGTGTCAAATCTACAGAAGACAACAAATATCAAGTTGAAGTTTATACAGCGAAACACCGTTAATGTGCACACCATTAACATGCGAGTCCAGTTTACGTGTGGTGCCACCATGCCTACCGAAGCCATGAGGTCAATGCGCAGGCATCGTTAACACGCGGTAGTTTAATAACCATCATAGCGCTAATATAGCGACTGATGACAGTGTAGAAAATGATGTTGAAAATCACCACAGAATTTCACATACAGATGCTAGCAATGCAGCATAGACGCTACGTGTTTTAAGGTCCTGCTTTCTAAAACTGATAAGGTCTTATGACAAAATTCCATTATATCTCTAGAAATTGGCATCTAAAACTTTCAGAGGTCTATTATGTACGATACTCATGAAAACAGAACAGTGCTTGAGGGATATTCAGGAAAAACTTTTTTTTAAACATACTTTGACCTACCATGTCGAGGACATCTCTTAACTTATCGTATTTAGAACATGCTTCACTTGCTGCATTTACTACATTCTCTAGATATGAATCCAAGTTATATAATAAAAGTACCTTAGTGTTGGCCTTCATATCTGCCAACAGCAGCAAATGAAAAGGTTGTCTGATCGTTCAACAACCTTTGTTCAGTGTGTCCTACAGCCAGAAGGTTCTTTGAGTGTAAGACCAATCCTCTTAGAACAAAGGCACACAGCAGAAACACTGTTCAACAGCACTGAGAAACACATCTTACCAACAAGGCTGACCATTCCCTGACCCGCGTCGGTCGTAACGCTGTGTAGTCTGCTGTCATCTTTCTTCTTGTATCTGACCTTGTAGCCAGTTACAATTCCATTCAAGGATTCTTGTGGAGGAGAATCCCAGCGGACAATGACGCTCTGCAGAAATCATTCAAGACATCATCAGACAATGTAACTGTTATTAGACAATATACAGTTACACTTTAAGGAAACTGGATGATGGAGATAACTATAAACACCACATCACCTGAATTATGTGTGGCATACCAATTCAGTCAAGCACCAAACCACAGTTTCAGAGTCTCTGTACATGGCTCACAGAAGCCATGACTGATGTGTTGTTTACGTAAGTATCTGTAAGTTGTTTACTTAGGTAGGTATCTGTAAGTTGTTTACTTAGGTAGGTATCTGTAAGTTGTTTATTTAGGTATCTGTAAGTTGTTTACTTAGGTAGGTATCTGTAAGTTGTTTACTTAGGTAGGTATCTGTAAGTTGTTTACTTAGGTATCTGTAAGTTGCTTACTTAGGTATCTGTAAGTTGTTTATTTAGGTATCTTTTTACACGTAACTTATATCTTCTGTATTTGATTACTGTTTCCATGTTACCTATAATCACATCACCAGATCTTCAAAAACTATTGTTCATGTTTTGCTTGCACTAAAACAAGGCTGTCCATTGTGATCACTGGACCCAGTGTACAGAATTCTTTACCTCATAACTAGCTGACCTACCACACACCAGTTTAAGACACATGTAAAATGTTACTTGTTGGTCACACTGGTTTTTTTCTGAGAAAAAAACACTGGTCCAAAAATGTGGCCAAAAGTCAGAATAGGATCACCCTATTTTTAACAAATATTCCTTGCACAAAGTCTAGTATGTAACAATTACTACTGTATGTATGTATTTATGTATGTATGCATGTATGTATGCATTGTGTAATCATGCATGTATGAATTTCACACAACACCGCACTTGCACAGTTAAAGAAAAAGGATGTAATACGTAATTGTTGAAAACGCCATCTTGAAACCTGCCAAAAGAAATTAAATGACCCTATTTGCCCTTTTTGGTGTCAACTCTAGATGCCTGAATATTTTGCTTGCTTGAACTGCATAACTGAGTGTTATCTGGTGTCCAATAAAAGGCTTCAATTCAATTATCATCAGCATCATTGTCATGCTAAATGTCATCATCATGGCCAATACCTCCAGCACCAATATTCTGTAGTTAGCATGGAAACATACTGAAATTAGATACAGAAAATGAATACTGGTTCATGGTTGAATTGAGATGCTGTAGTTTTGTGACGTTATTAAAGACATTATGGTTTTGCAGTCGGAATAAGTCTCTTCCTCTTGTCAACCAATGCAAATGAAAGGAAATTAGCCAAACTGAGGATGCCTAGTTGTAATATAAAGTTAGAGTATGATCCAAATACAATATGAAGATTTTAATTTAAGAAATGGTACATGGTAATGACGTTGATCTTTATAAAAAAAAACTGCTAAAAAGATGAATTAACTGCAGTGAAAGACTGAGACCCTTTCGGCACAACTTACGGATGAACTTTGAACTTCAACGGAAACATTTTCTGGAGAACCAGACGGAACTATATACAGTAAAAAAAACAACATTGATTAATTTCATTATTCAACATCAGTCAATGTCTAAACAACGGTCTACGATTTCATCAACAATAAAATATCTCACTTTTAATTATAGATGCATTTGAGTCGTCTCTCTCTTTAGATTCTATTAGACCTCAAAATCAGAACAGGATAAACCTATATCAAAAAGATTTTCCTCTGCACAGTTAAGTATGTGACAGTCATTAGTCTATAGTATGTATGCATGTAAGTATATGTATGTATATATGTATTATGACATGCATGCATGTATGTATGTATGTATGTGTATGTGTATGTTCGTGTGTATGTATGCATGTAAAGCAAGTATATGTATATGTACATAATGCATACATTATGTATGTATGTATGAATGTAAGCATATGTACGATGCACGTATGTATGCATGTATGAGTGTAAGTATGTACATAACTCCACACATACACATGAATGGTACATTGATTACCATCAGTGTCCCCTTCATTACTGACACCTTTTAGTGCCATGGTCATTCATCTTGACCATCATAATTAACTGCCTCAAACCATCGTCAGCAAACGAGAAGATGAGAAGATATACCATCCGAGAAAGTCTGGCAGATGACTTCCTCCGTGCTCATTCCAAGGCCATTTCCGTTGAGTGCCGCAACACGGAAGCTGTATTGGTGGAACTTCTTCAGATCACTCAGGATGTGCGAGTTCACGACCCCAAGGGCCACCTCCTTCTCCAGAGCCTCATCACCAAACTCATAATAGTAGAGTTTGTATCCAGTGATCGGAGACGACAGGTTTGATTGTATGTTGTCCCAAGTGACAACAACCGAAGTTGGAAACAACGGCAATGCCTGAAGGTTGGCTGGAGGGTCAGGTACCTGGGCTGACAAAATGTAAATGGGAGAAGAAAGTTATTAAGACAAAATGCAAGCAACACCAACAGTTCTGACAAAAAAGATGAAAAATCGTGAAGTTACAAACATGTCACAACATCAAAAAAAACCCATAACATCACAGAATGAAATGCACCAAATGCTACAAATATCTTATAATAAAAACAGAAGAGCACAATAAACATGAAAGAAACAAGCAAACCAACTGACAGGACCGTTTCTTTGCTTTGCGCTTCATATACAACATTTCAAATCAAATCAAATAAAAAAAATCTTTATTGCTACCAACAACAGAAATAATAACAAATTAGTTTAGTGTAAAGATTACATTCAAGGATGATTGAATGCTTACATTTACTCGAAGCTACAAATACATCCACTTACATTAAATTATCATTTTTATTACTCACTATCTATTTATCATTACTGTTTGATCTTTTTTTCTCTTTGTCATCATAACCTAATACAAAAATCATTATTATCACTATTTCTGTTATTATTACAAGTCAGTTGTGCTAAATAAGTAAGAAGGATACTAACCTTCATCCTGTGTTTGTATGGCAAACTGAGCCGCATTCTGGCTGTAGCCGTTGCTATTGTATGCTCTCACTTCAAACGTGTACTTTGTTGATGGCTTAAGATGTTGAATGTTGGCTTCCAGTGCTGTTGTATTAAGTTCACGCTCCCTAACATAATCAGAAAAACTATTTTTTTAAGGCTTACTACAAAAAACCACAGTCTTCTAGCATTCTTTCATCCTTATCTCTACTGTCGCAATTCTCCTCTTCATCATAGTTCTCATCCACCTCATTAAAGTCAAAATCATCATCATTTTTCATAACTTTCATCTCTATAACATAATCCTCGTCCATTGCAAACTTTTCCTCCTCCTCGTCCTGCTAAACTGCTTTGACACCATCATAATCAACTTGCCCCTTCTCCTCGCCTTGTTGTGCCTTTTCAGTGGTTGAGCCGACCACGTGGCATAACCTTCCTTCAGATCTGCCTGTTCTTTGAACTTGTGAATCTGCATACATCTTTTATAAGCATCTGAAAACTGTTCTTTATCGCCAGAGTTGGTCTGGGAGCACCTCTCAAGAGATATCTTGAGTAGGGCGCTATATTAGTCCTCTGAATGAATGAACAAACGAATGAATGAATGGCTGATAGCGACAATTCTGGCGTTTCATTTGACTATCTGGATTTAGGTTATGGTGAAGCCATTAAAACCAGATTATAAGCCATCACTACACTGTTGCTAGACTGTTGTTTCCTGAATTTCACTTTCACGGAAAGACTCTTCAACCATGTTGCAAGACTACATAGGAAATCATCAATAACCGTTTCTTCCCGAATCACTGCCAGCATTCTCACCATTTTATTGGCACAAGCAGCACTTTTATGAGACACTTAAAAGGTGTAGTAAGTGTCAAGATACATGCATCTCTGCCTACATTATTTGGCAGAAGTCCAACACTGTTAGACCTGCCAAGTCATGCGCATGACATGAGCACAATGACTCTTCTACTCACCGAATTGCTCCCGTTTCCTTCCAAGAAACAACATATCCAGCAATGTCCGTCAGTCCATTGGAGGTTGGCTGTTTCCATGACAGCGTGACAAAGCGTGTTGAAACAATGACAGCCGACAGATCCATCGGTTGCGACGGCACACCAACATCTGTGGCTGGCGGAACTGAAACACAGAAACCTTATCATCAGTCCAAGCAGTTTGGGAAGCGACGTCAGAAAAGCATCTCACACAGACGCAGATTCTGACAAGTGAAACAACCTGAGTTCATCTAACTCAGTGGTCCCCAACCTTTTTACGGTGAGGAGCCGCATTGCGAAGTTTAGCAACTTTTGGGAGCCGCATTGCGAAGTTTAGCAACTTTTGGGAGCCGCATTGCGAAGTTTAGCAACTTTTGGGAGCCGCCATGGTTTTAGGTCGAATTACGGAGCACAACAAATATCATTATAATTATACCAACCGACACAAAAAACAATTAAGTCATAAAATTTTGACCTCAAGCAACACGGAAAGTCCATTTTTATAGCGAAATTTTCTTTCGTCACATAGAAAATGTCATTCAGGGAAGCTCTGGAGAGCCGCCACAGAACTTTTCGAGAGCCGCATGCGGCTCGCGAGCCGCGGGTTGGTGACCACTGATCTAACTGTAAAACCTCTGCGTCTTCCTCTCGCATGAGGGCCTCAAAGTACTGCCGTGGTGCAGGTATGAATCTTATTCAAAACAATTCGAAGTACTGATGCAGAAAATCCAATACTATACATGAAGACTTCTGCAGAAATGTCCTACAATCACAGAGACTGCAGCTTTCACTGACAATTTAATAACCCACATAGATCCTGTTGTGGTTCAGATATTTTTTATCTACCATTACTTAACTGATTTTCATCTCCAGCCAATGAAATAAAATGTTCATCAGTAACGTATCTTAAATAATCTTGGTCTCTTTAAAGTACAAATGAAGTGCTACCTACTGTCCTCACAGATTTAATTGTTTGTATGGTTTCTTATTGTTTACCTTGCACTCCACTGTTTAGATTCTTTGCACATGATTTGAAAGGGGTGATTTTTCAATATGATCATGAAGTTGTATGTTGAACTGGCTGCCTGTAAACTGTTTACGTGAGAGGGTAATCCAGGCTGTCGCCAGACTTTTGACCCTTATGGATTGCCCTTTTGACGCCAGCAATTGAAATGCTATAGGCGAAACTGTCATAATTTGATTTGTCTGTTGTGTGGTGTTTCAATAACAGTTTCAATCAAACAATCAATCAATGAAATAAAATTTATTTCTATGCTGGATTTGAATGCATTCTCCATGCAGATATAAAACGTAGCCCCTGGACAATTCTGCCACCAACCAAAATGTTGGCCTCAGTTATGAAACATTTCACAAAGCACACACCATAAATAAACATTTATTTCTTGCTGAACATTTCCCTTGATAACCTCTGACCTTAGCTTAGACCTGCAACAGATCACCATGACATCACACCATCGATCGATGCCCTTCACGTTATGATAATGTCCCAATGAAACTCATTACACGTGATCTGGGAACTACCTTGCAACAATGAAAAACCTAAACTATGTTGATCCCAAATCCATTACCTACCTTCCCTCGAATCTATGACCTTCAGCAGAGCTCCGGCTTGTGCGCTTCCTGCTCCATTGGCAGCCATGCATTGGTAGACACCTTCATCTGATGACAGCAATCCCATGATTCTCAGGTTGTGACCATCAACCACCTGTACATAGTCATCTGGAATGATGGCCACCCCGTTCTGGTACCACTGCACTACTGGTCGTGGAGTGCCATAGACCACACAGGCCAACTCCTGATCACTGTTCAGATGACCTGAGGTCTTCTGTGGAACCACTTGAAGCTTTGGAGGAACTGGTAACAACAAATAAATTGTTCATATTTATGGAATCACACATTCACATAGTACCATTCTAATTAAACATCTATCACCTAATTAAACATCTATCACCTAATTAAACATCTACCATATCCTACTTAAACATCTACCATCCAATTAAACATATACCATTCTAACATTCTAATTAAACATCTACAGCTAATTAAACATCTAACATTCTAATTACACACTTAACTAAACATCTACCACCACACTTAATGACTTTTTCACCATTCCAATAATTATTGACAGTCAAATCCACTATCAAACTATGATTTTCAAGTGTAAAGTGCAGCTCAAGAAGACTTAATTTCACTTCAAGAAAAATCATCATTAGTTGAAATAACATTCAGCCAAACAGAATGGCTTCGAACTGTTCATGGAAAAACTGCCAACTAATGAAAAAACTTTCAACATATTCAAAATAGTGCAATCAGATCACTGATGTAAACCTAAATTCCAATTTTAAAATCATATTAATGGTATTAATTAATTAATGGTATATCAAATTATCAATGGTATTTTCCAAAGTAGCACATTTGGTTTAACATGAGGCTTTCGGTACACCACTGAACTTGAGGTAAACCAACAACAATACAGAAAAGCCTCTGTCTTACACCAGTGTGGATTCTATATGTACACAGAAGAAATGTCTGATTTATGTTCATCTTTTGACATTTGAAAACAAGCAGTGGAACACACAGCCGATGATTGCTGCAAAGCATGAAAGCTTGACACGCTTCACTCGTTTATGTAATTGTAAAGATCCTTCAGGCAAATACCTAGGACGCTAACAATAGCGTTGGCATCTATGGCATCTTCTGAGTTTGTTGCCCTGCATGTGTACAATCCAGAATCATCTTCTTCGATGTGATGGATCCTTAGGCTTCCCTCGCCAACTAACGAGAATCTCTCATTGTCTGAGCTGAACATCAAAGAGTAAGTGGTCACATTCGCAGAAACTAATCAAATCAAATTCTTACGCTTCCCTAACGAGACTCTCTCGTTAGGAGATTCAGTTCATTGTCTGAACTGAACATCAAAGCCTAAGTGGTCACAAATACAGAAACTAATCTACCACTACCCAAAGGGCTTCTATACAGCCATTCTCAAAATGCAGAAGATGAAATAAGTAACAACTGTTACCTCAAAAAAGAGCTTTATATCACAATAGCTCCAGATATTTTTCAGCTTATCTAAGACACCTTTTTTAACTGTTACACTCTACTTTTCTACATCTTTATAAGGTTTTTAAAAGGTGCTATAAAAATGGTCAGATACAGCCATGCATATACACAAACTGCAGAAACCAAAGTGGAACTTCATGCAAACTTTATGACCTTTAACCTAGTTCCCATTTTCATGACGTCAATAACGAAGAATGCAGCAACAGTGATGATAAGCAGAGTAAGAATGATGAGTCACAGTGATAAATAAAGTGGAAGCGTACGGAAATAATCATTTGATAACGAACATGGTACTAATGAACATGATGATGTTGATGATGCTGATGAATCTGATGGCAATAATGAACATAATTATGGAAGAAGTAGCACAGGTAAGTCACATACCTGAGATCAATTGTGATGCCATCTTTTAACCAACCAATTGTCGGCCTCTTTCCTTTTCGGTCCTTGCCGTTGGCACCACAGTACAAGACCAGGTCCTTTCCTTCTCTGATGACACGGTTCTTTGGCATCATGACAAAATACGGTGCCATCTCCTGGCTATTTGCTGCTCACAGAATCATCAAGAAGCAAGAAACGATGAATTTAATAGGATTTACTACTATAAGGAGAAAAATGTATATAAAACACTATAATATTTTATTTGTCATCTAAGGTAGAGAAACTCAGTAGTGAAAAAATTTAGTTAGGAATCAGTAATGAGGTCAGTGCTAGGGAATGCAAACCCGGGTTTTGCCTACCCGGGTACCCGGGTTACCCGGGATTTTTCGGAACCCGAAAACCCGGATTTAACCGCGATTCAAACCCGGGTTTGAACAATGACATTAAAATTTCATTATTATTTTATTATATTAAAAGTAGTCTAACTTGAATCAGTGTTTTAGTATACAATATAAATGTAGCCCATTTCGGATGCATATCATTATCATTAATATACTACAAACACAGCCATACTCGAAAGATTAACAACAGCAACGGAGGCCGACAGGTGAAACAACTATGCTTGAGCGTAATATAAACTTTGAGCACCATATAAGCCACAACAGCTTCCACCATAGACGAAGACAGTTTCCGTTCATAAGATTGGACTGAGACAATATGACATGTTGGCCCTGCACGTGCAGTCTCGTTCTCTGCATCGAACGCAAGTATGGAGACCCCCACAGCCAAAACGAGAGACAGACACCTGCCAAAACCCGTCTATGTCATCGTAAACCGCGGTTGAAACCCGGGTTTGACGTGTTTGAAAAGGCATCACTGTCATCGTCGTTCACGCCATGAAACTCACAAATGCAGAGCAGGCCCTGATGGAAATATAACAACAGTGCTGCGCTTCGTAAAGCGTTGCGTAATGCTACTTCTACTTACTTATATATCGGCTCGTTCCATGTCTTTATTGGTGACGTTAAATGAGTGAGGCTTCATATTTAACACGAACGTGTGAGTAGGCCGATTGTTGAGTTTGTCGACTCTTGGCATCGGGTTCGTATATTATCGGTAAACTGTTCTTATTTAAATTTAGTGACTTAAAAACAATGTTTAAATCAGCAACTTTAAAGAGCGGTGTTTGGGAACATTTCGTTCGCGATTCTGTGGGACAGAAGGCTTAGTGCCAGTTATGTAAATCGAAGCTGAAAATTGTCGGCGGTTCCATATGAAGTATGCATATTCATCTCCAGTCCAAGCATCAGATAAAACTGCTGAAATACAAGGATGTTGATGACCCTTGTCGTCTGCAGAACTTTGGACTTTGTAGCTGCATACGACGACTTTGTTCTTTCGTAAGACCCCACAGTAAAATGTTTATCATGTAAAGTTTGGAAATCCGGGAAAAACCCGGGTACCCGGGTTTTTGCCGGCGCCAGTACCGGAAACCCGGGTTCGTAAAAAGCCCTCGGGTTTGCATTCCCTAGTCAGTGCAACCAGTGCACAAGGAAAAAAATGCCATTGTCTCCAGAGGTGCCTGTGTAGTGTTCTTTCTCAGATGAAGCATTCTGTTCCTAGGCTCTGGGAAACTGCTGACCCCATCAGACACATATGGGCTTTCTTTGATAAAAGTAAAGGGAAAAGACACAAAGGCAGACCAAGGCTACGCTGGATAGATAATATAACTGAGGACATAACATCACTTGGACTAACATTAAGGGGGCAATAGACTTGACAAATGACCGAGGACAATGGAGATCATTTATTCGTACCCATCGCCGCCAAATGGCTGGCATCAGGAACTGATGATGATGAAACATGTCATGACATTCGACATTTGTCCAAGAGAGGAGTGACACGTGGGACACTTAATTTCTCTGCCAACGCCATTCAACACAGCAGCCTTCATGACTTCTTCACAATGCTCCCATTCATTTTTTAAACCCGTAGAGATCAATTCTGCCTTTTATAAAAAAATTAATCAAAATCCATCCTTCATAAAGTCTACCAGAATTTTGACAGATATGACGCATTTTTGACTGATCATTTGCGATGTGGGCTCCAATGCAGTACTGTATGACAACCGTTCTCTTATGTGACAGTTTCATCTCTTTTGATCAGCAGCCCATTAGGTCATCAATGTGGAAGCCTAGTGCAACCTATATAGCTGTCCCTTTGACACTTACTCGTCACACATGATATTAAAACTTTAGCTGATCATTTTAATGAAAATTCATCTTCCATCTAACCAGATGCTGCGATCTGTGTAAGGATGGCCACGTTGCTGTATCTCGTCTTGTCTCCGCTAATAGCTCGGCATTTGTATCGGCCGAAGTCGGCCGCCTGGACGCTGCGGATCTCGAGCACAGCGCCATCTGCCTCGTCTGAATGAACGTAGTAGGCAAGACTCTGGGGATCGAGTTGCTCGTCATCCTTCAGCCACTCGATCGGAGGTGGAGGAGCACCACCGATCGTACATGACAACATCACGACATCACCGAGTCCAGCGGACACATTCTGCGGCTCCTCTGAGAAGACCTTGTCCACGTCTGAATGTACACAACACCCAGCAACGTGTTATATCACTTAATGGTTGGAAAACACAATACACTGCAATGTAACATCAGGAGTAAACATTTAATGATAACTTAAAGCATTAATAGTAATAACTGAAATAATAATAAATTCATGTGGCATATCTGAGAACATTATGCCAATGTTTGAATACACATAACCCAACACATCAGTAATTATGTAACGTCACATAACAGCAGAGCTCTACACAGCACAGCACAACATCACAGAGATAATAACATAACTATTTTAAATAACATAACTTGCAGACATAATAATTAATCTATAATTAATAATTAACATATTATTTGTCAACAAGATTAAGAGCTTCAATATGTACGTAATCATTGTATACATGTAATCCATGTGCTTGTCAGGTGCAAATAAACACTACTTACTTACTTACTTAATATATGCACTAAGTGTAACAAGGCATTTTAGTATGTGCATAATACCATATGCAAGTATTTACACCTGTCAAGTCAGCAGATTAATTCTTCAGATATGCTAAATTTTCCCAACCACCAGTCAGTCGTCAGATATTTATTAAAAATTCATGCATATAAATTGTCATGTCACTCATAAAGTCATCCATTGTCATAAAGCCATCCATTGTCAGTTCGTCTCTTTGGCACTCGACATCTGTGCATGGGTGACCTAATAAAAGTTTAACATCTTCCACTACAATTTATACACTGGCTTCCAGCATGGGCAAGCCAACCGAAGCAGCATAAGGCAACAACATACATGCCAACTGAATCTGTGCACTTCGACTGAGGATGGAACCGATTTCGTTGACGGTTGCAAGGCAACGGTAAGCTCCGTCGTCAGGGCGACCCTCAATCAAAAGCGAACCATTGGCTAACAGCTGCCTGAAAAGAGAATATAATCATGCATGTCATTACGTAGGTGGCTTGAGTTCTTTGAACTGGAGCTAGATATAAAGCAGTAAGCCTGTGGGCTGCCATTATTGTTCATTTAAAACAAAATACAGGATGCAGAACGTAGAAATTGTCCATGCTTTTGATACATTGTTTGATAGTTTGCTAGCATGTAGTAATCTTGTTCAACTGAAATTTCTTCATGATAAGCATATTGAAATGAGTTCCCTGCTACAAGGGGGGTGTACTTGAGAACGGATCAGAATTACACCAAAACCTCTTTCCGACAATCATCGCTACAACATGAATTCTGACATAATGCCTTCTCAAACATTGATGTCATATTTTACTCAGCTACAAGCACTGTCTCTTTATAGCATAACCTCAATGTAATTCAGTGCTTAAACCTCCTTTTATAGGTAACACTTGCAAACAGTAATTATCTCAGGGCTCGCAGTCCAACCAACTGCCCAGTTGGAGCAGAGTATTACAAATCCAGCCATCCCATCCAACATGACTTTTCTGGAATGGGCTAAACAGAGGATGACGTTCAGAACTGGATAAATATTGGGAATTAGCAAGGACTTGCCTTCTGCCTTCTGGACTGAACACAGTACCTCATACACAGGCAATAACTACTACTTTTGAAAAGAACCTGACAAAATGCCAGAGATTTTAAGCAGAAGTTGGAGTATAGGTAATAATACATCTGCACCACCAAGGAATAGCACAATTTCATTAAGTTTTCATTTAAATCCTACTCACTTCCACAGGCAAGGGAATGTCTCTAACAGAAGTAGCTTTGTCTGTCAAAACATTTTCAACAAGTCAGTCATCTAGAACAGCTGACACAATAAGTAAATATTACAAAAGACTGCATATATATAAACTCTCAACTTCATGGGCATTCAAGCATGATTGATAAACATGATTTCATATAACTTATTATTGACACTTTCCACAATACCATCAGATTGGTATTCCAGACAACGAACGTTAATGTGCCATGTTAGGGAATAGAGTTTAATATCCAACGGTCCATTCCAGCTGCTACAGGATCCCCTGCAGAAAAGCCTGAACCAATCCCCCAGTCCATGCAGCAAATGCACGCTTCTTCCGCAAAAGCTCAAGCTTGCTTTCCTGCCAGTAATCCATTGGAAATTGACGAACGACAATCATCGTAACAAGAATTAGGCTGCACAGACTTGACTGCGTTTCTCAGCGTAGGGACTGTTTTTAGGATGTTGGCTGCACCACAAATTCCGAGGGATCTCGTTATCATCATTGATGCATCATCTGGGATCATAATCGGATTTCACCCCAGACAAATGATGCATTCAGAAGCAGCAACTCAAAGCTGAAAACAGTGTGCTGAAATCATGAGGGGTACATGTATACTGGGCTGAAAAATATATTCACAGACTGAAGCATGGGATAATAGGTCTCCATGGAGTGTCGAATGCAGTGTTCACCTAGTTATCTTCACTACTAGAAACCATGTGATCTTTTACACTATTGGAGACTTTCTCACTGGAACTAGATATTCATTTCTAATGTACTTGTACAAAAACAAACAATAATACTTTGAAATGAACCTATATTGATCAACATAGAGAACTTGGTCATTCACAAGAAACCTCAGAAACCTGATCTTGTTATAAACAATCTCACCATCTTACTCTCTAAGCATTCTCAACTACCACAATCTAGCTTAGAAACTGCTGTTGTCAGTTACAGACTACAGATACTTTAACAGTCCACTAAGTTAAATGCAAGACTGCCACAATTGAAATTCTGTCGACCTATTGTTTAACTCTCAGCACTTGCACTGAAAACTAACACTGCAAAGCACCCAGAAGCAGATCACTACTTACCATGCTTTATGAAAATCATTATTTTTCTTATAACTAGGGCTGTAAAGTTAACAAGTTCACCACCATGACCATCGTCAGCCAAGTAGCAACTTACCTGCGACTGTTGAGCGCAACAGGTACACCGTCCTTCATCCATTGCACATTGACAAGTCCACCCTCCACTGAAGTTTGCACGACACAGTGAAGAATAAGTGGCTTGTCTCGAAGGGCGATTGTATCGGCCGGCTCAAGTGTAAATGCCAGCTCATCAAATTCAAGGCCTCTGCTCAACTCTGCACAGAAATTCATAAGCACATTATTATTAATATTATTATTATTCTGTATTTGTTATATACCATTATCTAATGACAGCAAGTGACTCTAGCACCACTTTCCAATGACAATGCTGTCATTAGTCATATAAAGCACCACCATTTAAAGACAAAGAGTCATACTAAGCACCTCTATTTAATGACAGAGTCAATCGATAGCACTCAGCAGCTGTGAATGAAGGCTTGCTCACAGTTCCTAGAAACAGTATGTAACTGTAAGCGCTCAAACCAATAGGCAACCGTGCCAAGCAATACTGCAATCTTGCATGAACAACACTGTAGCATAATCCACTACACACAGTAGCACATGTGAGTGTGTGTATACATACATGTATGCATGTATGTATGTATACGTGAATGTATGTATGCGTATATGTATGCATGCGTGCATATGTGAATGTATGCATGTATGTATGTATATGTGTATGTATGCATGTATGTATGCATGTGAGTATATATATATATGCATGTATGTATGTATGCATGTACGTATGTATAAGTGTATGTATTTATGTATATGTGTGTGTATGTACGTATGTATGTATTTATGTATATGTGTGTATGTACATATGTATGTATGTATGTATGTATGTATGTATGTATGTATGTATGTATGTATGTATGTATGTATGTATGTATGTATGTGTATATGCAATGCTATGCATGCATGTAAGTATCTATGTATGTATGCATGTACATGTATATGACTATTTATACAACTGTAAGTGGTCTCTCAGAAGCACTCTACATGTTCTATGAACTCTATTATTCAATTCTACGGTAAGGAATTCGTTAACACTGGCTATCATTCACAGAGGCTTTTACACAAAGCCGCAAGTCTTGTTCTGCAATCAGCATTCCAAGGACGTGCTATGCTGATAGTAATGACAAGTATCAACAACAATAATTATAATAGCATCAGTAAACACCTGCTAACAATGGAAGCTGCAATAACTAACACTAAAAGTAACAAGGAAAATAATGAATACTAGATATGCATCAAGAAAGATCAATAACATCCATAAAAACCAAAAATAGGAAAACACTAGGAACGTCTATGAAACGTGTTTTCGATAAAGCATCTACTAGCATCTGGCAATAAAGATGCAGTAGTTTGATATTTGCCAAGTCATATCAGGAACGTCCCTATCGGTACCAATTTCCGAGTGGATCTATGGATATCCTGTGAAATAACCACTTGAAAAATATTGTATTGTATCTGAACATTTATAAAGCGCCTCTCACAGTGTTCGCTAATCAGAGGTGAATATATCGACTAATGGACACCTACACATATATGAACAGAAACTCATGGGTACCCAATGAACTATCCCAGTATAATACTGATTTCGACATATCCCTACATTAGGCACTTAAATTAATATCTAGCAAAACATAGAGGTCTAATTAAGGAATTCCATTGAAGCAGGTTCCGACATGAGCACTCTGCTAACATCCAGAGCACATTTTCTGAGGTCGGTTGAAAGTCACAGCCCACGCCAATTAAATTTTGTAGCTGTCTATTTTCTTGCAAACCAGTTTATTTTCTTTGCCACACACAGAAAACATAAACAGACTGCTTTAGCCTTCAGCAACATGCCTATAATACTGCACAGAAGGACCTTAAAACCCAGGACAAAGACTGGCACTGATGACCCAATGAGGGGCATGTCAACGTCTGCCATGATTGAAGAAACTGATAATTACAATGTATAGTCAAGAAAGACAGTCATGAAACAGCTCAAGGACATCCTCTGACTCATACCCAGCTGAAGGGAACGAAATTCCTTCCACGTCAACAATCAGAGATATATATCCAGCTCCGAGAAAGGCTGATTGATTGATACACACAGATACAGGCAGGAAGGCACGCAGACAGACAGGCAGGCTGCTGACATTTGCTGTTGGTCCATATTTTCCATTACTTCTGAACTGGCCAGTGATAAGGTTGGCCCAAGGGCAGATAAGGGAGAAGAGGGAGAAGGAATTTCCCATAAAATGCCCTAGGATGCACCTTTCCCAGGCCACTATCAGTCTCAATCTCAAGTTTTTATGGCCTTCGCGTCCTCACTATACTACCAGCCACCAACGTTTCTTGTCCACCGACAACCACCCGCTTTCAAATGGAAATATTATTATTATTAGTCCAGTAACTTCTCTGACTATCTTGCAAAGTCTCTTTCACAAGGACTGCAATGAAATGACTTCGATATAAGATATAAGAAGTTTCACTCCACGATATCTACTACTCAAGGGAGGCGGCATATTCTCCTGCATGAGACTCAACATTATCCAGAGCCACACAGGAAAGAAATATTATTGCAACTCAAGCACTTCACCAGAGCCACAGCCTATCCGTGCAGCACCCAATCAGCAGAATGTAAGTAACTTCAGATAAAACACAAATATGACGGAAAGAAATACATGTATCATCATCACTCAACAGTGCACCAGACTTTATCTTCTCAAATCAAAACCACAGTGGTTTATTCCCTATGCATAACATCACAGTGCCTGTATCAACAGACTGACTCTACCAGACCTATCATCTGGTAGATAACTTCGCTCTCACATGTGGTACTTTAAACATAAATGGCAAAAGCATATCAACGGCTACTAGTAAACGAAGGCTACATTAATAATAACCAATGCACAATGCAACAGTTTTGAAAAAACAAAGTACGTGTGTAGTGCTGATCCATTCAAAAGTAATAAATGAAAATATCACTGTAGAAATCAGTGCAGTACCAGTCAGTTTCACTAGACAAGAAGCTGGACTGTCTTTGCTGCTCGATAGTGTAGTGGTTAGCGTGCTGGACTGTCAGTCGAGAGGTCAGGGGTTCAAATCCCCACCAGGGCAGAATTCGAGGTTTCTATTCCACCTGCACCCTATAGCCAACTGAGCTATAATGAGCACACAATCATACACTGCCGGTGGGAAGATGAGATGGTGAGGGAGAGGACTGGGGTTCAAATCCCCACCAGGGCAGAATTCGAGGTTTCTATTCCACCTTAGTACTTTAATCTGGACGTGATATACATGTGTAAACCAAAATGCGGTTAGCAGTTGGATTAATAAAGGATATACTTACTTACTTACTTACTTACCTGCACCCTATAGCCAACTGAGCTATAATGAGCACACAATCATACACTGCCGGTGGGAAGATGAGATGGTGAGGGAGAGGACTGGGGTTCAAATCCCCACCAGGGCAGAAATTTGGTTCAAGATTTCTGTTCCACCTGCACCCTGTTCTTCTTCTTCTAAGCAGAACACTATCATAACTATTGATCAGGCCCTTAGCCAGCCACCCGTCCAGCCGTCCTCTGGACGGCTGAAAATCATTTTGGACCGCCATAAATCGTGCATGGACGCGACGTCCTAAATGCGATAGACTACAATGTATAATCCATTTCCCTTCATCAGTGTAACCATGTTCCTTTTCCCACACAAGATACACTTCTCTAGCAGCTATTTATGATCTAGGATACGTGTAATTAAGTGCCAATTAGATGAGGTTGTTTCATGGTAATTGGTAACTGATTTGACTATATAAATACCTTGACCTTACAAATAATTATAGTGGTTTGGATTGATAACAAGCCTGTTCCCTAGGCTATAATAATCAAATAAGGGAATTAAAAATTACAATCTGAAGTCAACATTATATAAAACAATTGTTACAATTGTGATGAAAACCCAAAAGTCATTCAGTGTAGGGGTATTGCAAACTTTTGCAGTCAAACTCGTACGGTCGCGGCATCGGGCGGTCGCGACTTCAGACGCTCACGGCATCGGGTGGTCACGACTTTGAATGCTTTTAGACGCCCTACTCTTTATTTTTGGCTAAGGGCCTGCTATTGATACAAGCCCTAAACAGACAAAAGCCTCACCAGCCACCAGTTGGTAGTGTACAAAGTAGAACAGAATTATACACCAGTTATATATATATATATATATATATATATATATATATATATATATATATATATATATATATATATATATATATATATATATATATATATATAGCATGTATTTGGACGATTAGATGCCATTTGTAGATCCTGGAGAGGATGGAAGTGCTTTTCTGAGAAACACTCTAAAGTGCTGACGCTGAAGACACTCACCAGAGTCAAACACGCTTATAACTGCTGTGTAGAACATAACCTACAGATATATATACCTGAGAGTGGTATGTTTACGTCTTAAATCGGTATCTATTAGTCCTAGGTTTGAATCAACTGGAAAGTGCAAGTGCAATGGAAACATTCAGGTGCCTTCTGTGGGTCCTGGAGAAGACTGCACTGGCACTAATGTCAACCAACCGAACGCTAGACACTTTTACAGGCAACCAAGAACACACCGTGAGATCACATCAGCTGTCAATAGGAACAACCTGACAGAGGTTGCAGCAGCTTGTATTACAAAGTCTACAGAAAGTCATCTGATGCACTGCCTGCTTCCATAGGGTTCAAGTTTTCTTGCAACAGCTGAATGTACGATAAACTTCCCAGCAGCACCAAGACCAATGTAAACAACTTGGAGAAGCTACAGAGGAAACACCCTTTACAAATAATTGGAGAGCTTGCATAATGGCAATGGGTAATGTGTAAACTTCAAGAAGAGTACCCGGTAGTCTGTTTGCTGTGTACATATTGCCTGTGTCTATTTCAGAAGCAAATAGTCAATGCATAGTCGAAGCATATAGTCGACTCAGCTGTTACGAGTACACTGACCGCACACTGTTGGTGGGAAGATGAGAGGGCGTCGGAGGGGACTGGCCACCCGCCCTCATCTGCCGAGGCCTAAGAACACCATAAATCAAAGCATCTGAGGCCAATAATTAATTATTAATCAAGTGCTTCAGAAATAAATTAAAACGAGGACACAGTGCAAACAAAGTTCTGCACAGTCAAAACGAACAGTGAAGCCAAAATGTAAAATATTCACAATATTTACAAATAATTACAGCACCAAAACTTCCATATTTTAAACACCTCAGCAGACTGCTACAAACGGCTGCTCTCACATGGATACTAGTTGCCCTCACATGGCAACTAACATGGAAAGTTGTCCTCACATCGACAGTTGCCCTAACATGGACAGTTGCCCTCACCAGGAAACCCCCATAATTTGACTCCTTTTCCACAAAACACATGAGATCTATAAACAGGCCCAACAATCCATTTCCCCAAGCAGAAGCCAAAGGAGCTCCCACCACAGTTACACCATTAAGAGCTGTCAGAACACGACACACAACTGATTCAATGTTTCTGCCTAACCTGAAAACAAATCATACACTGCTGGACAAAAGTCAAATCCAAAAATCCAAAGCCTCACAGTCACAGTCCTGAAGTCAGTAAGGAGAGAATTTCAGTCTTGAAGTCATATATCAAGCTTAAAGTCATATAAAAGAATAATGCATGACCAGCCTAGCACACCGCATATCCTCAAGGCAAACCGGAGCACTGAGCCGCAATGGAAAGCAATTTTTCTTGGGATTTTGATAGAGGGACCGAGCTCACCTCTTTTGCAAATTGCAAATCTGCTGCAGGCTGCAACTGTTTGAGTCAATGCATCAGCCGGAATCCCTCAACTGGCATGTTGCATTCCCTTTACAAGGGCTCAGCCCACAGATGACAAACTATCTACAGTATAGGCTTTATCAAAATAGAAGTATATGTACTCCTTAACTCTGGTTTCCTGAAGAGCACTCAGAATCACAAGATAAAAAAGATTCCTCTTTAATGGAAGAACTCTGCTGCACATCACATGTGGTTCCAGTCAGAGCAAATATGTTTGGTTGGCTTAGCCTTGTGGCATTCCAATTTTTGGAAGCACGGGAAATGAAAAAGTAATGTCAATTTGCAGGCAAAGGGCAGCTGTGCCTGCCAGCCACGTACAAGTATATTGCATAGTCACATACCTAGAAGCGTTTTTATTACAATAAAATACAAAGTAATTCGATAATGCCCTTCTTACAAAGTTTAGCAGTGCACGCTGATGTCAGGCAAACATTAAGAATTGTAAATAGACTGGAAGATACAAGTTTTCAGTTTATAGCAAAAAGATAGTCTTGGCAGAACAGACTGTGAACATGAAGAGGTAAGGTTCCAGACGGAGGAGGGATCAGCAACTGTGAATGAATTACGGAATAACCGGAAATCGCCTCGGACATTTGCCTCAGCCAAAAATCCTGTTTCCGGAACTATTCGCCTCGGCAAATACTGTAGACGCAAATAATTTTAAAAAAATTTTTTCTTTAACGAAATTTTTTCTTTAAAAAGTTATTCAATAAACTTACGTATATAAAATTATAAATGTTCAGAATTAAAACAATTACACATCCGTTAAATTCAATTCCATTTTCTTGAAATTATGTCAATTTATTGAATTTAATGTAATTTTAGAAAACTTCACAACTGCACAGAAATGACTAAAATTCAAAATGTATCAGTCACTTATTACAAGTACACAAATTTATTTCGATAATTTTTTATTTCATGAAAATGTAAAGCTTCACATATGGAACAAATGGTACCCGGTTCGTTTCCGAATCCGGCAAATAGTACATCCAAATACTCGGATTCGGTACTTGGTGGAAAATGTCTACCCGGTTGATCCCTAGAATGAATGCAGGGCAGTAAAAGCCAATGATCACATGAAAACACACATCGACAAGAGCCTCTTCAACCTTCAGAAGGTCCATACATAAGCCATCCATAGCAGCTTTTAACAACTAAACAACAAAACAAATGAAAAGAGAACAAGACCAACATGTGTTTACAAGCAGCAGTGGTTTTCAGCCAGTGCATAAAACTGATCTGAAATGTCTTGGGACACAGAAATAAAAGCAATTTATCCAACAATTAATTAATTAAACAAGCAAGCAAGAAGCTTGCACTAACTCAAGGGGCTTGAGGTGCAAGTGTTTACGTTGATTTGCAAAGTGGGCAAATAACTTGAACACGTCCAAGGAGGTCCTTAGATCCTTAAGAGGCACTCGGTCAGGCAAATGTATTTGTTTGCTCCACTGCCTTATCAGCATTCAACAATTGTCACACACAGTCCATTAGTTAAACCAACAGTCTAAGGCAGAGGTGTAACTAGAGGAACCTCACCTCATTCTATCTCAGAGGTGGCTATCAAGACCCCAACCGGTTCGTGCCACACCAAGTTCCCACAGTTGCTAGTACAGATTGCTGTAAGCTGCTAGGATAAAGAATCAGTTTGTCTTTGTGTGGGAGTCCCTTTGGCAATTGAACTGAGCTCTCACTGATTTCTGACAATGCAACTGAAAGACCATTCACTCAGTGTTAACCTCTGGCTAGAATGCCTCTGGCTACGTCCAGCTTACAGAGCTGCTCTCAATTACTTAAAGTCAAATGCTGTTCGCCAGCTGTGGGCAGACTTCACCGCTCAGAAGGCATAGCAGTTGCTGAGAGTGCGCCCTACCTTAGGACATTAACAGACCATTTGCTAAATGGTTATCATAAGAACCTACATTGTCGGCTGGTCAGTTCCTGTTTAACGATGGGTCATAACAAAGACGATTAGTGCTGCCTTCCTTCTTCATCAGGTTGGGACTGGCACTACCAGAGTACGGGCAGTGACGGAGTTCAACCTACACTGCATTTCCTCTACAATCAACTATACAGCCCAACATTTATAGTTCAGCAGAGAAGGCACATTGTCCTAGATAGGGGGAGCTTATGCTTTGAATGCAACAAGTCATTATCTAACTGAATTTCTGTTTAAGAAGCAAGATTAACAGAAGCTCATACCACACAGTAAGGTAAAATAAATTAGCAACCATCTCTAATCTGTTTTACTGCCATTTTTACACTGGTTATTCTTCATTTACGTAATCATTCCCTCTGTCCACTTCCTGTGTAAAATGTTGTCTAAAGTTCACCTTACAGGTCTCCCTTTTTTAGCATAACAAAATGTAAAGCTTCTGATCACAAGTGAGGGGCCAAAAGCAACACCCCCACATTTTAAAAGGTAATTGATGGATACCAGCACCTGCAGTTATAGGTCATCCACTGCTAAGAAAGACATTCATTCATACACAAATGCACACATCAACACCAACACCAACACACACCAAACCAAACCAAACCAAACCAAACCAACACACACACACACACACACACACATGCAAATAAACACAATAAATATTCATTCATTCATTTCATTCACTCACTCGCATACTCACACACAAACACATACACATTCATTCATTCATTCACACACATACGTACACACATACATTGATTAACTACAAAAGCACACACACATACATATTCATATACATATTATATATATAGATACAAAATATTATACATACATATATACATTCAGCCTTTTCATTCATTTAATTCACTCAAACATACATACACACACATTCACTATACATTAATTAATTAATCCCTACATATATACATACACACATCCTTACATATATACATACACATGAAGAATGCATTCATTCATTTATTCTTTCATACATAATGTGTACGCACGCACACACACACGCACGCACGCACGCACGCACGCGCGCGTGCACACACACATATCAGCAGAAATAACAAATTAGACACTGGGCTTCTAATTACAACAGATCAACCAGGCCTTTCATTGCAACCTTCTGTCACATTAGGAAATGAATTAGTACTTGGGCCATTGCCTGGCATCTAATTTCCTATTATAGTATTAGACTAATAGCTCAACAATTTCCTATTATAAGCTTAGATCACTTCCAACAAGGACTTATTTCCAAAACTGAGCAATCTTAAGAGCATTTCTCTTGATCCTGTCAATCCCCCCTCTCTCCACGTGTGTGTGTCTCTCTCTCTCTTCATGTCTCCCTCTCAATGACCCTGTCTTTTTCTGTCTCTGGGTAGTTACGCATTTCCAAATGGATCCTTATCTCCTGCTGGCATCCATTCCTCCACAAAAATGAGTAGCTGCATGGCACGTAGCAACAGCATTGAAATTTCTGTGAAGTGTGCAACTACACTAGAACTTTACATTCTAATACACACTCTCGGAACCAGATTGGCAAAAGTGGCTCAAGTGGTGACAGACCTGTTCAAATTCTGGCCACACAGAATTTCATATACAAAAAATTTCGTTCAGCTGCTGAAAAGTTTAAAGGCTGATCAGCAAATTGGACTGCAGTAAATATCTGCGTTCAGTGAAGCGATGAAGAGGGTAGAGGTGATGAAAACAATCACGTGACGAAAACAATCCTAATGGTGGCAATGATGATGATGATATTTCTGTGGAGGTGGAGAACTGGAGACCTGCACTGATGATGATAATGACAATGTCTAATGAATGTTGCAATATCATTACCACTCAATCCAACCACACGACAGAGCCCACTCTTCCATTCCCATTCCGACCTGACCTGCCGGAATGACGCTCTCCAAAGACCAGTTAAATTTCCTCCCACCAGGAACTGTTTATCCGAGTGCCAGGCGATAAACGAAACCTGTCCCTGATTTACTGAACATCAACAACAATCCGATTGGGAAACGCCAAATGCACTTGCCCGCTGGTTCAGGCCACGATGAAGCGACTCCATCCACTGCCAAATGTACAACTTCCAATCATAATCCTACATCATTTCTGCCCAAAACCCCAGAAAAGTCAACACCACAGAATAGCACATGACGTCAAAATAATCGGTTATGGACCACCCAGAAATGCTTAAATCAAGGTAGGAAATGGAAAATAATAACAAGAAAAAGTTGCTTTGTTTACTTATTATTTTAATTAATTAATTTTCTGTTACAAAACCCTCATTATTTCCCACTGTATCCACTCTGTCCTACCACCTGGTGTCCGCTAATCCAGTGTTTAAAAAACTGTGGGTCAAGCGGGTCGCCAAATTTTTTCGAGAAACATTTATTTTTTGCAGCAACAATATTTGGCTATGATTGGGCTATAATTAGCTGGATTGCTATAAACTGTTTTTACCTAAATTTTCTTTTAATGCTTTAAATTTCAAAGCACTGTACGTAAATCCACATATTTCGATACTAATTTACAAAGCAAATTTTAGTACACAATGCTCAATTTTACACAGTGGGTATCGAGACTGCCAAGATATTCACACGTGGGTCGCGACCCAGAAAACTTTTGGAACCGCTGTGCTAATCCACCTAATTTATGTCAGCCTAAGTTTGTATAAAAAGAATTGTAAGAAAGTTATTGGAACACTAATTAATTTGCAGAGCAAGAACGACTTTCAAGTTTGTCAAGTGCAGACAAAATGAACTGTGATTGTAATTAGCAACAACTATTGCACCGGTCTCTAATGGAGAAGGCATCAACTGATGGCACACCAAAACCAAGCTGTAATCAGGTCAATATATTCAGAAGATCAGTCAGTAAGACATGGTGGATAAGCAATTTAATGAAGCAGAATGGAGCAGAGCGACAAAACCAATTTTCACATAAATCTAAATAATACGTCCTGTGAGCCTCATCACTCATCTGAAAGACTTTCAGACTGAGGATCTATATTTTTTCATTTTAGTTATGTTCTTGGCATCTTCTGTAGTAATAGCAACATATACCATAATCATCTTGGCATGTTGTTCAGCAAAGGCTTTATCCGCTTACTATGTTTTACACCAGCTGTGAGTATGATACTCGTGCGAGACTTCTATTACTCCTGTAATAGAAGTCTCAACATCATATAAACAGCTCTAAATCACAAATATAAAAACTGACGTCCATAAAATCCTGTTCTGCTCGATCATTTTAGTATCAGTCATAGGCTACTACTTCCATGGGATCTAACATTTCCTTGGTTCAGTCAATGGACTCTCAAACTAGTACATGTTGCTTAATCATGAAGCTTTCTTCCCACACCTTTGCGATAGGATTACCACGTTAATTAATACAAGTGCCTGAGCTTGTCTGAGACTCGGAACAAGACACTCAGTCAAACCAGTCAACCAGTAAGCACCAGATCAGAGTGCAACGGAAGCCACCAGAAACCAGCTCCTCCTTTGCACGGAAACAAAGACCATCTAGGTCTTTAGGGGTCAACTGCTCTAAGGTCTACTAAATCACCTTCAGATCAAGTCAAATAAACTCATCTACAACCTGCATCATGGGTCTGAGGGTCATGGGTCTGAGGGTCGATTACTTACCCTGCTAGGAGACCAGCACATCTAAATGCCATGGGCTCAACTGTCAACCTGGACCGGACAGACTCAGAGAGTTTAAACATAGCAAAGACATATAAGCCTACAACAAAGCCTAGTATGTACAGTGAATGTGGTCAAGTACTTGGATTACAACAGTCAGTAGGCATAAAAGTCTGTAGCCGGCAGCTTCACTAGGCTAACACCATGTCAGTCTCACTAGGCTAACACCATGTCAGTCTCACTAGGCTAACACCATGTCAGTCTCACTAGGCTAACACCATGTCAGTCTCACTAGGCTAACACCATGTCAGTCTCACTAGGCTAACACCATGTCAGTCTCACTAGGCTAACACCATGTCAGTCTCACTAGGCTAACACCATGTCAGTCTCACTACGCTAACACCATGTCAGTCTCACTAGGCTAACACCATGTCAGTCTCACTAGGCTAACACCAAGTCAGTCTCACTAGGCTAACACCATGTCAGTCTCACTAGGCTAACACCATGTCAGTCTCACTAGGCTAACACCATGTCAGTCTCACTAGGCTAACACCATGTCAGTCTCACTAGGCTAACACCATGTCAGTCTCACTAGGCTAACACCATGTCAGTCTCACTAGGCTAACACCATGTCAGTCTCACTAGGCTAACACCATGTCAGTCTCACTAGGCTAACACCATGTCAGTCTCACTAGGCTAACACCAAGTCAGTCTCACTAGGCTAACACCATGTCAGTCTCACTAGGCTAACACCATGTCAGTCTCACTAGGCTAACACCATGGATGCCAGTCTCCATTCTCAAAAACACAATACAGAGGCTCTTTTACATGTCAACAATTGGATGAACAGTCAATTTCCATATGCATGCAAGAGAAGGCCAGTGATTGACTGTTTCCATTTTATTATTCTGAGAATGATAAGGGGTACATTGTCCAGAAACCCTACTTTGTCAACAATGATAATGAGACAGGGTAGGTGGTCTAAAAACCCCACAACAACGCATACAGTGATAATGAAAGGGGTAGGTAGTCCAGAAACCAAACTACAAACAGTGGCAACAAGAGGGGTAGGTTGTCCAAAAACTCCCCTTGCACACAGTGAGAATGAGAGGGGTAGGCAGTACAGAAACCCTACATGACTACATTGAGAACGGCTTGACTCCCCAGTGCTTAGTTTCTTCACCTACGAGAGCATCACTTGATGACAACAGACGACACTTTGATGACCAATTGACCGTTGTCACTGTACTTCAGCAACACTTCAGCTATCAGGAAGCATCACCGAGAGGTTCTTGAAAGACACCGTACATATGCCCTGATCCACATACACACACGTATGTACACTCACACACATATCCACACACATATCCACACACACGCACACAAACACTTGCATGTAAAGAGATCAAAATCATTTTGCATGGAATCAGAGTTTCTCAGTTTCCTCAATCGACATTTACCACATCCCAATGCAATTATTTACAGTTCCGCTCTGCCAGGAATTTACTTCAGCAAAACAATCTTCGAACTGTTCATTGCTCACCTAATCTAATCTAATCTAATCTAATCACTACTTCTATAGTGCTGTAACCATAATGCCCAACACATCAATTGCTCGTCACTTCAAGTGAAATCGTTGTCAAGAATCACTGGTGACTATCAACTGAAGTCCTTCCACTGCGGTGGTTCTACGGGGAGGACGACGGAGGAACATGGCCACCTATGGCTGAGCCCTTGGCCCCAGAAGTGCCCCTCAAAAACAAAAGGCCATTGTTTTTACAACTGGATATACAAATTATGGCTGATTGCAAGTCTGGGAAAGGGATGAACAAGTTCATAAAATAACACAAAGAAAAAATACTGTCAGACTATGCTGAAAATTAGACTATTACAAAACTGAAAGCAGGCTAGGGTTCTCAAAGTCCAAATGACTAAAACTGTTATCAAAAATATTTGCAATTAACCAACATCACAATTGCGATCAACAAAGGCAAGTTGTCAATTCTGGGCAAACAGTAAAGTACAGCCTTTTCAACTTCTGGATCTTGTGACTCTCCTTGGAAGCTTTATGGCACGCCTTGGCCCTTTGATTCAGAAAATCTCTCCAGTTTCCACCTACTGCCCTTGAGCTGTAGAAATTATGACATTACATGAACATCATGGCATCAATCACTGACGCAGTGCCATCCATCAGGTTCATCAGCCATTCATCACTATGTCCGAGGTTCTCATCCTTGTCTGTGTGAAATTGACAACTCACTGTTACACTATTTCACCCTTAAGGATATGTTGTCCTTCGCTGGATTACTGATGTTGCTGTCGCAGAATGAACTATAAAAATATCCTTCAATCACAGGACCATACCTCTGACGAATATCAGCTTTTGGCAGGGACAACAACACAAGTTCTTTGAGCTTCTCCTCACAATTTATCTAGATTTTTGGCCATTATTTTATATATTGTTTAGCGATGTGTGCCATGTCACCTGTTTAGTTTAGTATTGCACCAAAGCTACAACAACATAAGTCAACTGTTTCGTGCTCCTATAAAATAAGTGAAATTAATATCCGAGTTTGAAGTTATGTTAAAATCTTACAACTTCTGGCAATACATGAAAAGAAGACAAGCCAATCTCACCTGGATCAGCAACCAACACGGTGAAATCGAAAAGCAAAATTGCAAGAAACACAATGAATCGATCCATCTTAGCCTAGATTTCAAGGAATCCACTCCAAGATTACGAACACAAGCTCTCCTCTGCCGAGTCTTGCAAGACAAATTAATTCGAACATCAATTAATATCTCATAATAGATTCATAAATAAATCCGTAGCACCATCCTGTAATCCCTTTAATCCTTTGTCGACAAACAGTCCCTAACTCATACAGCCCAGGTACCTCTCAGTGAGCACTGTCACTGGTGCCTATGGATGGAGCCATCCTGGGAAGCGGCAATAATCAAAGCCGCTGCCTTAACAGAATATGCGCTGAGTTAATGCATTCGTCGTTTTTCGCAGTTAATAGATATATTCGATAAACATATCCAAGGAATTAGATTTTATAGAAATTTAAACGTCTTCAAACGCCGTATTCGACGCCGTTAACAAAGCACCACCTGCCAGATAACACAACGGTGAATCGTTCCATAAATAAATAGCTTGATTTGTGGCGCCATCTTTTCATTGCTATCCGTTTGATTTTCATAGTCAACAATTTTTCAGCAAACTGGATGGAACGTAAACAGCGTTGTATTTCCGTTTTGCGATACTTCTTTACAAGTAAAAGTACTGAAACTTTTACTTAAGTACAGTAACGCGCTACTTTCACTTCATTTTCACTGTACAACACTGTACGTAAATGTTACGTAAAATGCAAGGTAGTGCAAGGCGACGCAATGCGATTAACATACAATATTACCCTACTTCAAACTATACTGCTTCACATTTTGAAATTAAATGGCTTGGCTTGTGGTGCCATTGGTTCAGCGTTTCAACAAGTCTGTATCGAATTGATATACATCACCTACAGGTCGACATGTTCATGGATCATGATTTTAGAGGGAATTTGTGTTTTTAATGGGTTTAAGATGTCATACGTGCGTGACGACTTGCTTCGATTCAGCGCTCGTCGATAAGCTGGTGCCCTGTGTGTATAACTTTCGACTATGATTACGACGCTGGCAGCCTGGCAGGCGTTCAAAAGGCATACCACGCCATTGTCAGCGCTCCATCTGTAGCCCTTGTTCGGTAAATAAAATGAGTGCCAACGCAATTTGGTCAAATTTTGTCGTCCCACATGTCGGTTGATTGCTGAGATTAATTGATGGATGTCCGTTTTGCTACTCTTTAGAACTTAATTAGGCCTAATCTTCTGCATTTTTAGAATTAAGTGTTATCAATATATTAACGGTAGTTACGCGACCTTGTAGTTAGCTTACGCTACGTGAATTTCCAACTTCCAGTCAGCCATAACTGTTTAGTGGTGAGCAAATTTTCATAAATTATTGTGACTATTAAATTTTATTTCACTGACTGAGATGGGTAGGTGCATAAACTTCATAATGGAGAAAGTAAAATAAGTCGTGTACTGGATTATTCGCTTTGAGAATCAGTGCACGAGTGATTTGTGGCCTTTTTTCAATATTTGTGTGGACAGTGTGGTATTTGTGCTTTGTACGAACTGCAGAACAGTGTTTAAATGGAAATCTAAAGATGAAACTGAGGTGGAGTTGAAAAGTTATCCCAGGAACAGGAACTCTTGCACAACTCAAAATTCCAAATTTTATGATAGCTACTCCTGCAGGCAACAGAGAGAAGAGGCTTTGTGATCTAGGAAATCTGAAATCGTTAGCAGCATTGTGAGGATGTTTGCTACAATCTATTTAAGATTTAATCTATCTAAGAGTTAGTGTAATTGTCTCATTATATCAGAAATAATTCATTAATACTATTTAATTCAATAATTTATCTAATTCAGTCTGAACATCAAATAATAGATCAGATATGTTTCGATATGACTGTGATTATCTCGTGTACATTTCTGGTAGATATATGCTTTTCATTAATTAATACAGGTATGAATCATTTTTTGCTTGAATGCAGGTGTAATGAAGACCAGAAGATGTTGGTCTTGGTGAACTGTTGACTATTCTCTGACTCCTTTCAAGCCCATAGTGATTTCATGCAACATAAAGGAGGAATTAACCATATATCTAGCACACAGTTGTACACCTTTGAGGCTGTGCTATGCACCTTTGAGGCTGTGCTAATTATGCATGTCAAACATGTCTCTGTAATAATAATAATAATAATTAATAATAATTAATAATAATAATAATTAATAATAATAAAATTAATAATAATAATAATAATAACCGTGGCTGTTAGCGGCTCAATGGTATCAGCCCAGCAGGACTTGGACGAGGGTTAACCGTTCAGGAAAGCAACTAATTTAATCTCTAAGACCCTGAGGGAACGAAGTACCTCAGGGCAAAAAAAATAATAATAATAATTAATAATAAAAATAATAATAATAATACAGAAAAATGCTAAATTAAGGTATAGACCATGGTTTCTTGTTCATTATATTCTAATGCATCATTCTATTGCTCGTTTGTTTAGGTGTGACAAGCCGGTTCAACCCATTCCAGCTGACTAACCACACTGTTCTGTGGTTGGTTATGGAGTTGATCATGACTTGGGCATCAAGTTCTGAACCATAAAGAACAGTTGGAGCAGTTCATGGGGCAAACAGGGTTACTTCCGAATCCGCCAAGGAACTGATGAATGTGCTGTTAAATCCATAGCCGTCCAGGCCTTCCCAGTCTTCTAATCGCACTGGAAAATGTTTGTGCTGATGAAGATTATCTTTTCAGTCATTTTATTCGTTGATGTCAATGATCATGGATGTGTTTAATCATTAATTCATGTTACCTTCTAAGGATTTGGTAAATAAAAAAGAAATGACGTACCAGTTGTATTTAACTTGTACGAAGCCATTCGTGTGTGGATTTAGCAGGACTGGGAACAGTGTAGCACGACTGGGAACAGGGTAGCAGGACTGGGAACAGTGTAGCAGGACTCTGGGAACAGTGTAGCAGGACTCTTGGCACATGCAAAATGGCTTACATTCAAGTCCTTTTGAGAAATTGTGCTTTTTAAAGTTTGCTATGTATTCAATGATTTTGGAACAATGTGCAGCATTTTGAATGATTTCTGATTTCCAGTGATGAGCTCTGATTCTGTACTATTGCGCTGTATTTATTTTGAAATTTATTTTGTCCAAGATTGTACGTACATTGTGCTTATAGCTAGCAGTTGGAAGTCTATCCTACCGAAACTTTTAGAAAAATATTTTTTAGTAGTGGAAATGCTCTGTGTTGTCTTGATTGTAAGTACCGTAGTCTGAGAATTTTCTGATAGACTGATGTACCTTATTTACTGGCTTTCTCACTGTCTGGTATTGTCCTGATTATGCCTGTTATTCAGATGACCTCATTAGTTTCAAATTATGCATTTATTACTGTAATGCCTGCCCATAGGTTTCTCTGAGATGCAATGTTTTTGAGCATCAATGCATTTTCTATTAAATTAAATTTCTTGCCAGCAGCTTGTTGACTGGCACATTTGACAGGGCCTTGAATCAAGTGCTAGGTTATATTTCTTCAGGTTTGAAAGCTGATCCATTGCTAATTGGCTCGGTGTATTAGTTTTGGAAGCATTACTGAACGCATAACGGTGTATGTGATACATTGTAACAATAATGTCAGAATTTCGCACTTGGAACATAACTTCCATGTGAGAAGTAGGTAGAACTGTAATGTGTCCCTGTTAGCACGAATTTGCTCCCGTACTCTCCTACTCGGCAGTAGGAAGGGCAGCCATTGCTTCACGGCGGCGTCTTCTTGCCATATCACATTCTTGTCATCCGTTGTTTGCGGTATTTGTCAGGATGTTTCCATGCAAGATAGTCTGGTACCGATACAGGCCTGGTACTGATATCAGGCGTGATAAAACAGTGTTATTTTGCAGTGCAGCTGTACAAATTCAGTTAAATTATATAGTCACCACATATAACAATGGAAGTGTAAGCCAGCTGAACTCCATGCGAATCTGTAGGACCATTTTCGGTTTACCTATATTTTGTATTTCATTCTTGGACAGCTGTAGGCCTATTAATTTGAGGTTATTGTTGAGATATCAACAAATGGCTATTCAATTAAAAAACACGTACATGCATACATAAAATATATGTGAATGGATGCATGCATAATTGTATGACTTATGTATGCATGATATATAATGTGTACATATTAGGGCATAACCGAAAATCACCTCAGCCGAATATCCAGTTTTTCGGCATTATTTGGATTTATTTGCCTTGGCAAATAATATACACAGATAGATGCTTCTCTGCCTCACATGCAGGAATTTGTAAGCTCATAGTATCAGCTTTGAGCATCATCTAGCATATTCATTTTGAAGAAGAAAAGTACAAAAAAACCACCAGCACCGGAAGTCCACAACGGAAGTCAAGTCCATTTCATTGATTATTTATTTCTAAAATTCAAAATGTATTCGTCAGTTATTACAAGTAAAAATTTATTTCAATAATTTGTTATCACTTGAAAGTGTGAAGCTTCGCATATGGAAAAAATGGTATTAGGTTTATTCCCGGATCCAGCAAATAATACATCCAAATACTCGGATTCGGTACTCAGTGGAAAATGTCTACAGGTTATGCCCTAGTACATATATAGATTATGAAGTTTATATAAATATTACTATGACGTTTTAGCTGCAAGTGTCTATGTGGACCTAGATGGGGGACACGGTGGTGTAATGGTATGTTCGGTGCCTTGTAACCGGAGGGTTGCAGGTTCGAATCTACCTCAAGCCACTGCGTAGCGACCCAGCACCATCGATGTTCTGTCATATGGTCATGTGCACTTCTGAACTTTGTAAGGAGGGCAATATCAAAATACAGTTGTATTGTATAATGTAAAAACCTACAGAGCTAGACCTACCTTAAAATTACTGCAAATTCAGCTTTTGACAAAATTTTTATTACGTATACATGTACTAGCGGTTATAATATCTGGCCTAACCTATACATGATCGCAAAATTGGTGTATATATATATATGATTTAAATAAATATATACATGCACATGATTTGCATATATTACAGAGATAAATATATACTGTAAGTAATTCTATGACAAATTTCATGCAAACTGCAGAAGCAGAGCTGGAAAAGCACAAGATAGGAAGACAGTGATGGGAGGACTTTGACAGACAAACTGCATGATATCTTGATGCAGTACCGGTCTTAGGATATTTCGGGCCCTGGGCAGAGTATACTGTGCGGCCCCCCTTGACACAAGTCAAATAATTTTTCATTGCTAATCATATTATTTCAGTAGATTGTTAACAAGTACAAGTCAAATTTAACTATTCACGAGAATTCTAGGATATAGAGGAAGTTGACTCATTTTATTGACAAAAGAGAAGATTTAATCGAAACCATATTATATTATTTTTAGGGTGTCTTGTTCATGTTAGTTTTCTGTGACATTTTTGGGCCCCTCTAAGTTGCGGGCTCCGTGCGACCGCACGGTTTGCACGCCCCTAAGGCCGGCACTGCTTGAAGTGCTAAATAAGTTCACCACATTACTGAAATGTTGGAGAGTGCACACACCCATTGCTGTTCTTCTGCGACACTGTAGTCTTCCCAGTGAGATACACGTAGTCTGGGTACTTCATTCTGCAACGAGGAAATGGTTTCCGTGCTTTGTTCCCACAGTTCAATCCGTTTGGCTTGAGACAATACAGAAACAAAATTCTTATAAGCTAGTGTGAGCTACTGTAACGGTGCTATATCAAGGTCTGGATAAATAACTACCGTAACTGTACAATATGCACGTACAGCAAAGAACATTTTCTAGTCCTCTGGATTTCGACTGAACTTATGTAACAGATTGGTGTCCATGCATTGACAGAAGCCTTGTGCATTGTAATATATATATTTATATATAAATTATATATTTAGATATATATATATCACTGATAATGATGCTATATGGGTCATTATCCAAAAAGTGCAGAATTGATGTCCCATGAGGGTTTCTGAGTTTTTTAGATAATTTCTTCAAATTGTTTTTGCCTATCCTTCAAAGAATGAACAGATTAACATTTCTCATAATTGTTGCAGCTGCTAGATTTTTGAAATTTAGAACAAATTTACTAAATGTATACAAAATATCATTTTTTCCTCTGTCCGACACACTGTACAATGCATTAAAATTCAGCTTTTACGCAAATTTATGCCATTACAACCCATAACAAAGGTATATTATTGATGAAATTTGTAACATTTCGGATAATGACCCATATAAGTCGACAGACAGATAAGATTTTACAGGCAAGACACACGTGCTTACCTGCTTATCCCATCAGGCTAAGTGAGAAAAGACAGGCGTGCATGTTTGCTTAAACATCACATCAAGGTAAAGGTTTATATTGAGTAATCCTGAATCTTTTGTCTAATTTGTTTACCATTAATTCCTCAAAAGACTCCTCAACAGTTCATCTACCTTGAGCTAATTAGTTGATTTCTCTCTTTTTCTCCTCCATCAGCAGGTAACAACTGCAGTTAACCAATTGGATTGGATCAGATGTGTATTTCTGCAAAGAGAAAACATCAGAATAACCAAGAGAAAACGTTTTTAAATTCACCAGCACCACCACCACCACCACCACCACCACCACCACGGGGACTAACGTACAATTGTGCTTCCAACAATCCATCATATGTGACCTCGGCTGATAAAAGGGACTCACCTTGTCACCTTGTGCTGTCAGCTCGTGGAGCTCTAGCGACCGTCCTGGTGAACACACTCCACCATCTCCTATTCGATGACAAGTCTCTCAATTCCGCCAAATTCATGCCAGTTACATCTTGTATCTCATCCATCCATCTCCTCCTTGGGCGACCCAGTCTTCTCCTCCCCTCACCGCACGCCAGCATCATTTCCTTCTCCAGACCATCAGATCGCATAACATGTCCAAAGAACCTTAGCTTCATTCTTGTCGCAGTTTGTTTTAACGACTCTTCATTCTCAACTCCAATCTCCTCTCGTATTGATTCGTTCGTTCTTTTCTCAGTCCAAGATATTCTCAGCATCTTCCTCCATATCCACATTTCACAAGCGTTAACCTTATTTTCCATGTTCTTTGTCATTGTCCACGTCTCGCAACCGTACAGTACCGTAGGAAAGATTAGTGCTCTCACGAGCCTTTTTTTGGTTTCTATGCTCACATGTTTGTCTTTCCATATCTTTTCCAGTCCGGTCATTGCAGCTTTCCCTATAGCAATCCTTCGTTTTATTTCTGGATCACACTTTCCCTCCTTTCCAACCAGTGATCCTAGGAATGTGAAGCTTTCTACCACCTCTATTTCCTCTCCGTCTATCTCAAAACTATCCCAATCTGCTGTTGTCATGACCTTTGTCTTCTTTATGTTGAAGTATAAACCAGCTTTTTCACTTTCTCTCCTGACCCTTCTTATCAGTTCTGCCAAATCCTCTTTTCTTTTTGCCATTAATGTTGTGTCATCCGCGTATCTAAGGTTATTCAGTGTCTTTCCAGCAATTTTTACTCCCTCAATTGCCCCCTCCAGTTCTGCCTTTCTCATTATTCTTTCAGCATATAGATTAAACAGGAATGGAGACAAGATGCATCCCTGCCTCACTCCTTTCTTGATTCTGAAATTGTCAGTGTCTCCGTATTCTGTTCTTATCACCGCTATCTGGTCTTCATATAAACCCTTTAGTAACATTATCAGGTGTTTCGGAATTCCCATTTCAAGCAGGGTTTTCCACATTAAATCATGGTTAATGCAGTCGAATGCCTTGCTATAGTCAATGAAACAGATGTGAACCTCCTGTCCATACTCCCTTTGTCTCTCCATTATCCACCTCATGTTGGCTATATGGTCTCGAGTTCCACGAGATTTCCTAAACCCTGCCTGGTTCACCGGAAGTTCTCTTTCAATTGTGCCTTCCATTCTTTTGTGAATTATTTTCAGTAATATTTTACTAGTGTGTGATATCATTGCTATCGTCCTATAATTTTCACACTCCCTCGCATCTCCTTTCTTGAATATAGGTATAAAGATCGACTTCTTCCAGTCCTCCGGCCAAAAGGGACTACTTGCAGGGAATGGACTAACATTTCCATCCATAAGCTTATACCTTAAAGAAATCAGGCTAAAAATTTCAGAACATTTGGTCCAAAATGTATGCACTTTTTAAAAGAAACTATAAAATATCAGTTGATGGGAAAATTTAAAAACATTTAACCCGTCTTTAACTGATGTGTTATTATCTGAATGTAGGCTCAGTCGATCATGTGACATAATACAGTTTGTAGTAGTGAGTTTGAACCACAGATTTAGCCCTAAGAATTAGACACAAAAATCAATACTCAAGGTCTTGCGAACATCTTTGGCCGATCTAGTGAGAACTGTTTCCATTCACTGCCAGGGGCGTAACTTTAGTCTAAAAAGTGGGGGGTACCAATACTTTGGTCTAAAAAGTGGGGGGTACCAATTTCCTCTCCACTTTCGCTTTTCGCGTGGTGGCCATTTTGAACATATTCCCTGTCAGTATTCTCATTAATTTTGGCTCTCGGTTTACATGTGTATCTAAGTACTTTCGCACTTTGGTGGAGACTGCATTCTCTGGGAAGGCACAATAACAAAAATATTGATTGATATTGTTTAAAAAGTGGGGGGTACGGTACCCCCCGTCCAAAAAGTGGGGGGTACGGGTACCCCTCGTACCCCCCACAAATTACGCCTTTGTTCACTGCTGAGGTCACATAATTATACTTTGGGCAACATAACTGGGTGTTGAGGTCATTCAGGTCGAAACTTAAGACTCTCAACTTGCTTACCCAACGTTGCCTGGCTTACATGGTTTCTCTGATCTACCTAATTTTGCCCTGGAGAGGAGCATTTGATTCCTCATTTTAGATTATGAGGATTTACTTTGCAGTGCATAACGTTGATTCAGGATAAAAGCAGTGGAGGACTGTTGAAAAAAAGAAATTCGTAATTTGTTAATGACAACAATTCAAATAGGTCTGAAACTTTAAAAATTTATGATTAATTATAACATATTACAATAGCGGCCGACCTTCTCAGCTTTAACACTTTAATGACGAGAGCGTACTACAAGCGACTGGGAAAGCAATGCAGCTTGTTGTTAGAGTGTTAAGGCCTGCATCTGCTCTTTGAACTAAAACACCTGTACTTCTGTAAGAACCAGTTCTTACTTGATCTGTTGAATTGGGAGACCAAGAATTCATGACAGCTGGTCATCTACTTTGATCAACACTTCGAGCTGTGCCATTTTCTGATTCTTCTCTTGGATACAGCTTCCAGATGAGTTCGAAGTTCTCTCTATTACAGGAAAACTGTCTTGTCAGTTTCATTTTGCTGATAGAATAAGAACATAAGAATGCAAAGCAAATTGTACAAAATTCGCACATCAGGAAACAAGCTAAAGCAACTGATAAACTAGTAAACTGAAGAAGCATTATAACATCCTTCACTGCAACTCGAATTCTGATAAAACAGTCTGGGACATGGGTCACAAAAATAGTACAGCTGCAGTTATAGTGACTAACCTTGCTATAAAATGATATTTTACAAGGAGAGTCGAGATATGAATACCAAAAGTGTTTTAATGAGTTTATAGGGCCTAACTATGTATTGAGTGTATTTAGTGAATTTAGTATTCGTTTATTGTTCATTATGTGTTGGCTACGATGATATATTTTGAAAACTTCATATTGCCTTGTTGTAACAGAAAATCAACTGTTGGTCAACTGTCAAAGAAAACTGAATTCCGAGAGACAGTCTACACACGATACGCAATCCGAAACACATGGTGTATTAGGTCAGATCTGAAAGACATCAGTATCATGTTATATGATACTGTAATAATAATCTAGTTATAATATCATCAGACCTCATATAGTGGAAGTCGGATGATCTGTTTTTGGAACAGTCTAATGTTTGATTGAAGGGTTGTGCACACCGATGCCTTGATCCTCATGTGCCATATGATCAAGTTCTGAAATAACAAAGACAGATATGTGGGGAACTGTTTTAGTCACACGTTATCGAAAAGTTCTGAAATAACAAACACAGATATTACACAGAGGCTACTATCTCGTTCACAGATTTCACACGATATAATTTATATAACAGACTAAACAGGCTTACTGCTCTGTAAGCCAAGCTACACACCCTGCACTCTAAACAGGCTCATGTGCACTTATATCATGCCAGATGGCAGATGCCCTGCATAGGCCTACTCTCTAACCTGTGTCCAGTGAACAAATCGGAAAGTTCCATGTGGTGACAATTATTGCATAAATTTACACAATTCTCTCTTAAATACATTTTTAAAATTCTGGTTCCTAGTTAAGCTTTAAGGATTTTGTGCAGTGCTAATTTTCCTTTGAATTGGTCTGGTTATAGTCAACCAAATTTTTGTATGAGTTTGAAAAACAAAATTAGGGCCTATTCTTACATTCGTTTGATTTCAATCTTCAAACGCGAACCTTGCTTCTCAAGTCTTCGTTCGTGATTTTTTCGGACCTTGTTCCATTTTCTTTCAAGCAGCTTGAAGATCGGGTGAAGACAATGGCATTTTTCAAAGAGCTTTGGGAAAAGAAAGACATTAAATAAGCTGATTAAACAACTTTGCTATATTAACAAAGTATATTACGCATTTTAAAAATGTTAAACATTATTTACTTAATTTTAAGCTTGATAGAAACTGTTTGCATCGATAACTGTAGGCCTAATGGAAACAAAATTTATCGTAGTATAGGGCCTACCAACCTAAAATGCGGCGGTTTCCTGGTAGATTTCCTGATCAAAATACACTCTAAGCTGCACACAAAACTCCATTATAAAAATCATAAATAGCAAAGCATACAACTAAAATCTTAAAAAATTAATAAAATGATTTTTTAAATGCACACAAGTTCATAATTTTCTGCTTTAAAATCATGTCGAAATTAAAACTTTACAGCGTCTCAACAACGAAGTAAGTTTGATTTGAGGTATACAAAGGACTGGCAGTCCTTATACGACCTCGTGTGCCTAGTTTTTGAACGATTATCGGAATCAGGAAAATGTCGCATCTTAGTTACATAATAAATGCATTCAGTTAATTATTTTTATGAAGGCAAATCGACGAAAAATTAAGTTTGCGAAGTAAAAATTGTCTATGGATATTTAAAACACCATATTGATTGTCAAAAACAAAATTTGAAGTGGGGCGACATCTGTGGATAAGAGTGATACGGATATACACATTGTTTTTACAAGTTACCTCTCCTCTAATATAGAATCCTTTGAATTTGAGGTAACCTTGGTAACATATGGCAATTATCACTAAATGTTGAATAAGTAGACGTTTTAACCTATAGTTAACGTCTGGCAGCTGTAGCTCATCGTGTAGCAATGCAGGACAGCTCGCCTCGGTAAATGTGTCCGGATGGCAGGAAACTGGGTTCAAATCCCGGTGGAGAGATACAATTTTGTATTTTTTTCTTTTACATGTCTACAAAACTTAACATAAGTCTTCAGAAAGGCTTAAATTCTAAAAAACACGACGCAATTTAGCTTTGGCGTATAATTACAATACAAAACAATAAAATTAAACATTTTTAGCGAACTTTCACAGGACAAGTCTTGCACGAGAGAGCTAGCGTTGCGCTGCATTCCTACTTCCTAGTCGAAGTAGGCCTACAGTGTCAATAGATGAGGTTTTAATTTTGATTTAAATTGAGCAACAGATGTGCATTGACGGACTGTAGGCCTATTTGGAAAACTATTATTATTATCATTAATTCATTATAATAATTAGGGCCTAAAAATAATTATAAGAACTTAATATAATAGTAATATAGTTATGATTATAGGCCTAACTATAATAATAATTATAATGATTATATGATCATAAGTAGGCCTATTATAATTTATAATCAGATATTTTATAATTACTTAAATTCTCAAAATGGCATGCCAATTTCGATTTGTTAGGCCTACAACTTTGCTGTAGGCCTATTTAAGCCTAATGAAAAACGCGACGATCTAGCCTACCCTGGGCTCAAATAATAGGCCTAATTATTATATATTCTAATAAATAATTACCTGGTATTACAAATAATCGAAATATAAATAATCGACCTAGGGTCCCTGCTGGCGGCTGGGTCGGTCCTTAGCCAGTCCTATGCTGACGACCTGCAAGCCTATATACACTGCCCGGCTGTCCGCGCTGTTGCAGCGGTGGAAACCATGACCCATGCCATGGAGTCCCTGCAGGCCTGGATGTCCTCAAACCGCCTGCGGCTAAACCCCGCCAAGACGCAGTTTATATGGCTTGGCACTCCCCAGCAGCTCTGTAAAATAGATCTGTCTTCTCTTGCCTTGCAATTCCCACACCTTGCTTTCTCGACCTCGGTCCGGGACTTGGGAGTCATCCTGGACCAGGAACTTGCATTCACGCGGCACATAAATCTTCTCTCCCGCAGTTGCTATTACCAGCTCCGGCAACTCAAGGTGATCTCCCGTTCTTTGTCTCCCGGTGCAGCTTCCACGCTTGTCCATGCTTTTGTTGTTTCTCGATTGGACTACTGCAGTGCCATATATGATGGACTCCCGGCCTGCCGGATTGAGTCCCTGAACAGAATCCTGCGTACTGCTGCCCGCCTTGTAGGCCGCATCCCCAAGTTTGGCAGAGTGTCTGCGTATATGAGGGATGTCCTCCACTGGCTCCCCTACCCACAGCGCATCACTTACCGAATCTCTGCCTTGGTCCGGCGGTGCTTTGAAGGTTTGGCCCCTCCATACCTGCGGGAGCTCTGCTGTCCCACCTCATGCTCGCAGCGCCGTTCCTCTCTCCGCTCAGCTGCGCAGGCTGAACTTGTTGTTCCCCGCGTGCGGACAACCATACGGCAGCGCCGTGCCTTCTCTGTGGCTGCCCCCATGACCTGGAATGGGCTTCCTACCAAGCTCCGTCAATTACCGATTGGTCATTTCACCCTGTTTCTTACTGTCCTCAAAACTGCGTTATTTGACCGTGGTTGGGCTGGGAGTGCTCCTGAGTAGGCAATCTTGAAGGGGCGCTATATAAAACTACTTTAATAATAATAATAATAATAATAATAATATAATATCGTCGTTATTATAATTATATTAATAATTATATATACTATAGTAATCTTGATCATAATTATTATAATTAGATAATTATAGGCCTTACCATAATATTAGACCTATAATTTTCCACGCAATAGGCTTAGTTTTTGCTGACCCAAAGGATTTCCACCGATCTCTCCAACAAATCACGATTTCAGTTTTAGCGACCTGATTAATATCCAGCGCTATATTTGCAATATTTCAGATGGACGGAGGTCGGAAATGATAGGCCTGCTTCTTAATATTACTAGTTATATAAATAAGATAATAAAATTATTATATAAGCGACCGTCTGGTCAGCTATAAGCCTATAAACGACAAGCGCATGGGCGGCGATCCCGGGGGGGGGTCGAAGGGGACAAGACCCCCCCACCTTTAAGAGTGGGGGGGACACGCCATGCATCGGACCCCAAATTTTGAAGAAACACCAAAAAAAGGTCATCAAATTTTGTAGCGCTGAGGTTAAGAAATTTTTTTTACCTTTTTGAGCAGATCAGTTCAAAACTCTTTTTTGACCAGATCGGTTCCAAAATGCCCCCTCCCCTCCCATCTCTCAAACAAGATCGCCGCCACTGGACAAGCGATTGGTGTTGTTGTACATCATGATAATTGCGCTATAGAAGTCATAGATTAATTTAGATGATGTTATAATCCACTGTAACCTAATTAGCGTAGTTCATGGTCGTAAGAGGAAAGACAGACCGTAGATTTGTGGGCACATATATGCCCTACTTTCAATAACGACTCTTCAAATTTAGATTGTTCCAATCCAAGGTTGCAAAGTTTTTGCCAAATGGTGAGAAAACAGGCCTGGTAAAAAACTAGTTTTTTAATGAATATTTTTTAACTATTATTACTTGTCTTAGTAGTTAATTAATATTTTAACTATTTTAACTGTGACCAAACCGCGTGTACACCGTCACTATTGTGGTGGAAAAGATTGCTCAGGCACAAAGTTGGACATCCGTGCTCAGTTTTCGGCTCTTGCAGTGCGCCTATACTGTCCGAAAGAAACAATGATGTGCGAACAAATACCCCAAGTACCCATAGGCGTAATTTGTGAGGGGGGTACGAGGGGTACCCGTACCCCCACTTTTTGGACTGGGGGGTACCGTACCCCAACTTTTTGACCAATATCATGAATATTTTATTATTGTGCCTTCCCAGAGATCGCAGTCTCCGCCTTGTTTCGTGTATGGAAGAAATTGGTACCCCCCCACTTTTTAGACCAAAGTTACGCCTCTGCAAGTACCAGATACCAGACGACAACACAGGTAATTATACGCCACGCTTCACTCACCCCCGCTTCACGCTCGACGTCCATCTATAGTAAAATTACCGACGAACAATGCGTTGTAGCCTTCCCGCTCCTTTGATGAAAGATAATCCGTGATGAACAGTGGGTTCTACTAGTACTGTGGCACCACAATCATATAAAAGCTTGCATGTGCGTCTTTCACATAACGCAATGCCCAGAGAGACAAAGTGTAATTATAGTAAAAAGAAATGGCCAAGTGAGCTAATTTGTAGATATTATGTGATGTCTGCACAGAAGACGATGACAATTAAAGGACAAGAAAACATTGTTGCCACCCATCAATGCATCGAATGCAAGGGAAATCAGTGTGAGGATTGCAGCAAAGAAAAAACACAAATTAATTGTTATTCATTCATTCATTTTTGGTAATTTATGCAGCGCCTCTTCTAGAGCCATTTACTCAGAAGTGCAAATAAGACACATAAAACAAGACGTATACACAGAGGCGTAATTTTGGTAAAGAAACTGGGGTACCAAATTATGCGTTGTTTCCTCTTTACGGCTGTTAAATAATTATAACAGCATCGTAAATATCGCATGCATAATAATGATAACAAAAATGCTGCTGCTGCTGGTGCTGCTGCTGCTGCTGCTGATGATGATGATGATGCTCGGTAATTGTCTTGAGCTCAAATGGCTCAAATAAAGGCCTTCCTCTGAGAAAATAATAACAATGGGCGTTGTTTCTTCTGGGCTTGAAAAGTGGGAGTACCATAACCTCCAGTCCAAAATATGGGGGTGCAAGTACCCCTCGTACCCACAAAAATTACGCCTATGGACAGACATACATTTCACAGGTAGGCCTATACAGATACGTATACATTTTAAAAAGTAATTAACCCGATATAGGGCCGATAATTAATTATTTAGAAGTATTTTCTTCAGCATTTGTCGTGTATAGATGATTTTAAGACGCTGCGTCTTCTTCCATCAACTGGGGAGTGCAGGACGGTGGGGCTGAATGACATCCATGCAGAAAGCGTCTTTGCGCAGAATTCATGTTGAAATGCATGTATCTTAATAACTTATTTCGCTATACGCCTAGTTAATAAACTCACGCATGCGATATATAAATATATATATATATATATATATATATATATTATAATATATATATTATATATATACCTTACCTTAGACCTTAGTCCTTCCACGCGCTTGTAGCGCATCGGGCGACACAGCTCCTCCACGTCATTCTGTCCTCTGCAGCTCCCTCAGCCTCTTCCCATGTCATCTCTCCGTCGTCCAGATCCTGCATGTACGATTGTGGCTCGCCAGGTCTTTCTCGGCCTCCCACGTTTCCTCTTCCATCCCGATGGAGTCCAGTTCAGTGACTGCTTCGCGATTCTTTCACTGTCTGATCTGTGCATATGTCCCAACCAGCGTAGGCATATACACAGGCATATACATACGTATATACATAGGCACAGGCATATACATACGTATATACATATATATTATATCGCATTCGCATATATAGCAGTATATGCGAGAGACACTACACTGGCTTTCTGTTGCTGAGCGGATTTCCTTTAGGATAATCTTGCTGGCACGTGCCTCAATGGTTGGCTCTGCCCCGGCATACATCGGGGAGCTCTGTGTTACAGTCTGAAGTCAACCTGGTCGGCGATCGTTGCGCTCTGCTAGCCGTGGAGATATGCAACTGCCGCGCTTCCGCACCTCAACTCTAGCTCATCGTGCCTTCTCATGTATTGGACCACCCTCGTGAAACAGTCTTCCACTGCATTTACGTAAGGTGGCCAACTGCTGCACTCGACCCCGTAATTATGCCTTCGTTGAATTTATGCCATGAATGCACATTAACATAAGTAGGACTCATTTATACAATAGAACTATATTTGATATTGCCCTCCTTCCAAAGTTCAGAAGTACATATGCGACCTGCGACAGAACATCGATGGCGCTGAGCAACAGTGAGTGAAGGACTTGCTCAAGGTTCTTACACAGTGACCGCCTGAGTGCAACCTCGAACCCGAGCTCTCCGCGTTACAGACCGAGCGCTCTTTCCAGTCGGCTGCCGTGCCATATGATTAGTACAACCGAACTGTGCATTTATCCTACGCCTGGCATCAGTGGCATGTAGATAAATTATACTTAGATATAGGCCTACTTAATTTGAAGTCCCTGGATCTCCATAACCTGATAGGCTAACTTCGGTCTTCATATAATAGGTAACGTAGCCTATGTTGAACTTGAATAGTTAACAATTAAGTTTGCAGGTAAAATTGCTCGCTAATACAGAATACTCCTCGATTATCCAGATGTCGTTAGAGATGCGTTCAGAAATGTTAAATTATAGACGATGGTCGACTCCCTGGTAGGTATCTTACATGACATCGTATTACATCGCATTATAGGTAATAACATTACACCAATTACCATAGATATTACGCCTTAATTGCCAGTTACAGGGAGGTATATGTTGATGTCGTTGATCGTGCACGACGCTTGCAAAAGGCCATCATCAATACCGGTTTGTAGCAATGGAAGAGTGACTATTATAGCCTATAGGGACAAAAGAGGTCTGACTGGAGCGGAAATTTCAGAGAGCGGCAAAACTTTAAACTAAGAAACTCTAAATTGAACATTACATTTAATTTAAAATTGCAATCGAGACGACAATAACTGTGCTACGGGGAGGATTACTGTCGTCTCCAGCAGATGGACGCAGTTTGATCCAACGCAGTAGAGACTGGATGCTGCCTGACTGAAGTTGGCGTTTAAGACAGTCTATACTGAAATAACTATGTGCCAAAGTTCGATGTCGGCATCCGCATTGAGCATCAAGGTGCGACCGTACGTACGGTACGTACGTTATTTTTTTCTATAACGTACGTACGGTACGCGTACGTTATTATGCCGTACGTTACCGTATAATTTTATTCAGATCAGTTCATGACGAAAATAAAATACATAACATTGTGCACAAGATAAGTCAATAATAGTTATGATTCACGGTCGTAACCAATTTTAACCATTAAGCTTACATCAGGCTGTTCAATGATCTCTACTTTTAAACTTTTAAATTCCAAATTGCTAATATTCTGTCTAATGTATAATATAAAGATAATTAAGATTTTACGGCACACTGTTGATAATACTAAATTTCGGTACCAGGTACCGTTCGTAATTAACTATAGGCCTGCGTACGTGGAGATTAGGCCTAATACTGTAGAGCTAAACTGATCATTTTGGACGTACGCGTACGGTACGCGTACGTTGTAAGACTATAGCTAGGCTATATTGAGGCTCTTTGTGAATGAATAATGATCAGATAAACTTGTGGCATTTTTAACGTACGAGTACGGTATACGCGTACGTTATATTTTTCGATAACGTACGTACGGTACGCGTACGTTATTCCGATAGGTAACGTACGGTCGCACTATGTTGAGCATAAACCATCCATCTCCCCGTAATTTGGTGATTTCCCTCCTCTCTTTTTGCGTGCGCCCTCCACTTCAACCCCTCTGCACGACCTCTGCTTCCGGCCTTCATCTGACCTTTCCATCCTTCCTTTATCTGACCTTTCCATCCGTCCTTCATCTGACCTTTCCATTCTTCCTTTATCTGACCTTTCCATCCTTCCTTTATCTGACCTTTCCATCCTTCCTTCATCTGACCTTTCCATCCGTCCTTCATCTGACCTTTCCATCCTTCCTTTATCTGACCTTTCCATCCTTCCTTCATCTGATCCTTCCATCCTTCCTTCATCTGACCTTTCCATCCTTCCTTTATCTGACCTATTCATCCGTCCTTCATCTGACCTTTCCATCCTTCCTTTATCTGACCTTTCCGTCCTTCCTTTATCTGACCTTTCCATCCTTCCTTCATCTGATCTTTCCACCCCTCCTTCATCTGACCTTTCCATCCTTCCTTCATCTGACCTTTCCGTCCTTCCTTTATCTGACCTTTCCATCCTTCCTTCATCTGATCTTTCCATCCTTCCTTCATCTGACCTTTCCATCCTTCCTTTATCTGATCTTTCCGTCCTTCCTTCATCTGACCTATCCATCCGTCCTTCATCTGACCTATTCATCCGTCCTTCATCTGACCTATCCATCCGTCCTTCATCTGATTTTTCCATTCTTCCTTCATCTAATCTTTCCATTCTTCCTTCATCTGACCTTTCCATCCGTCCTTCATCTGACCTTTCCATCCGTCCTTCCACTGATGCCTGTCTCCTTCACAGCCAGGCCTCAGCTCCTTCCATTTCTTCCCCCTCTCTCCTTCTGTGTCCACAACTCCACATCGACTGCGTGCATGGCTGGCTGCCCTAATTACGGTTGAAATGTACCAATCTATCGACTTCTACGACGAATAATACTCGTACACAGGAGCGCGCACCTGCTGCCCGTGGGGATGATGGGGAGCAATGCGTCTCTTTGATAAACTACTCGCAATCCGGACTTAAGACTCGTTTTAACTCGTGTCTTCTCCGTCAACTGTAGTGAATCCACGGCCAGGATTAAACGAAGTCAAAGCGTGCGAATACGACAACCGATCTTGCTGCTAATCAGACCCAGAAAATCGTCGGCAACGTCAACATCTGAGCCGCGCAAAGCTTCAGTGCGTCAGAGTAACCGCGTGTGACTATAAGTCTATAAGTGTATACGCGTGTATGCATGCGTGCATGTGCGTGTGTAGATGTGTACATGTGTTTGAATGGTTGTTCGCTCTCCGTTTCATTGGTGCTGTTTTTTGTCGTCGTCAAAGTCATACAGTAATTATGTTGTTGACGAACGACGAGGATAATTAATATCAATATTAATTAAGGTTAGTCACGTCATCTTCTGCCTCCTCCTCCTCCTCCTCCTCCTCCTCCTCTTCCTTCACCTCCTCCTTCTCCTCCTCCTTCTCCTTCTCCTCCTCCTTCTCCTCCTCCTACTCATCTTCGTTAACATCAAAAACAACAAGGAACAAGAACCACCACAACAACAACAACAACAACAACAACAACAACAACAACAACAACAACAACAACAACAACAATAATAATAATAATAATAATAATGATGATGATGTTCGTCGTTGTCGTTATCCTCCTCATCATCATCAACATCAATCAATCAATCATCATCGTCGTCATCATCATCATCATCATTGTCTACATCATAGTCGTTGTCTTCATTGCCATCGTTTATCATCCTTCAGTTCATCATAACTAACAGGTGTAAGACCCCAAGTGAGTATTAATCGTGACATGCAGGTACATCACCTGTAGGCCTACAGTATGTCAGCGGCAGCAGTCAGTTGTTGGTACTTACAACAGGTGAAGCGTAGGTGCATAATGATCCAAGGTATACTGCAGCAGCTGCAACAGACGTTTGCTTCCATCTGTAGATGATGCTTTTTGTGTTGAGTCAGCTTTCTAGGAACGATGACGCCACCATAATCAGTGGCAGTCAACTGCTATGATGAATCGTAGGATGATAATAGATGATGAAGAAATATTCTACTGTCTCCTGTCGCCATCCATCACCGTCTTCATAATTTCTCGCCTTTTCGTCCTTTGTTGTCCATTCTCTCAGTGTGATTCTCGTTAACGTTAACGATAACGAAAATGTTCGTTAACGAACAAAAAATGATTTCGTTAACGATAACTATAACTATAACTAAAAAATATCATTAACTATAACTATAACTATAACGAAAATAACACTAACGAAAATTCATTGCTATTTTCGTTAATACGATAAAAAAAAGTGCAATATCAACTAACGTGAGAACGTGAAAATACAGCCGTTAACGAAAGCAAAATGATTCCTATGTTCGCCTTGGATGTCGGTGAATATGGAGCGCTGTGTATTCATGAAGCTGAATGGACCCATTCGTCAAAGCTCTAAGCAAATTATTGTGTAACGCGTCTTCATAATTCAGTGTGATTTTCATTAACGATAACGGTAACGAAAATGTTTTCGTTAACGAAAGCAAAATGATTTCGTTAACGATAACTATAACTGTAACTAAAAAATAATATTAACTATAACTGTAACTATAACTAAAATGAAAAACCATTAACTGTAACTGTAACTGTAACTAAAATAAAATCTGTAAGGAGAATCACACTGCATTCTCTTATTAGGCTAATATAGATTCCTTATAATATAAAGACTTTATAAATGTATACACGATTCTTATATATATATATATATATATATATATATATATATATATATATATATATATATATATATATATATATATATATGACCTACGAGTGCTTCTTACCATGACTTAGCTTTTTGTTACTGAAATCCTGAAATGACTATTACTGTTGCAGCACATATAATGCGCATATTATATAGGGCCTACAATATGAGCATGACAGCACAGTGTGTGTGTGTGTGTGTGTGTGTGTGTGTGTGTGTGTGTGTGTGTGTGTGTGTGTGTGTGTGGGTGGGTGGGTGGGTGGGTGGATGTGTGTGTTTATATGTCTATATTTGTCTTATATTTCCTTTAGGCATATTCTGCGGATGAGTTGCGATTTAACGACGCAGGTAAGACACGAGAAACCATGCGAAATCATGAAATCGCTACGGTGGCATAGCAGGGTCGACATCACCGACCATAGTCACAAACATCAGTGGAACAGACATTGGTGGAACATACACTAGTGAAACAGACAATGTTGGATTAGCCGCTAGTTAAGCAGACATCGGTGGAGCAAACATTGGTGGAACAGACATTGGTAGTACAGACATCGGTGGAACAGATATTGGTGGAACAGACATTTTGGAACAGATATTGTGGAACAGATATTGGTGGAATAGACATTGTGGAACAGACATTGGTGGAACAGACATCGGTGGAACAGACATCGGTGGAACAGACATTGTGGAACAGATATTATTGTGGAATAGACATTGGTGGAAGAGTCATGGGTGGAACATACATTGGTGGAACAGACATCGGTGGAACAGACATTAGTGGAACAGACATTTATGGAACAGATATTAATGGAACAGACATTGGTGGAATATACATTGGTGGAACAGCCTTGGTGGAATATACCTTGGCGGAACACACATTGGTGGAAAAGACATTGGTGGAACAGACATTAGTGGAACAGACATTAGTAAAACAGACATTGGTGGAACAGACACTATAGTGACACAGACATTGGTGGAACAGATAATGGTGGAGGAGACAATTGTGGCGAAACAGACATTTATTGGATGATTTTCGTTTAAGGAAAGTTGGCCTTATATATGTCACCATAGAACAAGAACTATGCCTGAGGCATCTTCTCTTACTGCTATTAGAACGTCGGAATGCGCGCAATTGAAACAGGCTGTGCATTTTCTGACAATGAAGGACACGTCTCCGCTATGCTTTAATTGTCAGATGACGAAACAATTTAGGAGTGAGAAAACAGTCATTTTTTGGAAAGTTATAAAAGCTCATGGCAAATGTTCTAGTTAACATCAACATGTGTCACAGAAACGTTGAAAAATGCTAAATTTTACGAGTACGAATATTTTATCTGTGCTGTATAATTTTGCTACTAGCATGCTAGACTGCATGTAGCCTAGCAGTTATATTATCGCTTTAGACCTTGGAAAAGGGCAACGATGTTTTGAAACTCTAATAGGCCTAGGACAAGTGGACAACTGGGGTATCGACGATGATGATATTAGCTTTCTTTCTTTTCTCTTACTCACATTTTACCGCTGATGATTTCTTTAACTTAGACATATAGTATAATATAGTAACTTTAGGCCTAACACGGTAAAACCATATGATGATGTTGATGACGAAGATTGTTACTGATGACTGCAGTAAGACGGCTTGATTATTTGCTGTTGAAGATAGGAACAATAGCGACGCTTTAGAAATCTTTTATAACAGTTCCATCTGCAATAATTCTGAGTTTCGAAACAATGCACTCAATTTTCGGAAACTGATTTTGGGTGAGTTTGCCAGTTTGGTAAAGTACGCTACGGTTTTACTTAGGCCTACAAGGAATAATATGGCAGTGAAGAAAAAGGGTTAATGTTGAACGAGTGCACATGAATCCTTCTTAAATTTAACCAAAACCTCTTTTCGCACCTAGGCGCAACTCACAGTGCGTTAATTGCGAACGAGTGTCTGAGAAATTCTCGTAATAAGTCCTAATAAAATTGTGCAAATATTGTCTTATCTTGCCACTGGAGCTGTACGCATCAATCCGTCCGGTTCTCGTCTAAAGCATCGGAGGCGAGACCGACACAAATAAAGGACAGAATCATGTTTGCCTGCGTATGGAATATCGAGGTCGCAAGCAATTTAGAAAAACTCGGTCAGTTTTGTAGTTTATCGGAATCATTTAATCAAGATGATCACCTAGGGATCATCAGACTGTACAATACTAATAATTATGTTCGACTAATTCTATCTATTTACTTTGGAGAAGACTAGATTTTTGAAGAGATTGCTTGTAATTGTTTGCATTCATGTAACACTGTGACCAGTGTTTAATCTAGACACCTTTTGGGGGGAAATTCCCCCCAGGATTGAAGTCCCCCCCCCGAGGCCAGCAATAGTATAATGTAGAGATGTTTTGGGGAGGGAAAACCCCAGGATACATGTTTTTCAAACCCCGAGAGGTGAGCGATATATTTTTGGAGAGATGAATTCCTAAAAAAAGGTCATCAACCTTTTTGGGAGAGTAATTTGTATAGAAAGTGTGAAAATGGGACGAATGTCTAAAAAAAAGTAAAACTTTTTTTTAAGATGAAATTTGAAAAAGTCCGAAACTCTGGCAAGATGGATGAAATTACAAACAAAAATCATGCGTAAATTCGTTGGTCCCCCCGCCCCACAAACCTTGTTTCCCCTCCCAGAAGAGGGGGACTAGATCATTAAACACTGCAGCACTGTGACTGTCCAGCAATCTGCATAGGCAAGAAAACAATCGCAGTGAAAACTTTTCAGTAGGGCCTACATGCCTAAAATAAAAAATCATGTTTTCAGGCCGTTTATGCATGTAGCCTATTGGATGTTTCGCTTTCTTGAAACCGTTATTTAACATTGTAGGCCTAGTGTCGTGGAATGATTAATGAAAATGATTGATGAAAATATTATTTTGGTATTATTTAAAAATATAGGTCTAGACCTATAGTACTGTTGTAGGGTATACTATACGTTAGGCCGTTTTTTTACATAAGCCACACTAAAACGTTTGGTGCAAACTGCAAACGTGTTATGCCTCAAACAAATCAACGGTTGCTTCATACGTTACAGTTCCCACATTTCGACAACGTTTATGTTTAAATGATTTATTATATACATAATTTATAAACTAATAGCACGCAGCATTTAATAATGTTTCACGTAAACGCTATAGGCCTACATCAACCTATTCACCAACGTTAAAATAACGCCACAACAGCTTTACATTAGGCCCTATACTGTAACGTTCTTTGAACTTTTTCTGCTAACATTTTATCAAGGTGCATTTAATTTAAGCGGACAAGACAACATTTTGATCAATTTCACTCAAACGTTTAATCAAACATTACGCTAACGTCACACCAACGTAAAAACAAAGTGACACTGTAGCTCCCTACCAGCATGCCCATATAGAGCCCATCTAACATTTGGTGGCTCATTGGCTTGGGCTAGCCCATATCAGCCCCATCTGGGAGCGAGGTGAGGAGCCCGTTATCCGAATAAAATTTTATGTGGGCGACAAGTGGGCTCATGGGCTTGGGCTGACTACATTGAACCCATTCAGGTTTTAGCTCAGAAGCCCATTAACTGACATTTGCAACATCCGACTTTTGAATGGGCAATAAGTGTGTTTGTGGGCTTGGACTGACCACATGGAACCCATCTGGGCTTTACCTCAGAAGCCCATGAATCGACATTTGCAACATCAGACTTTTGGATGTGTTTTCGTGGGCTTCGGCTGCCCACATCGAGCCGACTTTGGCCTGATGTCAGATGCCCATTAACCGACATTTGCGATATCCGACTTAAAGATGGACGATAAGTGGGCTCATGGGCTTGGGCTGCCCATATCAAGCTTACTTGGGTTTTTGTGTCAGACGCCCATTAACCGGCATTTGTACAAGCTCCGATTTTTAGATGGACAATATCCGACTTTTGGATGGGCGACATATGGGCTTATGGGCTTGCGCTGCTCACGTCGAACCCATTTGTGCTTGATGTCATACGCCCGTTAACCGACATTTGCGACATCCAATTAATATATGGATATGCGAAATATAAAAAAATGGTCAAGGACTTGCTTATAAAATTAAGTGTTTTTAGCATTGAAAACTATGTTGGGACTGTTGTAATAATCATAATAATCAAAAGATTTTTTTTAAAAATATTTCCAAAGTCCGGGGGCAAATGCCCCACTCCTGCCCCACTCCTGCCCCCCTCCGGACGCCCATGCAGACATTTGTAAAATTCGACTTTTGGATGATAAATGGTCTCATGTGCTTGAACTGCCCACGCAGAACACACTTGGCACCCACTGACCGGGATGGAACAAATTAAATAACGAGATTGAGAAAACATTTCTATCGTCGATAACTTTGCGCTGAATTTTGTTTATAATATTCATGTTATGCATACGACATCTGTTTAAATATTTTTGTCATTCGCAGGTTAGACTGTCTGATTCGGTAATTAAATTTCATTACATTTTCTGACTGATGGATAGACAGATAGATGGATGGATGGATGGATGGATGGATGGACGGACGGGCTGAATGACAAATAGATAGATGAATGGATGGATGGACAGAATCACTAAATGACAGACAGGCAGAGAGAGAGAGAGAGAGAGAGAGAGAGAGAGAGAGAGAGAGAGAGAGAGAGAGAGAGAGAGAGAGACTAATAGAGACACAGGTATACAGAAATAAAGTGAGACAGAAAAAGACAGACTGAGATGTTCTTCGGAAAATGATTTCTTCTTTCACCTGGTTAACCCTTCTTCGTATTCCACAATTTTAGCGCAGCCATATCACCCACGCTTCCTTTCCATCTCCCCTATATCCTTTCTCACCTGTCTGCTTCTCCCTCCCTGCCTCCCTCCTCTGTCTGTCCTGTCTCTGTCTTTGTTTGTCTATATCTTTTCGTCCTTCTCCTCCTCCTGACGTGTATTCGGTAGCACTTGGACAGACAGACTTGGACATACATACTTTGAACGGCATTAGACCTGTTAAGCCAGATTTTTCCGCGCTGCGGTCAGAGGTCCCTATGCAGAGATCATGAACCTGAGCCTCGGGGAGAGAATTGTCGGCGGGTTGGGAGTTCAACCCCCCTAATCTTTCTTAGTACCCCAGTTAAGTCTTCATTGCATATCCCAGGGGGTCGTTTCCAACCCACTCAGTTGTGCTAGTGTGATTATATTATGCATATATTTTAGCATATTCTTTCACAAATCGCTTTGCGGGTTACTAATAAAGTAATGCTCTGGTTTATTGTGAGATTTGTGACCATGCGATTCGTATACTAATCAATTTGGTGATATTATCACTTTAAGGAGTTAAATGAGTATCTATTGCATTTTTTTTATTTTCTCAGTTTGTAAAATACCAATAAAATATTCAACTCCATATGGACCAAACTCATCAAAGTCAATCCCCCCCGTCTTTTTATACAATTCTCACACTGCTGAGCCCTACCATATCTCACAAGAATTAAACACCCACAGCTGTAAGCATTATTATACATATATAGCTTTTGTATGTATGTGTGTATACGTATGTATGTATGTGGATGTATGTTTGCATGTTGTATGTATGTATATGCAGTGCTTTTTTTCAGCCGGAACGCGCCGGTACGGCGTTCCGGCACCTTTTTCAGCTACTAAAAAATAACTTATTTATTTTTATAATTAAAACAGTAATTTATTTATTTTAATTTAATTTCAGTGTTTTGAACTGTTTTCAGTGTTTATTGAGACCCCTCCCAATACCAAAATCCAGTTTTTCTCGTGATTTTAGCCCGTCCATAATTGTTGCGTTCCGGCACCTATTGTTCCGTTCCGGAACTTTTTTTTCTAGAAAAAAGCACTGTGTATATGTGTATGTATGTATGTATTTGTATGTAGGCCTATGTATTTGTATGTATGCATGTACGTATGTAGGCGCGTATGTATGTATGTATGTATATGTGTATGGATGTATGTATGTATGTATCCCAACATTACTGTTAATTGCGTTTATTGTCATCGTCATCTGCAACCCCTTGAACCCCATCTCCCCTCTCTTTGCTACGCCAATGCGCATGAAGCTTTGAAAATCCCAAACTTGGAGCTGACATGGAGTAAAATAAAAAAAAGAGAATTAACCCAACCAGTGCACATATCTGGGGACATTGCTGGAAGACGTTGAGGCCATAACAATTGATTCTTATTTTCCCTTACATGCGCTGGCTTAGAATGTAGGGCGGAAGCGGAAGTTCTGAGAAAGAAGATAGGGGTCCTATTCAAACGAATTTGATTCTTCGTAGGGGGACACTGCTTCCAGCTTGACAACCACTGATATGGAAATTACCCGAGGTTTTGGTGTATCCACTTTATTAGGATCTTCTGCCTCTTAATTCTTTCTACATGGAAGCCTATTCTGAACTTGCTCGTGAATAAGCTGGTGCACGGAGCTTAGTTTTCTGGTGGCGCTTTAGAAAATTTGGAGTTTAAGATTACGATTACGAACACGCGTCATAATTATAAGGATCTGTTTATAGAGAGTAGGTGGGTTCCAGGCTCAGTTCTGCAATGATTCAGTAGCGACTGAATTCGTCTTCCAAAACACCGCTATACAGTATACCGCCTGTAACAGCCATCATTTGCATGGGATCCCCAAAGCGAAGCCTTATAAGGACACAGTTTAAACTTCTTATAAATGCGGTCGAGAGTTCGCTAGAATGTCTAAAAGAAGACCTAATGTCAGGGACGTCATTTCAGCTTTATTCAGAGGCCAGGGACGTCATTTGAGTACACGTAATACATTATGTAATAAGTGTAGGCAATATCGATGAACCTGAGCGTGGATCAAGCGCCTTTGAGGGTTCCTAAACGCGCTTTATGAAAGTCCAGATATATACATACATCTGATAGTGTGAAATATGAGGCTGACTTGGTTGGCAGCGACTTTCCTCTTCCTCATTTTCTTGTTCCATCCTTTTACCTTTTTTTCAAAATTCAAGGGGCATGCCCCCAAATGACGTCCCTGCCTAATGCAGGTGTTCATGAGGCGGGCTCTGCTTTGGACAAACGCTCAATGAATAACGTATAAAGTATAAAGTAGGCCTATGATTGCTAGAATTATGGGGGAACAACGGGTCAGCCGAGGATGGCTTGAAGACTTCGGTGCCACAAAACGCAGCTCAACTCCGGAAACCCTACAAGAGTAGGGCCTACGCCTATGTGATAAAAAAAACGATTAAAATTCAGTCTATGGTATGATGATAACCTTTCGATTTCGTGAATGTCTGTCTGTGATAAAGAAAAAGACGCTCTACAGGTCAGTACAGCAGATGAAATTAGAAAAGATTCCATCACTTGCTGGTCGCAGACGCCATAATTACTACCTAGGCTACATGGCTATTGCGGACTTGATTTGATATAGCGATGGTGAATAAGCTGCAGTCTCCCTGACGTGGCTTCTGTGTGGCGCTGAGAAATTTCGGAGATTTACATTTACATTTACTTTGGACCCTCCTTCCCTTGTGCGTATACTCTTATACCTCTTTTTTAGATGTCCGCACTGCAGCGGACTACAAATGCTTAGAATAGGCTACCCTGTTTATACCTGCAAGGTTAGAAATTCCATGGGGTAATTTGATACTACCCTGTCCAGTCTCTAATTAGATTAGATCATTCAACGCTGTAGAGACAGTATGCTGTTTCACTATATAATTGGCGTTTAATGCACAAGCTCCCTGAAATAACCACGTACCAAGTTTAGATGCGGATGTACGCAATCGCATAACCTTCGCACAGACAGTAACCACACTCCCCTATTCCGAATCTGTGTGACCACTCCTCCCCTTTGCGGCTATCGCTTTTGCGTGACCCCATGTAGCTCCATGGTCAACGTTGTCCATACCATTCTAGTTACAGAAGGCACGTCAAAATATCATAACTGGACAGTGGACAATAAAGCGGTCATTTCAGCGTCAATGGTGGCAGAAAGAAGTTAGAGCTGATAATTATGGTTTATAATGTATAGGCTATCTTAAGCCTAGACATTGATGAAATATAACTAGACGAGAATCAAACATAGGTTTATAACATTAAAACAGGTGTAACGTCAACAGACAGAATTATAGACTTGCAAACTGTGTTCTTTGTTCTATGAATTAACTAAACCCAAACACTTAAAATATTTCAAGAAATATATCTGTCTGTGGAGCATCACAGCAGTGACGAAAACCTAGTGATAATGTTGCATAGTCATTCTCAATTTCAAGGATTTTGTCACGCATTCCACATCCAAATGGAAAAAAATTAAATGAGTAATAACATCAGACATTACTCTAGAATAGCTTCAGAAGCTCGTTTTCAATTCGTCCTCTGCTTAGGAAGATCTTGCAAGACTTCTGTTGTTGACAACTGTTTTCCATCAACACAGTTTTCATAGTCAGTATATGTACTGAATCTCTTACATAAAGTGCTTGCATATTTGTGCCATGTTCGGCACAATGAATTCATAGAATTCACTCTCACATAATTTACACTTCTGTGGCTTTTTCCAAGCGTGTCTCTTGGCTGCATTTTGAGAGCGTCACTCCGTGTAAATGCTTTTTTGTTACATAAAGTGCATTCACACATTGTGGGTTCATGTATGGCGTTTCTGAAGGCATGTCTGTGTAAATGATTTTTGACATAGTTACATTGCATGCGCATAATTTTTTTCCAGTGTAGTTTCTTACATGTCATATGAGAGCAGCACAACTGTGTGCAATCCTTTGTGACATAAGCAGCACTTGGATGGATTTCTCTGTTGTGGGTTTTTATACGGTGATCAAGGACACTCTTCTGTGTAAATGCTTTTGTGATATACATTGCAAATTATGGTTTTTTCTCCAGTGTGGGTTTTTTAAATCATTCTAGATGAGTTTTCTTTGCAAATGCTTTGTAACATAAATTACATTTTTATGGGTGTTTCCAGTCTGGGTTCTTTTATGGTGTTCCAGATGAGTTTTCACTGCAAATGCTTTGCGACATAAATTACATATTTATGGTTTTTCTCCAATGTGTGTTCTTTTATGGTATTCGAAATGAGTCTTCTGTGCAAATTCTTTGTGACATAAATTGCACTTGTATTGTTTTTCTCCAGTGTGGGTTTTTGCATGGTAGTCTAGAACACTCTTCTGTGCAAATGATTTGTGACATAAATTGCACTTTAATGGTTTTTCTCCAGTGTGGGTTCTTCTATGGCATTCCAGAGTAGTCTTCTCTGCAAATGCTTTGTCGCACAAATTGCACATGTAAGGTTTTTCTCCAGTGTGGGTTCTTTTATGGCGTTCCAGATGAGTCTTCCATGCAAATGTTTTGTGACAAAAATTGCACATGTATGGTTTTTCTCCTGTGTGGGTTCTTTTATGGCATTCCAGATGAGTCTTCCGTGCAAGTGTTTTGTGACATACATTGCACATGTATGGTTTTTCTCCAGTGTGGGTTCTTTTATGGCGTTCCAGATGAGTCTTCCATGCAAATGCTTTGTTACATAAATTGCAACTGAATGGTTTTTCTCCAGTGTGTGTGTTTGTATGGTAGTTTAGAACACTCTTCTGTGCAAATGATTTGTGACATAAATTGCACATGTATGGTTTTTCTCCAGTGTGGGTTCTTTTATGGCATTCCAGATGAGTCTTCCATGCAAATGTTTTGTGGCAAAAATTGCAAATGTATGGTTTTTCTCCAGTGTGGGTTCTTTTATGGCATTCCAGATGAGTCTTCCATGCAAATCTTTTGTGACATAAATTGCACATGTATGGTTTTTCTCCAGTGTGGGTTCTTTTATGGCGTTCCAGATGAGCCTTCCATGCAAATGCTTTGTGACATAAATTGCACATGTATGGTTTTTCTCCAGTGTGGGTTCTTTTGTGGCATTCCAGATGAGTCTTCCGTGCAAATGTTTTGTGACATAAAATGCACATATACGGTTTTTCTCCAGTGTGGATTTTTGCATGGTAGACTAGAACACTCTTCTGTGCAAATGATTTGTGACATAAATTGCACTTAAATGGTTTTTCTCCAGTGTGGGTTCTTTTATGGCTTTTAAGAGTAGTCTTATCTGTAAATGATTTGTGACATAAATTGCACATATATGGTTTTTCTCCAGTGTGGGTTCTCTTATGGTTTTCCAGATTAGTCTTCCCTGCAAATGTTTTGAGACATAAATTGCACTTGTATGGTTTTTCTCCAGTGTGCGTTCTTTTATGGATTTTCACACTGGATTTCCATGTAAATGTTTTGTTACATAAATCACATATGTATGTCTTTGGTTTGTTGTGGCTACTTGCTTGCATCTTGAGATCGTGAACACAGCTGGACTTATTTATAGATTGAATTTATTACTGCTTTTCAATGTTATTGCAAACCTATCATGAATTAGAAAATGCAACAGTTAAAATGAAAATATTAAAGGAAGATGGCATGCAATAGGAAACTGAAGACAAAGAATAATGAAGTCCTACTTGAGAATGCAAAGTCGTGAATTACAAGTATGCAGAAATTGCAGATATATCACAAGGATGATGTTAGAGGGTGCATGGTAGTCTAGTCAGTCTTGTTGTCAAGACCTTAAACCTCAAGACCAAGACCAAGACCAAGACCTTGAACCTCAAGACCAAGACCAAGACCAAGACCTTGAACCTCGATACCAAGACCAAGACCAAGACTTCGAACCTCGAGACCAAGACCAAGACCAAGACCTTGAACCTCAAGACCAAGACCAAGACCAAGACCCAAAAAAATCGAAATCAGGTCAAGACTTCAAAAAATTGTCAAGTCGGAATATTCGCTATTTTAATGAAAACATGAGTCTTTTATTTTATTCAAGCAAATTAACTTTAAGTGAAAACTGCAGAGAAATCCGAATTTGTATTCAAAAGTCCTTCATGCAACCTCTTATACCAAATGCCTTTTGTATTTTATAAAAAAAACAATTCGCTCAGAATTTTCTGACCAAGATGTAGGGCCTCATAAAAATTTCGCCATGTGAAAAAATACGTTCTACAAGTGCTGAAGTCGCTGACACACACAGAGTAGCTTTTCAAGCACTGGATGTAAATGTACAGATAGTGAGTCCTTTTGAAATCTTCCCATGGTTTATCATACCGTCTGATACAGAATAACTGTTCCTGCTGCCAATGGGTTTTCCTCACCAACATGACTTGTATCCATCCATAGATATTGGTCGTATGATGCAAGCAGGCTTGATACAGAATTCTTGAGTTCTGTTAAATGACTGTTCATATTAACAGCCGGTCTTGGTCTTGGTCTTGCGAGACCAAGACCAGGACCTTGAACCTCAAGACCAAGACCAAGACCAAGACCTTGAACCTCAAGACCAAGACCAAGACCAAGACCTTGAACCTCAAGACCAAGACCAAGACTTTTAAAAACGAACTCGAGTGCACTCGAGACCAAGACCTTGGTCTCGAGGACAACAAGACTGAGTCTAGTGCAGCCAATGTGTCACTGGAGAGATGACTTAAAAACTGGAAGGCTTTTCTGTTACCATCTGTAAATGTGAGATCACTGAACTGATATTTGAATGTTTTCTTATCCTTTGTAAATGTGTAATTACGCTTCCACGATTTTGTGATAGAAAATTTGGAATAGGGAGTCTACATGTAGCAACACAAATTCATGATTGAATACGATTATTTTCTAATGCCTATTTAAAATACGGTAAAGAAGGGCCAGTAAGCAGTAAATAGTAGCCACCTCGAGATCTGGATAATACAATTATTGGAAAAATTAATAACCGTGATCCTAGCCATAAAACAGCATAAAGCAAATGAAAATATGCTGCATAAGGCGTACAAGGAAAGATCTCTTATAAATAATATACAAGAGAGAAACAGGAAGTGGATTGCTCATATATTGAGTGGGTATTCCCTATTAAGAACTATCACAAAGAAAAGAATAGGGAGAAGAGAATGAGAGGAAGACCTAGAAGGATGCTGGTGGACTGGATGACGGTGGATGGATACAGTTTACTGAGTAAACTAAAGGAGAAAGCTTAGCATCGAGAGGGGAGGAGCCAGTCGACGTTTGAACCTGCCCAAAGACAGAGGACTAAACTTGCAAGATCCTTGCCAAATCTAACCCTGTGTGGAATCTCAGAGTGCAGTGCCATAGAACATAGTGTTTGCTAATATTGTATTTCGCTAAAATTTACAAATTTACAATGTCTAAAACTTTGAAAAGGATACCATTTGTAATTACAAGTCACTGCATTAAAAGAAACAAGGTTTATTTTTCCAAAGGAGCTACATTCTATGCTTTCAGACACAACTGTAATTAGTTCATATAATTTCACACAGACTGCAAGACAATTACGGCAAACAGTTCTGTTCTGTTCTCAGCCATCCTCGAAGCGAAGGTTGGCCGCGTCATGCACAATCCTTCTCCATTGTTGTCTGTTCCCAACTCCATGATCTCATGTCATCCATCTGTGGCTGTTGCCACCGGCTCCCTGTTTTTGTTTGCCTACAGCCTACAGCCGCCTGACTGGCCTACAGCCTTCTGACTCGCTACCGACTCGCCTACAGCCTACGGCCTCCTGACTCGCTAACTACTCGCCTACAGCCTACTGACTCGCTTAAAGCCTCCTGCCTCGCTACTGGCTCGCCTACAGCCTCCTGCCTCGCTACCGACTCGCCTACAGCCTCCTGCCTCGCTACCGACTCGCCTACAGCCTCCTGCCTCGCTACCGACTCGCCTACAGCCTACAGCCGTTGACTCGCCTATGGACTCGGTGACTCGCCTACTGACTTCTGACCCCGCCTCATGACTCCTCTTCGCTATATAAGGACAGTGCAGGACGGTACGATGCCAGTCCTAAGCCTGAATAAAGAAGGAGGGCGACGCTAATGATCTTTGTTATCATAGTGTCGTTAAACTGAAACTACTAGTACGATGGAGTGTGCAGTGTAGTGTGTAAGAGGACGATACGTCAACGCAGGACAGTGCAGTGTATAGGCCTAAGACGGACAGTCGATCAATTCGCGGTTTGTTCATGGACTTTGGGGATAGAACTGTTATTCGGCAGGTCTTTCTTTTGCGATGTTTTATTAATTTTTTGAAAGTACAGTGCGGACAATTTATATTAATTATCTTTGAGTTCTTTTAATAAAGTGTTTTCAAGCTGTTATCGAAGTCTCTTGCTGACCGCGGCGCCGAACACACAGGGACTACAGTAGCCTAGCGAGGTTAGGCATCCTGGTAAGAAGCTAGAGAACCCCAGGAAACGTAACACATCCAATTCGTTTTTGGTCTTCCACGGGGACGAGAACCTGGCATTGTGCCTTGGATGATCTCATTTTCCAAACATCTCTCATCCTTCCTCATGATGTGGCCGTAGTTTGCCAGTTTCATTTCCTTTAGGCCTACAGATTTACGAAGATTTCTCTCTATACACCAGCAGTTTCAAGAACGGCAAAGAGTAAGATCTTGAAATCAGCACATCTGATTGCATAGCCTAGATAACCGGAGTAGTTAAGTTTCGCTAAATTAAAGAAAATTCCGAGTTAGCCTAAGTTAGCCTAACTTGCATTCGTCAGTATGCGTAATAAGGGCCCAGGCTATTAGGATGAGATTACAAATCGAAGGCAATGGTTGGTGTAATAAAAGATATATAGACTAAATACACATAATAGTTATTACTTACACACTGTGTGTAGCTTCCTTAGCTTAGAAATAGAACGAAATATGCTTCACCTGCATATAAGAGCAGAAGACGAAATTAACGTATCAAAAAGTAGTATTATATATATTATATAATAACGAATATTAGTTATGAATCGTTTCCTTTACGAATAAATAACAGGTACCAACCGTTTCACAAAATTTCGTTCCAAAATGCGAAAATACTAGTCGTAATCGTAAACTCAAAACTTATAAAGCGCCACTTGAAAGCCAAGCGCAGGGCACCAGCTTATTCACGAGCGCTGCGTCAAGTCAGAGCGGTTTTCAAAAGGGTAGTCATAGGAGGTCAGAGTCCAGTTCCGAGGGGTCCAGGTTAAGAGAGGGCAGAACAGTTGTTATGGAGGGCGCCGAAGTAGACTACTTTCCTCATCCATCCAAAACGCTTCAGAACTGCAGGTCAGGCAGGCTGATGAACGCCTATTCGTCCTATGCCCAGTCTTGTTGTCAAGACCTTAAACCTCGAGACCAAGACCAAGACTTTGAACCTCGAGACCAAGACCAAGACCCAAAAATCACATTAAGTCCAAGACTCATTTTCCTTTAAAAAAATGTCAAGTCGGACTACTCGCTGTTTTAATGAAAACGTGAGTCTTTTATTTTATTCAGGCAAATTAACTTTAAATGCCGGTTGCAGAGCATTCCGAATTCGTATTTACAAAAGTTCTTCATGCAAAATGTTATTCCAAATGCCTTTTGTATTTTATAAAAACCAATTCGCTCAGAATTTTCTGACCAAGACATGCCTTGTGGGGCCTCATAACAATTCCGTCATGTGAAAGAATACGTTCTACAGGTGCTGAAGACGCTGTAACACACAGTAGCCTTTAAAGCACTGGATGTAAATGTACAAATTGTGAGCCTTTTTGAAATCCTCCCATGGTTTATCAAACCGTCTGGCTTCAGAAAAAGTCTCGGCGGGGCTTCCAGACACAGCGCAACTTAACCGCTGTTGCCGCTGGTTTTTCTGACCAACAAGACTTGCATCTGTCGGTAGGTATTTGTCGTAGGCTATGATGCAAACAGGCTTGATAAATTTTTAAATTCTTGAGTTTTGTTAAATGACTGTTCATGTTGACAGCCGGTCTTGGTCTTGGTCTTGCGAGACCAAGACCAAGACTTTGAACCTTAAGACCAAGACCAAGACTTTTGGTCTCAAGACCAAGACCAAGACCAAGACTTTTAAAAACGAACTCGAGTGCACTCGAGACCAAGACCTTGGTCTCGAGGACAACAAGTCTACCTATACCATAGAAAGGTTCCTGTGACTGTTGTTCCCAAGAAAACAACAAGCTGGTTCTTCAACTAGTTCAATGCATGCTTTATATAAACATTTATTAACCGTCACAGTCTCTACATGTTACCAATTAATCGAGATCCGAGTTAATTACACGAATTGCTGAGATCTGTTTTTAAAATCCGTGTAATCCTCTCACGTTTGTGTCGATAGGAATTTCTGCAATAGACGAATATTTGATTTGATTTCATTTAGGTCGAATTTGAGGCGATGGATCAGATGAGTCATGGTAGGAATTCTTGAAAAGGTGCGACTTTAGTTTTGAGCGGAAAGTCCGGGGTGATATAATTATTGTAACGTTCCTTTAGCGCATTTTAAGACGCTTTACCGGTGTATTAAAAACCGAAACAATAGGCCTAAGCTTTAATCAACGTACACAAACACTACAACGACTTTAATGCTAATTTTAAAAAAACGCATAAACAACGTTACATCATCATTACCGTAAGATTTCATTTACGCCTTATTAGACGTTTTTAGCAGTGTAATAAAAACTAACAATGCAGCGTTTAGGCCTAGGCGGCTAGGCCTATTCACTGTTGCACACAAACGCTACAACAACCGTTAGCGTTAACGTCGTTACCATACTGCCAGAACAAAGTTTGATTTTCGTGATCGTAACGTTTTTGTAACGTTTGCATGTGTACAGCGTTTCATTAATGTAAGAAACTGACAGCGTTTTATACGTTTTATAAAGTTTTACGTAACCGTTAGATCAACGTGTGCGCAGACCATATTTCAACGTAACATTAACTTTTATGTGCGTCAGAATCATCATCATCATCATCATCATCATCATCATCATCATCATCATCATCATCATCATCATCATCATCATCATCATCATCATCATCATCATCATCATCATCATCATCATCATCATCATCATCATCGTCACCATCATCATCACCATCATCGTCGTCGTCGTCGTCGTCGTCATCAGAGTCGTCGTCATCATCTATTTTCTCAATCATAACGCCAAGAGCTGTCGCTAAATTTTCCACTGACTCCAAGCAAAACACGGTCGCAAAGCGAGGCTGTATAATTTTGATTTAGTAGACAATATGCTATCTACCCGGCCGATGATTTATGTTTGTCCTCTAGACCCGATCACCCATTCACTTAAGTCATTCGCTACTAAATTCCACCGTACACGACCGGTAGTGAAATTCGAACGACTGACGCAGAGGCGACTCACCAGCATGGCTGACGCCATCTGGTGGGGTCAACGGGGATCGCCGACCGACTTCGAACGAGCGTTAATGGCGGCACTGGCTTCCTGGCAGAGGCCGAGGGTTTGGCGCGCAAAGCCGATGGATTGATGGGTGGATATCGGGAGTCAGACTTCCCTCTCGTCCGTCGGGGATTTGCCCGACCGTTTCTAAATGCACAGCGAATGACAAGCGCAGAGCAATCTTACCATGGCTCTCGCACGCATGACGGAGCTTCCTTTGGACCTAGATCGCCTTGCACATAAAGATGGAATGGTAGTAGTAGTGGTGTGGTAGTAGTAGCAGTAGTAATAGTAGCAGTTGTAGTAATACCCTGCCAGCATGCCCCTTGGAGCCCATAATAGGACTCATATATGGATCCCACCTAATGCTCATGGATAAGTTGGCAGGTAGTTGTGGTATAGTAGTGGTACTAGCAGTAGTAGTGGAAGTAGTGGTAGCAGTATATATATATATATATATATAATATATATATATATATATATATATATATATATATCAACAGCAGATAATTCGTAGAATGCATTAAATAGCGCATACAGTCTGCAGCTATGCCGTGTATGATCTTGTATACATTGTATTTCATTGCAACGCATTTAAAGATTTCTACAGCGCCTCTCTCAGTAGGACCTAATCAGAGACGCTCCCTGCAGTGCGAGGAGCCCCGAGGTAAAGGAAAAGATCTAAGAGAGCAGATTGAAGCAGCAAGACGCCAGTAAGGAGCGTGGAACGATTAGCCGGTGGGAAGTCACATCAAAGCGATCGAGGGACCAATCCATGCAAAAACATAATACCGAGCCATGGCAGTCCAAGACCGAGGGACAAAGAGGTCGAGCCGATCCAGAGAGCGGAGAGGACGTAGTGAGGCAGCCGAGATGGGGAGGAGAATAGAGTCACGAAGGTAGGTTGGGGCTTGACCCAAGAACGACCTGTAAATAAGAATGTGTCTGTGTATTCATGTAAATGTGCACGTGTGCATGTATGTATGTACATGTAAGTATGTATGTAAGTATGTATATGTAACTATGAATGTATGTAAGTAAGTAGGTAAGTATATAAGCATGTATGTATGTAAGTAAGTAAGTAGTATGTAAGAATGTATGTAAGTATGTATGTAAGTATGTATGTATGCTAAAGAAGAGGTGCTATATAAATACCAGAATGAATTAGTGAATTAATAAAATGTCTGAATTGCATCTTAAGGTGCCATGGCTGAAAAGTGTGCTTAGCAGAATAATTCGTTGGCTTTGCGTTAAAGCCAACGGATACTACATACTACATGTATGTTCATGCACTGTGATTCCCAAAGGCGGTCCAAGTGACCGTCCAACACGATTACACGATTGAAGTAATTGTGGGCTCAAACGGATTTGCGGAGGTCTGCCATCTGCAGAGCCTCAGTCCCAACATGCAGAAGCGCGCCTCCCTCGAACTGAGTCAATTTGAGAATGGAACGCAAAGCCAACGGATGTATAACAGGCACGTGTCATGGATGATACTGTCTATAGAGTGTATGTCATTGTATGAGATAGTCTTTGGGTCGAACTCTATAGATATAATCACGAAATCTGCTCAGACTTAATATGCCCCAACATGCCTCGTGAGTTAACTGTTTTGAATCTTCCGTTTGAAACACTACGTCGTTGCAATCACGTGCTGTGTTACAATTAACTCTGTTCTGCGTAACAATGTTTTTTCAAATTGCCTCAAAACGCACATGCTCACATCAGGCAATTAGCTATGTTTGTGAAGCATCTAAATGCACCAGAGTAAGTGTAGACCTATATATATGAATGAATAATGCTTGTTCTGCAGCAGTTAAGTGATATAGGCCTAACTTGATATAATGCGTGTTGGCTGTCTTGTATCCAATCTTCTTTAATCGTACCTTCAGTAAAATGGTTGGAGACCGCAATTCGTACATAATTATGTAAAATGTTCACGTTTGATCTGGAATCTTCTTTAGTGTCGTTATCGTAACGCACAAGGCAATGCATGCGCAAGGCAATGCATGTACAAGGCAATGCATTCACAAAACAATGTATGCACAAGGCAATGCATACACAAGGCAATGTATGCACAAGCAATGTATTCACAAGGGAATGTATGCACAAGGCAATGTATGCACAAGCAATGTATTCACAAGGGAATGTATGCACAAGGCAATGCATGCACAAGGAAAAGGAGCATTAGAATAGCTGCTTCTGAGAAGAAGGGCCTTCAGAATCGCGATCCTTCAGAGCCAATCAGTTGAGATGCATGGGACCCGAGGGATCGGAGGAGAGGGGATGCGGAGGATACGGAGGCTGCAGACATCAGAGCTACGATTCGATTGCATCCGAGACTTCTGGGACCCATCTGCATCAACACCGTAGCGAATTTATCTCGCAATTTGTTCGCTAACTATCCATTATTTCTTGCGACCCACCTGAGACTTGAGATCTGTTGCAACACGTGTCAAGTGGACAATGCGCTTCAACGCGTTGGCTTCAAGGACAATTTGCTCACCTCCGAGAGAAATCGATAGCTCCAGACTCGGTTTGTTGAAACGCTGTGTTTCTGTGTTCGAGTTTTGTTAGTTTTGTTATTTGTCTTATCCGAGATAAGTTACACAAGATCTCTCGGGAGTTAAAAACATTTCCGTAAAATAAGAAAATAATGGAACTGCTAGATCTTGTTAAGACCCATGCGAAGCAAAAGCACCAAGAGAGACAGTGGCGTCAAAGATTATAATGACAGTGTGCTGGAGAAGGCGTCGTGTTATTATTATTATTATTTTTACCCGAGGTATATAATGATCCCTCAGGTGCAAGATACTAATTAATTATGTTGACTCTGGAGTGGCCGTCCTGGTCAAGATTCGGAAGAACAAAAGTGCTGTGGAAGGCGACTGCGTTGAAACGTTGAATTACAACGGACAGGCGCTTTAACAGATAGCTGGTTTCCCTTGGGTCTCCAGAGATTTGGCTCAGAAGACGTCCAAGGTCTGAGAGGAACGCCTGTCCCACGGCGTTAGCTGGTCCCAAGGTTTCAAAAGCCAATGGAACAAAATGGTAGAAATGCATCAGTTCGGTGTACTTGGCGTTTTTCCTGGACTCAGCCAGTTCCGCTGCACCTCCCGCCCAAGTGGAGGTTGTGGGCAGATAAGAAGGGGCTACTGTGTCTGCCACAGTGACGTCCCAGGTCAAACAACGACCCGAGCGCCATGGTATTAAATTAAGGCCATCTGGTCTTATTATAATAATCTGGTCGTTATTATTATTATTATTATTATTATTATTATTATTATTATTATTATTATTATTATTATTATTATTATTATTATTATTATTATTATTGTTATTATTATTATTATTAGTATTATTATTAGTATTATTATTATTATTATTATTATTATTATTAATGGAGAAAAAGTTTGGTATATTGTCTCGAAAAAAACACTTGTTCACGCAAAAGACTCATGTAACTTTGTACTATTCATGGCTAATGGCTTATTGTTTTGTATCATGTATAGTAGGTTACTCACTGTATATTGCCCATCGAAGTCATTAACAAACTGATAATGTGTATCAGTCTAAGCCTAGTTTATTGTCGGTTAAGCTGATGGTTGTTTCCGCGTTACCTCAAAACTGATGATCACTTCACCAGATCTTCATTTAACAAGTATGGTATGGTACGTGTTTCGCTCGTACCAAAACAGGACAACTGTTCACTGTGATCACAAGACCCACTCAGTGAAACCTTGCGTCTGCAGACCTAACTCACTTTTGCCAACCATCACCGCTTTAAGACTGATGCAGGCCCGGGTTAACCATTGGAACACACGGAGCACGTGCTCCGTGGCCCCTGACGACCAAGGGGCCCCCAAATATGAGTCCAAAGCGCGAACAAGTGAAGCGAAATCTCGAAGTGTTAACTAACACCCCAAAACTGACAACGTTCTTTCAAAATGGTAGTATAGGCCCTACTGTGTCTGATAGTGTGCCTGTGACTGTGAGTGGAAAGGCTAGTGATGGTATAGTGAGCTGGAAATAGTCGGCAGATCGATCGATCGTTGACGAAATTGACGATGGTGCGCAAATTAATTTGAGTTCTAAGGACAGCGTACATGAAAATGAGATGTCTGCATTTTGTCAGTTTGAAATAATGTCTTCCTTATGAGGCCGCAGAATCAGAAGTGCTTGCAGGCTGTGAAACTCAGAGTTACTCATGAACAGTCTGAAGACAAAGCAGTCGCAGCAAATATCAGTTTATTTCAAATTTATTATTAATGATATGATACTAAATATACTATGTAAAGGAATGGCTTTACTGTGAAAATACAACAAGGTACGGACAGTACGGTTTCATTCTGTAAAATACAAAGTAGACCTACAATTCTATTTTGCAATTTTCAAATACTTTTCAAAAGTATTCTAATAGTGTATTTTCAAGATATAATTATATGTCACCTGTGTCAGTGTAACGAATACTACTATTACAGCTATAGTAGGCCCCTTATTTGCTATTATTTCTCAGGGACCAGTGATGGGGAAAATACTTTTAAAAAGTATTTTGAGTACGAGTATAAATACTTGCTCACAAAAGTATTTAAAATACAAGTTTAAAATACAGTATCATACAAGTATTTTAAATACAAGTATAAAATACTTGCCTGGAAAAAGTATTTTAAATACTAAGTACGAGTACTTCAGGCCAAAGTTTATCACAAATGGTCAAGTCATATAAAAATGAGACTGAAATTCTTAATATAGAATATTGAACACTAGCAAAACGTTTGTCCAGTTCTGCAGTCAAATCGCACTTAGGCATTGGCCTTGATTATCAGTAGTTGCTGAAAATGCTTGTCATTTAAGCGATCACGTCTTGGCAATGAAATTAGAGATCCTTTGGAGAACAACCTATCACCAGAGGCATACAAGTCTCTAAAAGGTGGTTTCTCGACAGTGCATATTGGTCTAACTTCTTCAACAATAATTATAGTTCATGATTAGCTCATTAACTCTGTCTTGCTGATCAACTTGACTGAGTCTGCATTGGGAAAAACCAGTTGTCGATGACTACTGGTATCAAATTTAGGACTCTTGGAACAGCTGGACATGCTTGTAGTTGCTAATTCATCTACAGTTGTACATGGCAGCCTCTTATGTTCAGTATAATCGGTGAACTTGCTCTTGTGTGCATTCTAAAACACATTATCAGCATTATTTTCTAAAGTATAGTTTCTCAGCATACCAAATTATTAAAATGTTATTTCATTGCTTCTATTATATCTGCCAGGTTAGTCGGTGTGAAAATGAGTTGCAAAGCAACTGTAATGAAGGACTTGCTCAATGTCTATACACAGTAACCATTTCGGGCAAGGATTTAAGCCTCCAACCCGTAATCTTAGCATGTCAAAAATCGCTTTAACAGGAGATATCACTATCTGAAATGAAATCTCACTCACAATAAATACCCACTTTGTTAACGGGTTAAGTCACGTAGTTATATTCAAGCCTCGTTAGTGAAAGACCAACAAGTAAGCGGGAACAGCTCATGAAAGTCTATGAGTCTATGGCTATGAGTGTTACAAGAGTGAACAATTTTTCTTATACTTTACGGCAATTTTACGTCTGAAATTATCACTTGCAAGTTTTTAGAAATAAAACGCTTCCGGGACGCAAATTTACAACTGGGATGCAAAAGAACAGGTAAACACAGTGCTCAAATTCCTTACCTTCAAATGTTTCAATAAGTTCGATGTAGCATTAGTTCGTGCACTAAGCAGTTTGTTTGGACAAAGCAGACACTGAACAACAACGATTTTACCAGTTTGTTTAACAATAAAAAAATTTGCCATCTAAAATAGCTGGTGAAACCATCGACGTCGATGGGTGAAACAGTCTTGCTTCCTTAGATTCCGCCATTTGTTCAAAGCATAGATATAATAAGCCATGTTCACGAGCATCGATATCTATATTTAGACCACAGAAATATAGGTATCGATGGTAGTTCCAACCAGCAGTTGAATGATCCAAGCCCAACAAAAACAGCCCACTAGAAATTGCAGGCCTTGTGCATGCAACAATTGTTGTCTTGTTAATGGTTATTAATGAGAAATAAAAGTATTTTAAAAAAGTATTTTAAAATTACAATTTAAGTACGAGTACTTCCAAAAAAGTATTTTAAGTAAAAGTAGAAGTACAGTCATTCCAAAGTATTTTAAATACAAGTACAAGTATTTAGAAAGTATTTTAAGTAGTATTTTAAATACTAGTATTTAAAATACTTCCCATCACTGTCAGGGACAGACATCGATCTCATGTCTATAGTTACTTTAGTATGCTGTAAAGCTCTGAGCCCCTTTTTTTAGTTCAACACATTGCATTTTATCCATATTTCTGATTCAAAGTTCAACAAGAAGAATGCTTGGAAGTATGAATATGTAATATAGTTGAGCATTAGATTAATATATACATTCGGAGTTTCTCAATAACACTAAGCATATAATTCTAGACCTAACTCTCTATTTAATCTACTTATACCAGCACGACATTATATTAGAATTAATATTATGTTTGCTGAGATAGTTTATTTATATTACCCTCCCCGTGGAGAAGAGTTTCGGTCCATTCATGGTTCCCATTCTTCGCTAGTTCTTGATGAATCTTTGATGTACTTTTAACGTGTTGAGTAGTTGTCGCACATCTTCACCTTATTGTTCGTAGTTGAGTAGAAATCATTCAATCTGACCACTTCGTCAAATAAATTTCATTTGTATTTTACCAGAACGTTAGAGTTCGAATTATCTCTATAGCATTCGCTTTCCCAAAGAGTTCAATTGACAATTAATGTGTCAATCCACACGTCTCGACGGTATTGTCCTTCGAACGTTTCGCAAAGCTTTTTCACGACAACGTTTTTATTCAAGTTCGCCTCATCGATTCTTTCACTCGACCGTAACTTAGTCGATATTCAATCGAATTTCGTAAAGTTCGTTTCAAATCGTTCCTAGTACGATGTACTATAAAACTGTCGAATAATACGAGCGTTTTCTTCCCTACACTCGAGTTTTTTCAGTTAATCGGCCTTAACTCTCTCGCCATCAACCCTTCACATCGCTTGCGATACGACACAACTGCCAAGTCATCAGCAGACGACCGAAGATCGGATCTCGGCGCCTCGTAATTAATGATTCTCCAAACCGCTAGTTTCCCCCTAACTCTACATCTGCTTATAGTGCTGGTATTTTCGTATGGTTAATTACTTGAATAATCAATGCATAACAAGTATGATGCTAAATCACTCATGTCACGTTATTTTCTCACATTCTTAATTAAAGGCTGAGTGTATTTGTGTGAGAAAAGTACATACGTTACAGTCAGTCTGTAATATTTTATTTCTGTAAAATAAGCTACTTTTGCAAATATTAATAAGCTAGTTCACCTTTATTTTTCACGCAAGGCACGACGGGAACGACGTTCACACACAAAGTAAAACATGGCGGATCGCTTAGAATCGTTGAATGACTTCAATCGATGGAAGGTGGAGGATTTAAAGAAATATTCAAAAGAAAGAGGTCACAAAATGAGATAAGACCATTTGGAGCAATAGCAACTAGATAGGCCTACTTGAGGGTGTTATGGTGTTTATAGTCAGACCATGTGGCTGCTTGCAAATAAAGGTCACGTGGTCTGGACAGTTTTGCAATTGGACTTAATTTTTGTTTATTCTGGACTTTAAACTGTGCTTAGAACCCGCAATTAACAATCGCACACAAGCGCATTTTATTGTTACACTATGAACGGCTAATCAGTCAAATATTTTTTAATATCTGTGTCAAACAGATCATCGGCAACGGCATGCTTCAGTTTGTGTGTGAACGGCCGGAAGTGAAAGCAAAGTGGCTGCGCATGCGCATTGATAATGGTGAACTGGCTTATTACATTGCATAACAGTGACACTACTGTCAGTATAAAAACCTAAAATAGCCGTAAATAAATTTTAGTGCTTTGCATTTCTTATAACTTTTGATATTTATCTGATTCATTCAATTCTGTTCACACAATTAGGACCTAAAATTTGAGCTAGTTAGTTGTGAGTCTTATGTGAGCTGAACTTAAGGTGCTAATACATGTATGATCACCGTGATGCAGTGACAGGGTCGCTTTAGCCTGCTGCCTGTATCCATAACCCGTTTGCGCGTTTGTTGACATGCAGTTTGATGATGAAAAAGCAACTGTGAATACTGACTAGTGTAAAATAATAAATTTGACAATCCATTTACTGACTTTTGCACTGAGCTGTTGCTCTGTAATAATACGAATATGCATCAGTAAAATTAATGTGCTTAGGGCCTAGGCCTACTGTTATTGTTGAATTTGTTGTTGATGGGAGTCTGAGCAGATTTGAATATTAGTAATATAGGGAAGGGAAAGGAAGGGAGGGAGGTAGGGAGGGGAGAAAGGGAAGAGGAAGGAAGGGAAGTAGGGGCCCCAACGTGACAGAGTGCTCCAGGGCCCCAGGGCCCTTAACACGGGCCTGGACTGATGTACAATATTACTTGTTGATCGCATTAGATATTTATTTCTGGGAAACGTATTTCACATGCATGCATGTTTATGCGTACACGACAGGGCGTTCATGTTCATATTTTAATCGATTGAATCTAAAGCTGTTCTCGATGGTTAGATACACTAGACCAGTTAGCATATTGGTTATAGCAGAGTTTTTCAAACTGTGGTCCGCGGACCCCTGGGGGTCCGCGAAGGATATGGCGGGGGTCCGCGAGAGCGTTCTGAAAATAATGTGATGCTTAACATTGCATGGTTTTAGCATTAACAGCCTGTGTTTTTAAATTCATACGCTACTTATAGTATGCCTGTAGCTGTATGATCCACAAGGATCCAATTGGGTATTCGATGCAATTGGGTTTTGTGATGCTGCTGATAGTTATTCTTTGCGTACTAGGGCCTACAGTGACGTAAATAAGATGTAGTCTTATGGTCACGTTACATTTCTAGCCTAATAAAACGTGTGTTTTAATAAAATTTAATATATAATTTCTGCTACTCGACTGCTAATCATTTCTGCACCCAATGTAAGCGCGATGTATTTGAAGCCTTCATCTACAACTAGATTCCAAAAAGGTTTAAGATCGATATTCACAAAACAAACTTTGAAAGTCTGCAAGTGTTTCATTTAGAAAATCAACACTGAATATGAGTCTGGTTGTTTTTTCAATGGAAGAAACACTGAAGCTCTAGCTAGGACGTAGTTGTGTTTACATAAACGCTATATTTTCTTCTCATTGTAACTCTGGACTGACTTGGGTTTTCTGAAAAAACAAACTTGCTCTATAGTCTGTAGCATTAAGTATAATAATTACAGGACACAGCTAGTTAGCTAAAAAAATGTCTAGTGGTTCCTCCAGTGAAGGCTTCATTTGCAATATGCTGGTCTATTTCCTGATTGTGTACTCTGGACTTGTAGAATTAGAAATTTGTGGAATTGGCCTGATTTAAGCCTTTAAATGAACGATAATACAGAGATTTGCAAAGCATAGGCCCTATCCCTATTTCGTTCACGTTCGCTGTTACATGCTAACTATATAATTTTGCTGTTTGTATTATGGATAACTTTCTGAAACGTAAGAAAACAGTGCTTAGGCCTATCCAAAATGGCACCAATTATGGACAGTTTTTGCAAAGCAAAGCAAGCACATCCCTCTCGCTGACATTACTGGTTTTTGGCGAAACCGATGCTATTCATTTCTTTTAAAAATCACTGTGTTCCGTAGTTATTGCAGGGAGTTAATAACAATTTATTTAGTGTTACTTTTCATATTATAATAGTCCTTAGCGTCATAAATAAGCAAGCGTGTATTGTGGAAATAGTCTGTCTGCCTGTTATTTTTTTATTAAATTTTAAGTGACAGGGGCCTAAATTTTGCTTTGTAAATACTGGGGTCCGCGAGCTATACCTAGAAAAAATAGGGGTCCCTGGTCCAAAAAGTTTGAAAACCTCTGGGTTATAGCGTACGTTCCATGCCCCACTGTATGTGCGGTTACGGGTTTGCATACCGATATTGGCTTAGTTCAGAGATTTGAATCTTGGGTTAGAATGGTCCTTAAACGAGGATCTTAAATGACGTAGCGCCTATTCACAAGGATAGAGGTGGTGAAGGATCTCATTCGATAAGTTCATTGAAAAAATGAAGAATGTCGAGGTCGTATGATCGCTATTGGAAAACGTTTACATTTTTAACTTTTACACGATCATCGATGTGAGACTGTAAATAAGCACAGCATTTGAGGTTAAGCCCAGTGTTAGATGTAGTGCAGGACTCGCCATAGCACAGGGACCCCTCTGGTTTCAGCGCGCGTGGCCCCTAAGGCAGAAAGGAATTAATTATACGTCAATGCACAAATATTTTAAATATTCTCTTAGCGATCATTAAAATATCATTTGGCAGTGATACCGCCACAATTAATCTATTCAATCAAAAAGTATATCAAATAACACTTAAAAACAATAACCGCAACGTCTTGATGTCTGTCATTATCATTATTAATATACGTTATTGTTATTTGTAGTTTTTTTTATTATGTGCAGGATATGCCTAAAATGAATTAACTCGTCTAATGCTGCATTTATCGGCCAGATTGGGGCTGGGGCTCCTTCATGATCGAAATGGCAAGGGCTCAAAAATGGTTCTAATCCGACTCTGGTTAGATGAATGTTGAAATCAACAATTCGTAGCTGTTCAACACTTTAGGAATGGATTATCCGATTCTTTTTGGTACAGTAATCAGAAACAAAGCTGCTCGTAATGGATCAACTGATTTCATTCTAGTCCGAAATGTACAAGACCGTTCCAGATGGATGATCTTGTCGGATCGTGGCCACTGCGCTGCGCGGCCTGCCTCCTTTCAGCTCCGCGAGTAGGATGCGAACTCGTTCCGGATGAGTGGACTCTCCGTTCCGGATGGTGGCTGCGTCCACCTTGCACTGATTCTGACCTTCAGGGCAGACGATCTTGAGTAGTTGTGATCGAAACTTCCTTCCAGCGGCACAGTAGAGGAAGAAGTTCATCGAGTGATTGGTGTACATCAGGAGCTCGGCAATCGTTCGAGCCAACCGGAACTTGGTCGCTTCCTGCTCGTCCTTGGCCGTTGACTTGCGGAAGGTCGTTACGATCAGAATGACGTTCATCGGCAGCGTGGTCAGGAGGAAAGTCATCGAGATCATGAGCAACATGATCGTCAGGCGTGCGCTGGATTCGACGCCTGACGAAGCCGCGGACTCGGATCGCCGGCGTTCCGCGAAGGGTGACGGTCGGCTACGCCCCAGTGCGTGGCGACGGGCACCTGCCCTGAAGACAGCCCTCACGATGAGAGCGTTGAGGACGAGGATGACTGAGAACGGGAGGAAGCAGTACACGCTGGCGTCGAGCCAAGGCCATACACCCAAGGCGAACGATTCGTAGCCTGTCGCCGGTTCACAGCGATTCGTGTAGTTGAACGTGTGGATTTCCGTTGTCCAAAGACTGTGCAGATTGACGGCGAGTAGCAGAACGAAGAGGCCAACGATCAGGCGGAAGGCCTTGGCTGCGTGGCAGAGCGTCAGAGCGCGCAGTGGGCGACAAACGGCCACGTAACGATCGGCCGTCAAGGCCACTATCAACCAGACGGAGTAATCGCTGACGGTGAGTCCGACAACGGAGGTCAGTTTACATGTCCAGTCGGTCAGTTCGCGAACGTAACATCCGGTCAGTGCATCGATCCAGATGGGAAGTAGACCGACGAGGAGGACGAGGGTGTCGGCGATCGATAGAGCCACCAGGTAGCAGTAGGTCGAGACGAGATGGACGCCGGTCTTTGCAAGCACGGCGAATGACAACGCGTTCCCGACGGCTCCCGTCAGCAGAAGCACCGGAGCCACGTAGACGAGGAGCTGCCTCTCGAAGCCCGGTGCGGGAGAAGACACGGTCGACTGGTCGTTGGTGCAGTGGACCGAGACGACGCTCTGGAAGCTCGGCGGGTAGACGGAGTGTCGGCTGAGGCTGCAGATGAGGTCCATCCGTCGAGAGGCGTTCATCGTCTGGTAGACGAACGCTCTGTCTGCGTCGCCGAGGTTCTTCACCATCAGCATCAAAGCTGTTATGTTCTCCAGCAACGGCAACAGGGAACCAGCGTCACCGTCGTCATTCCCAGTCGACGAAGACGATGAGGACAACATCTCCATTGAATTACTACGCAGAAAGAAAACATCCCATGATTGGTTTAGCCATTTATGTTGCGTCTTTTCTTCCTTTTGTTGAAGGTTTTTCCTTCTTCTCAACGCTTCTCCGAATTGTTTCTGACCCTCTCACCGATCTGTCACATTCTTCTATTTTGTCTAAATTTGTTATTGTATACAGAAATAAACCATCTTCGCTTATGCGGCTCCATTTTCAAAAGAAATGTCTACCTTGGTCGAACTTTTCTTCTCAAATATTATCTGAATTCGCTCTCAGCAGTCAAATTAAATTAACACAACTGAATCTGTTTCATTCTTGTGACCCACCATCATAGATGGTGGGTCAGCATCATAGGCGTAGACTCGGGGGGCAGCCGGGGCACGTGTCCCCAATAATTGAGGAGGGGCATTCTCCAAAAATTATCGAGGGAGAATTTCTTTAAATATTAAAATATGTTTCAATATAGACAAACTTCTTCAAAAACAGAAGAAAAAAAACAGAGACAAAGAACTGAAATACTACTAGAAATTAACAATGAAAATAGGAGCTGAGCACTGTGCCCAGTCAAATTTTTCGATGTACATAAATGTAGTTTGTTCCAGAGATACAATGTTGGGAACGGCTTTTTTCAATGTAGGCTACTTGGCAAAGAGGTTTCCATCCTACTCATGATAAGCTATCTGACCCTTATGCACAACCAATGCAACAAGTGTAGAAAGAATAACTAACCCCCCTCATATTTTTTACAAGTTTACGCCACTGCCCACCATACTAGCCCGGCTATAGATACTTAAGTTAGAGCGTAAGTCAAGGCATCTCTGTGCGTGAAGTTCCGTGAAGTTGCCGCTAGCATGAGATTCAAACCTCTGAAATAAGCCGTCATCGGTAGGTTTCCTTATAGGGCGTGGCACTCAAATCAAACGGACAGCAGTGGTGAAGGATCTCACCCGATCAATTAACTTAGAAATGACTTGGGACCATGGGCGGCGATCCCGGGGGGGTCGCGGGGGACAAGACCCCACCTTTAATAGTGGGGGGACACGCCATACATCGGACCCCCCAAATTTTGAAGATACAGCAAAAAGGTGAAGAAATGCAATTGCGTGTGAGGGCGAAAATGAGTTTTCAGTGGTTTTTTGACCAGAAAAGTTGTTTGAGGAGAAGTGTCCCCCCAAATTCCAAGGAAAAAGTAATAGAATTGTGGAAGAGAAGGAAAAAAGGTTAAAAAAAATTTTTTAGAGACGAATTGCCAAAAAGGTCGTCAGTTATTTTGAAGGTATAATAGTAATTGTGAAGATGTCGATGGCTGGAAGCACAAAGGTGCTAAGCGCACTTTTCTTAATTCTAAGAAAACTGAAGTTGAAGTTTTGTTATGTGTTGCTAAAATTCATTATTCAAAATAATTCGATTTGCAATGACTTTTCCAAAAGAAGAGCTTATTGCAGTGTTACAAGTATTTTTATTTTTGCACAAATAATTCTGTTTGTAAAAAAAAATGACTTTGTAAAATTACTGTAAGGAAATATATGCACTTAGGACTTTTGTGCGCTGATGCTGGGACACCTGAAATACTAATTCATGTCAACTGTTTTGACAATTGTTTTAGAAGACCCTTAATAAATACTGTTCTAACTAGCCTTTAAGCATTTGTTAATTTATTAAGCACCACATGATTATATTATTTAATTTTAAAATGTCTTTTAAGCAAAAAAACTCCTAATAATATCAGGAAAATAACCAAAAATAATTTAATTCAAGTATGAGCGACTCTTACGCCGAGTTTTCCTTCAAATTAATGTGATAATCATAGCTGTCATACTTATCATTATAATTAACATCCAATAAAGATTTAAGAAAAAAATATTATAATGAAAATCAAGAAGCACCAAAATGCATCTTCCTCCATAATTTATCCACATTTCACACGTTGAAGAAGTAAAACAATAAAATGCAACAGTAATTATAAAATAATGCTCTGCATTCAAGCCATTAGTTTCAGATAAGAAAAGAATAACATTAAGTTTGAATTCAGTCTTCTTCCTCGTCAGCACAGGGCTCCGGAAGACAGTCTCGAGCTCTAGCATTTGAAGGCAAGTCATTGTAGAAAACCGCATGCTCTGCCGGAATTACTCTGCTCTTCAGTAGCGCAAGGAGGTCAGCTTTTTTGGCCGTCGAGATTGGGATTCGAGAGAGATAGGCTGGTGTAAGGTCCCCTATCAGTGTGTTTGGCCTGCCGCGTTTGCTGGATATGTTGAGGCGAAGGAAATTCTCATCACTAATCTGGTATTTGTACTCAATGACAAATGGGTGAAGTTTACTGAAGCGCAGCCACTTAACACGTAGCCAATTCACCGTATCCCCCTCCATATTCTTGCTGCGATTTAGTAGAAGAGTAGAAGCCAGCATCTTCAAGTCACTGAAGTCTGTGTGCATCATTCGCTGAACGATAAATGGAGGAGCTTTCTTTCGTGCACCGGCTATCGCCACTTCCCAATCACGAGTTGTATAAATTTTGAGATGCTTTGTAGCTCGCTCAATCAGGGAGTGCATTAGATCTACATCTAAATACGAGTGGCCACTCTCCATATACTTTAGATCAACAGTTTGTAGAGAAGGCAATGTTCTAATGGCGTACAACATGACTGCACAGATAAACTGGTTGCGATTTTGTCCACCGCAAGTATCTGAGAATGATGTGACGTGCGTGACGGTTGCTGGAAGTTTTCGCAAGTAATCCAGAAGGGCGGACCCTATATCATTTGCTCCCCTACCACCTTCTGTCTCGTCCCATATGTAATTGAATCCTTGTTGGGATGCCGATTCCAGTATCGTAAAGTTGTACACAGCAAGCTTCCTTCTATAATATATTTGTGAATCACCTGCATGTGGAGTAGAGAGAACTGCTTCAAGATCAAATGTTATGGCTCGATACGATTGGTCACTGCAAGCTTTTACTTTATCGCGACTCTTCTCCTCCATAGACTCTTTTTCTCGCCTTTTATGTGCTTCCCATGCATCATGCAAGTTCGTCTTCTCTGTATCCACAGCATTTCTGTAGCTATTACAAGTGGAGCACTGATCTTTCTTAGGAATAAAGAAGCCAAGATTAAATTGGGTATTGAAGACTCTTCGATAGATTTCTTGCTTAACAGGTGCTACTCCAAGCCTTTGACAGTAATCCTCACTGTACAAACGGTAAAGCTGTTGAATATTAAGATCAGGTGCCAAATACCGTTTACGTGAGTCTTTGCGAGTGTAATGCGATTCAACCTGCGGAAAGCTGTTTATGTGATCGACGATCTTCTGGATATTCTCATCTGAAGTTTTATTTGCAGGAACCTTTCCTTTCCGACCATCTTTTCCAACAAATAAACCAGTATCTGATTTACCTTTTAAAGCCCTGTTAACAATCTTGATTGAAATAGCAAGAGTACTGCAAAAGAAGTTTCTACAGACACGCATTCGATCATCATCGGACATCAAATAATACTCTCGACTTTTCTTGCGCTTTGTGCTTACAGCCTCTCCAGTTGCAGCATCTATGCTACGCCTGCGGACAGCAACTTCAGTGACTGCGCTGCAGAGGAACTGAGACTTGCACTGAATGTCTTGCAACGAGTAATACTCGTTGCATAATTGCACTTGCTTATCTTCCGAAATCATGACCCCACACTTAAAACGACATCCTTCTTCGCAACCCCCACATGGTTTTTTTCCCGCCACTAGTTTCCCTTTCCTCGAAACATACTCCTTTCCATTAGCTCGAGATAGCTGCCTAACATTTCGTTTCCAACCTTGTGTATTTCGTTTACGCTTTCGTGAACGCTCCTCCATATCTGATGGTGGTAGGCAAGGTGTAGATGCATCGTCGCTGAGAGGAAGACTTCCTGAGGGACCAGGCTCTTCGTTAGAGAGAGAAGTTGAACGAGTAGACACTGTAACTTCTGTTGGATGTGGAGGATTAACTACATCAACTGTTGTTGGAAGCACTGAATCAGGTGACATCTGTTGAGAAGAAATAACCCCGACTGGAACTTGCAAAGGTTGCAAGATTGATGGCCTACATGACATGTAAAATAAAAATAAATGCCAATTAAACACTCATTTTTAATAATTTAATAATCTTCCTTTATTGAAGTTCACATTCACAGAATGCATTGCGATTACAATGAAACATTCATAATCATAGTACACTGTAGTAACTGATGACAAGTTTAACAGAAGTTTAATTTAACTTTTGTATTTTCATCATAAGAGTAGTTTAAGTAAATTAATTCATCAATTATAATGGCAGAAATACAAGAAAATGACTACTCCATAGAGACAATGACTATTAGACCTACATCTTAAAATAATAATTGAAACCACATTTGAAATGATAGTACAAAGAACTACCTTAGGCGAGTAATGATGATAACTTTACGGGTACGAGTTCTTTCCATCGGAGTGGCCATACTTGCAACATGAAGGTTGAAAGGCTCGGACGTCAGCAGGTGTGAATGGTCGAGCACTTCTACTGCAGAAACCTCTCTGCAAAAAGGCTCCAAGACTAGAGGAAGTGTAGGATCAAGCCCTTCAACTGTCATAGCAGGTGTACGATTAAGCGGAGAAGAAACCTCGAGGTCCAGAGGAAGCATAGTTGCAGGCAAATCAGTTGCCAGCGGGTGTGAATGGTCGAGCACTTCTACTGCAGAAACCTCTCTGCAAAAAGGCTCCAAGACTAGAGGAAGTGTAGGATCAAGCCCTTCAACTGTCATAGCAGGTGTACGATTAAGCGGAGAAGAAACCTCGAGGTCCAGAGGAAGCATAGTTGCAGGCAAATCAGTTGCCAGCGGGTGTGAATGGTCGAGCACTTCTACTGCAGAAACCTCTCTGCAAAAAGGCTCCAAGACTAGAGGAAGTGTAGGATCAAGCCCTTCAACTGTCATAGCAGGTGTACGATTAAGCGGAGAAGAAATCTCGAGGTCCAGAGGAAGCATAGTTGCAGGCAAATCAGTTGCCAGATGTTCAGTAGATGTTCCTAAGACAGACAAAATGCATACCCAAGTTAAACAATGTAAAGAAACACGGAGGGATGCATCGCTGGTTTTAATATTCACTATGGCAAGCAATACCGGTCTATGCGTCTGCAGGTGTGTTCTGGTGGTCACGATCCCACCTGTAGTTGCTTAATAATACCGATGAGACGTCCATGACATTGCCTTTCGATGCAGCCCAAACCTTACTGCATAATACCGCATAATTTTTACAATTTTACCACATAAGCCGATTTCGAGCTTTAAATCACTTAATTTCCCAAACATCAACATTTATTTTCCATAATTTTACAGCATTTTCTAAGGTTCCTATTCATAAGCTTACCATCATCACTGGATTCCTCGATTGAATCATTAAGGTCCATGATCATCTGAAGCGCTTTTGCAGAACTGAAACGATGCACTCGTTTATGCATTTCAATAATAAAGATTTCGAGATATTGTTTCTGTTATTTTTAATGTAACTTTTATTATTTTTGTAACGGGGACGACGATAAACAGTAATGGCGAATGGCGTGGAAGTCAACAACAAAGACAAGGCGTTAAAAAAAGAGGGTGCACATAGGTATTAAGTGCGCTTGAGCTATTTGCGCTCTATGGATTTCAGCCAATGAGACTTAGCCCAATTGTGTTTTTGGTGCCAAGTGATCCAAATTAACATCGTAAACGTTAGTACCTTTGTGCTCCGATGTATATTTCTTCCAGGCATATTATGCACTACTTTTTTGAAAAACCCAAAAAAGTGCGCTTAGCACCTTTGTGCTTCCAGCCATCGATGTAACGAAAGTAGGTGGAGGACTAAAAAAAGGTCATCAACATTTTTCGAAGATGAGATTGCATAGTTTGAGTGGGAACATGAGATCTCAGAAAAGAAGAAATTTTTGTTGGGAGAAAGCAGACCAGCGTGAAAAGGTAGTAAAAAAGGTCAATGACTAAAAAAAAGGTCATAAACTTTTTTCGGAGATGAAAGCGAAAGATTTAAAAAAAGGTCGTCGACGAGATCGTGGCCGACTTTGTCCCCCCCCCCCCACCTCTCAGACAAGATCGCCGCCACTGCTTGGGACCATACGTACGCTATAGAAAAACGCGCACATTTACATTTGCTCTGATCTATGTCTTGCTTTGATGCTAAGAATACTGTTCAGTGGCATTTATTAATTGCCCTTGCTTGAGGGAACATAGCAAGCAGTTAAGCTGGGCTGCAGATGGACAATTAGATAGCCTAAATCTTGTCTTATGCTGCCAGCATTAACTTAATCCATCCTGTCAAAATAGATCTTGGGAAAAAAATCCGATGCTTCTATTCGATATAGCAGCATAATAGATACTCGACATGACTCGCTTGTAAATTGTTGCGTTCTGACAGCAACGTTTAATTATGAATAAACGAATATATACAACGCAATACAAGAAGACAAACCAATGATTGTAGTTCAAGATATGAGACGAGTGATCATTAGATTGTACAGTCACTCTCCCAATTAATATCTAATCTAGGAACTTCTATAGCGCCATTACACGAGTACATAAAGCATGTAAGTCAATGGTAATCACTTCTAAACACAACCGAAAAGGTTTCGTTGTTTATAAGTACTTTACAATGTATACAACCAAACGGATCTTTAAGAAAAGAAATGATCAAAATTGGCGCGTTTGTATACGACCGCTTTACTCTTGTTTACTGATTAAAGCACGAGTTCTATTCGTCTGTTGCTAACCTGCTACAATCAATGCCTAAGAGGCTAAGACATCACCCGATGGTCACTTCAAGAGAAGTCGTATAAGGCATATCAGTCAATGAGAGAGAGAGAGAGAAAAAATTGTCAAAATAGCCAAAACCACAACCAGTTGGAAAAGTCAGGTCGAAGTATAGGCCTACGATAGATCAGAGAAATAAAGTCGACAGATGTGAGTCTTACAAAGGTTATCTAACTCTAATACTGCGAATTTGCTTACCTTACTAGTTTTCTTCTTGCCTGTCGTTCACTGCTTCGTATGGAAATATTCTCACTCGTTTGAAGTCTCCAATATTTAATCATCCCTCATCAAAATTCTGGCACCGTCACTGCGATGACCTTTGCCCTCCAAGAAATTGCCCATAACCCTTCTGCCGTTCGTTCTGGGGCAGGCGCTGAAAATAACCTGCTCTTTCCAGCGCAATGATATCGCTTCGTGCCGGGACTGTCAACCTGAATTGAATTGTGCACCTTTGATTAGTTCTCCTTGAAGAGTCGTCATATATAAATGTCCGTTATGAATGAATGAATTGTGTTGTGCCTTCTTGCGTCTTGATTGCATCGCCTTGCCTTTGACGTATGCACGTCCAGCCTTGCCTTGTTATACTGCATATCTATCGTCTAATATCGTCTTATCTCGTCTTCCCATGTCGCAGTTGTCTCGTCTTGCGTTGCCTTATCTTCTCTGCCTCTCGTCTGCAGCACCAATTCCACTTGTCCAGTAGATTGAGCGCAAATCCCTTCGACCGATATTTGAGTCACGATACCCAGCAACAGATGCAGGCGCTATAGAAGTTGTTAGATCAGATTAGTATTAGTCGGTAGAGGACGTGCCAAATGCATGTCCTAAGTGCAGATGGGATTACCTTGCTATACTGCTGATGCGGAGGCTGCTGTTGCTGCTTAACCTGATGACGAAGGTGCTTCGGAAAGCACTGCGGAGGACTCAATGGTCAGTTCATTGGACGCCAACTGTCAATAAACGAAGATTAACTCTCTCTCTCTCTCTCTCTCTCTCTCTCTCTCTCTCTCTCTCTCTCTCTCTCTCTCTCTCTCTCTCTCTCTCTCTCTCTCTCTCTCTCTCTCTCTTTCTCTATCTCTCTCTATCTCTCTCTATCTCTTTCTCTCTGTCTGTCTGTATCTCTCTCTATCTCTAACTTATTGACAACCACGACTCACAGTTTGCTCTCTCTTTCTCTCACTGTCTTTCTTTCTCTCTCTCTCTCTCTCTCTCTCTTTCTCTGTGTCTCTCTCTGTGTATCTCTCTGTCTCCCTCTCTCTATACACTGTCTCTCTCTCTTTATATCTCTGTCTGTCTGTCTCTCTCTGTCTTTGTGTTTCTATATGTCTGTCTGTCTGTCTGTCTGTCTGTCTCTGTTTCTCTCTCCACACCCACCCACGCATAGGACCCAGAATGGACCATAAGACCCAGAAGTACCATCTATAGGACCCATGGCAGAAAAGAACCATAGCCCCGTTTAATCAAACCCATCAGCAATAAACAACAATACAGATGGTGACCTAGAACTTCAGAAATGTTCAATTATCTTAATTAAAGAATAGCCGTAAACAATGGAAGGGAAAATGTGGTCTTATTCAGAGGCTGTTATGCAAGAATCAAACCGAAAAACAAAAACACGTCCAACAGTGTAAAAGAAATCCTATACGATCACAACTCATTGAGTTGTTTCTATAACTAAATGCAAATTAGGCAAATTTAAAATGTTCTGAGGTAGGCCAAATGCACGAACCAATGCATTGTTCGTACCACTGTGTCAATGTGCTACTGCAGAAGTTACCCTGCGATCTGGTAGAATGGGCTTACAATGGAGAAATTAAGGAAATTAACATCAAAAACGTTACGTATAACAGTCATTGGCAGAATCGAAGAATTATACTATTCTGTAAAATTCTAATTCTGAGAAAATGTGATCCATGTCCATGCCATATATGTATGTATAATTGCATATGCATAAGTATATGTATAATTGTATAATGTATATATATATATATATATAATATACCGAGTCTTGTGAATATAGCTGCACAAATAGACCTAAAAATGCAGTAGGCCTTAATATATATATAAATATTTATATATATATAAATAAATAAAAAAATTAAAAAATATATATATATATATGCAAGTGCATGAATTTATATATGGCTTCTTATACAAATATGTATATATATGAATATTTGTAAACGTTTTTAGTCAGTCTGATTTCTTGCAGGTGAGGTTTTGCTACAGAAAATAAATCTGTACCACGAAGAATTTAGTTAGAACCTCAGCTAAATATCCATCAGTCTGTTCTTACTTTCGCTCTTACCTCACAGATTCTGCTTGGCAGTGTGTCTGTCTGTGTGTGTGCCTGTGTGTGCCTGTTTTTGTGTCTCTGTGTGTGTCTGTATGTGTGTCTGTCTTTGTGTATCTATCTGTGTCTGTGTGTGTCTATGCGTCTGTATGCATCTGTGTGTGTCTGTTTGCTTGTGTCTGTGTGTGAGTCTGTGTCCGTCTGTGTCTATCTTTGCGTGCCTGCGTGTGTCTGTGTGTGCATGTATGTGTGTGTGTCTGTCTGTGTCTGTCTGTCTGTGTGTGTCTGTGAATCTGTCCGTATCTGTCTGTGTGCGTCTGTGTGTCTGTGTATATGTCTGTATCTGTCTGTGCTGTCTGTGTCTGTCTGCCTGTCTGTGTGTATCTGTGTTTGTATGTCTGTCTGCGAGTTTGTGTGTGTCCGTCTGTGCGATCATGCGACCTGCAGATGTGTCGAGGGAAAAGAGATTTACCGAGACGCTAAGATTTATTGATGGAAAATCCACTAACTCTTCCGTCCCCATCCATCCATTTATAATAGAAACATGCAACGTATACATCTATATATAGGCATTCGTATAAGTTCATCACCTATGCACTTATATATTCCCTTATGTATGTTCATATATGTATATAATATATGCAGATATATCGTTGGTGACCTCTCTATGCAGCCTCTGTGTATCCAGCCGACGACGATTCGTGATGAGTCCGGACGGTAGTGACTCGTAGTCTTTCATCCATGAGTTTATGGATCACTGAACCCGAGTGATGATTGCCTTGGGCAGCTCCATCTCCATAACCATCTCCATATCCACCTCCTGCCCTTTCCTCTCTTCTTCCATCCGTCTATCTGTCTCTGTCGTTCTTCCTTCGTTTCATTCTTTGTCGCACTCTGTCTCTGGTTCTCTTTTTGTCTCTGTTTTTTTCTCGTTCCTTCTTTCCTTTGGATCCCCATCACTGCCTCGAAAATGATGACGACAATGAAGACGAGTGTGATGATGATGATGATGATGATGATGATGATGATGATGTTGATGATGATGATGTTGATTGATGATGATTATGAAAACAATGTTAGATGGCAATGCTGATGGTGACGACTGAAGAGTTGGCCTTGGAAGCAAATCTAGTCCACAACATCTACACTGCCAATCCCGCCGTAACACTAACAGCTGCTCTGTCTCCTCTCTGTGGTGTCTCTGGCAACCGGAATCGGACTTCCAATGAACATCCATCTCTGGGCAACCCCTCTGATTTGACGCAGCTCTCGTGAATAAGCTGGTGCTCTGTGCTAAGCTTTAGAGTAGCGCTTTAGAAATTTGGAGTTTACGATTACGATTACTGTATCGAACGACGCTGAGAGAGACAGAGAAAGACACACAGACATACATACAGACAGACAGACAGACAGACAGACAGACAGCGGCAGTAAAGACTTCATTATAACGACAGCCAAGCAGACGCTTTCCCCCCACCCACCCACCGTATTCATCCTACAGATGTCCGTAATTTTTTATCTGAGTCTATCCGCGTAGTTTACCCATTCTGTTGGGTGTCGTTGTGTTCGTACATGAGTGCCCAGACAGACAGACAGACAGACAGACAGACAGACAGACAGACAGACAGACAGACAGACAGACAGACAGACAGACAGACAGACAGACAGACAGACAGACAGACAGACAGACAGACAGATGGAAAAAGGGGACACGAGAGAGACAAAGAGTAGAGAAGAGGGCAGGAGAAGACAGAACCAGGGGTTGCAGGCTAAAAAAATTAAACGCACACTCCTCTCGTAAACAAATAATATGGCCGCTGGCCTGCTTTGCTACCATAGACATAAGTAGAAAATTGAAATAGATGCCATATATAGAGTAGTGACAAGTATAAAAAAAATTCAATTTAGATAACATCTAATGCTTTAACATGCCGTATTGTCGTTTAACAAAAAATATCGATGTGATGCGTATTCCTTGTATGAATTTGATTTGGTGGGTGGACGCACGACGCACGTGCGTCCAGTGCGTCACGCTGCGGACGCCCCTGGACAAAACACTAGACACCATAGACGGATACATGACAAGACACAGACATCCTAAAAGGGTTCACAGCTGCTGTCAGCTCTCTAAAAGCAGCGGCAGTAAAGACTTCATTATAACGACAGCCAAGCAGACGCTTTCCCCCACCCACCGTATTCATCCTATAGATGTCCGTAATTTTTATCTGAGTCCATCCGTGTAGTTCACCCATTCTGTTGGGTGTCGTTGTGTTCGTACATGATTGCCCAGACTCTTCCCCACAGTCTCTGCGTGTTCGCATCAGATTATTATTCTTTGAGGAATTGCGTTATGCTTGGCAGGTACTTAAACGAGCGAGGGATCAACGGGAAGACAAAGAACACCGTGGCTCTTGAAACGCCAGCATAAAACATGCGCTCCATGTTGTTTTCGTCTTGGAACTTACGTCGTCTTAGAACTTCGTTCGCTGCGGACCGATATATATTGTTTTGACAAAGGATCAGCGACAGTAAACTTAGCCCATGTGTCTTCTCTTGTCTGCCTGCTTCACACTCCATATGTCTTGTTTTGTCTGCCTAAGCCTATACGCCATCACCCCAGTATTCGCTTCGTCTGCTCACCACCACAGCCACCACAACCACATCCACCACCACCACCACTATTGCAGGAGGCGATGCCACCATCATATCCACCAACTCAGGTTTCATAAAAAAATAAAACCATAGTAACACCAAAGACCAGAAACCTTAGCAATAAATCCAGTATTTTGTCGGTTGAAATATACAGCAAAGCCAGAGTCACTTTCCAAAGCAATTACACCAATACCACGTTCACCAACAGTGTAACACCTATTCGATACTTTAGCAACGAAAATAACACCAGCAACACCGTACTTGCATTCTGCGTCTATGCACATGTGTTTCCACTGAAAGGGCTCTGTGCCGTCACTTTGGAAATAACTAGGAAGACGTTTCCCTAATTGGCGCTATATAATTTCAAAAGAAAGTAGACATAGTTCACCGCGTTTTGAAAAGCGTATTATGTATCCGAATATATCTTCTTTGTTCTCCTGTCCACAGTCCTCTCCTCTCCTATATGCTCATTGTCCTGTTCAGATCTCTCGTGTCTCCTTTGATCATCTCTGTTTTCCTGTCTCTCTGTCTCTGAGTGATTGCACTGCACTATTAAGAAGACGCACAAAACAACTTTTCCCCTTCTCAGTGGACGTAGCTGACATATGTGACCAACAGGAAGAAAAGCTGCCACATCCCGAGTTTCTGGACTACATATACATGCCTCAAGAGGTTTGTTGATATTATTTGGACTATTATTGTGCCAACTTTAATTCAACATGTCTCCGGAAATTCATTTATATCGAACCTGATGTCCGACGATGACCAGCTAAAACTGGACGTCTGAGAAAATCGATTTCGAAAATTGCCAGAGGCGGCGCTACACCAGGGCGCGCCAGGGCAAATGCCCTGGTAAGAAAAAGCCTCTGCCCTGGTCGATGCCCTGCCAGAATTTTGCCCTGTCCAGAATTTATTCGGGCATATTTGTTATATCCTGAGATAAAAATTCACTTAATTCACTGAAATGTTAAAATTTGCTTTACAAATGTCAAAAAGCGTTCAGCCTCCGGGAGGCTTCGCCCATCTAACCTCCTGACTAAAGACAAATATAATGGTGCTGGGGCCATTTATGGCGGCAAGCGCGGTAGCGCGATCATATTATGGTCACCATTTGAGCTCGCGCTACCGCGCTGTCCATAAATCGCCCTCTGCGCTGATTAAAAAAAAATTTCTGGCGCCGCTACTGAAAATTGCAGATTTTTATTATCCACAGTGAATGTTCATTTGCCTTAGCCAGTTGGTTTTGCAGTCGCCATTTAATCTTCAGACTATAGACTCATTTGACTTGCTCTTCTTGACGTACGTGCAAATAAGCAAATAGACTACAGACGGTTCGATCCTGCCGTTGGTTGACAACTCCAACATTCGGACGACTACCACTATTACACAAGTTTACAGATTGTAACTGCCGTCGGAAAGTTGCATTTATATAGCGCGACATCATTTATTTGAGAAGCACTCAGGCGTCCTTCTCCTTGGTTTTCTTGTCACATGACAACGCCTGGCTACAGCTCGTAATCGTACACTCATGATCGTAAACTCCAACTATCTGAAGCACTACTCTGAACCTAAGCCCAAAGCACCAGATTATTCACGAGCGCTGCGTCGTATCAGACGGGTTGTCAAGAGATCGATGTCCACTGGAGGTCCGAGTCCGGTTGCCAGAGAGACCAGAGAGAGGCAGAGCAGCTATTACGGCGACCCGGTGATGACCGGCGCCTGGAATCTATTTCCTAACTGACATCCGATCAAAATGGATCACCATAGGGACTCGTCGGTTAGTCTGGACAATCTATTTCAGCGTTTGATTTTCCGAAGAAAGACTTCTGACGGTGTGGGAGATTTCGCTGTTTATATTCGTTTATTAAGTAGAACAACTGGCAAAACGCTGTAGGTGTACAAGAAAAACAGAACTGAGGGAAGTAATGGCTTAGTAGGAGTTGGCAAATAGCATACGAGATATAAGTTTCGTCGGTCCTATCTGGGAGGTTAAAGTCATGAGGTCTATCCCATAGGCATAGGAAATAAGGAGTAAGATGTTGGTTAGGAAGAAGCATCTAAGACTTAGATGCAAACGAGGCTGACACTTCATTATTTAAAGCCGTCTTGTTTTATGAGACCCGTTCACTTAGATTCTAAGTGAACGGGTCTCATCAAACAAGACGGCTTTAAATAATGAAGTGTCAGCCTCGTTTGCAAGCTCTACCGTAGAGGGAGAATTAGGGTGAATATAACTGGATTGAGATAAACTTGTTGTATATTAATTATGGATTATGGATGCTTCGTCCGTGGACGACCGACTTCCGATTTAGACAGCCATTAAAAGTCAATTACAAAGGCCTACTGTGAACTGAGTTTTGTGTACAGTCTTGCAATGCGAGATATTGGCGTATATATTTAGTGCGCTTACTTTAGTTTCACGTGTATATGTATATATGATAGATGTATGACGTTTAGTCTTAGTGACACGCGCGGCCGGCCGATATCGGCAGCGGCGCGCTATATGTATATTATTAGAGTTCGCTTAGGCGCACAGAAGACAGGTGTGTCAAGAGGCGCGAAGAATTATGCTGACTAGAGAAGTTTGAATTCGTGTGTTCGCTGTAGTAGTGTGGCTGACTAGTTGAGTTGTAATCGAATTGAGTTCTGTCTGTTTGTTTCTTATTAAACTAAAAGATATTAAACTGTGTTGGTGATTAATTCAGGTTAATCTACACAGTAGAAAATAAAGCTACTTAGGGCCTATACGTAGAATTAGTGTTCAAAAGGTGAACGTTAAATAGGCGTTAAGTACGAAGAGAACAAGGATTTAATCAGAAGGATTGTCAACGGAAGGATTGGGTTGACATTATTGGTGGCAGCGGTGGGATAATAACTCACGGTGAATAATACTCACGGTGGAATAAATACTCACGGTGGATATAAACTCTCGGTGGATTGAAATTCATGTTATCACCTCCTTCGGCGGATAGAAGAATCTACGAAGGTGATAGAAGAATTTACAACGGTGATAGAAGAATCTACGACGGTGTTAGAAGAATCTACGCGTTGTTGCTGTGTGACGAGTTTACGATATCAACGACGGTGGAACACGAGAAAACGGTATAAAAATTTCGTTGTTTTCCACGAACAAATATAAAAGAAATCCCGTTTGTTTATCGATTCACACAACAAGAAAAACCGTGACTTCTTTGAAAAGAGAAATCACCAAAGTAAACAAGTAAGATGGAGAAACTAAGTGCTGAAAGACAAGCAGATATTAAGAAGATGTCTACGGAAAGGCTAAAACAGCGTTTGTTGAAAGCCGGTTTTAAAGAAGAACAATTAGAAGGTATGTCACGTGGTGACATGATACAGGAACTCGCTGAAGTGTGGGTGAAAGAAGAAGTCGAAGAAGAAGGTGCCGTTGGCGGTGCCGTAGAAAAGGCTATTGAAAAACCACCTGCGCCTATGTCTATGGAGATGTTGATGCAGTGGATGATGATGACTAGGCAGGAAGAGAAAGATAGAGAGGAGAAACGTAGACAAGAAGAGAAAGAAAAAGAGGAGAGACGAAGACAGGAAGAGAAAGAGCTGAGACAAGAAGCAGAACGTGTAAGACAAGACGAATTGCGCTTGCGCTTGCAGAGAGAGAAAGAAGAGAAAGCGGAACTTGCAAGGCAAGAAGAATTGCGCTTGCAGAGAGAGAAAGGAGAGAAAGCGGAACTTGCAAGGCAAGAGGAATTGCGTCTGCAAAGAGAGAGAGAAGATAAAGTAGAACAAGTGCGTAAGGCAGAACTTGAATTGCAAAAGCATCAGTTTGAGATTCAGTTAGAACAGTTGAAAAGAGATAGGGAAGATGCTGAAAGAAGAAGATTGGAGCAGATGATTGAATTTGAAAGAGCTAGAAAAAGTGATGAAGAGGTACGTCAGCAACAGATTGAAGCAAAGAGAATGCGTGAAGAAGAAAAAGAAAAAGCGCGAACGTTAGAGTTAGAACGCGCAGAACAGATAAGACAAGAAGAACTCAAATTTCAGAAAGAAAGTTTGGAAAAGGCAGAGACAGAAAGACAAGAACGTCTGAAACTGGAGAAATCAAAATTGACATTGAAAGAAACGCAAATGAGAGAAGAACGGGAAGCAGAAAGAAGGAAACAGCAAGAAAGTGAAACTTTGGTGTCAAAAATTAAGAAAATAGGTGATGCAATGAAGCATGTATTGCCTCAAATGCCAACTGATATGATGGAGGTGCCATTATATTTTGAAACAGTCGAGAACGCATTTCGTAGCTTTGCTGTGGAGAAGCCGTTTTGGGTGAAATTATTACTACCATTAATGACGCCGAAAGCTCGAACCGTTCTGAATAGATTGTCATACGATGATCTAGACAATTATGATAGAGTCAAGCAGCACTTATTAAAAGAATTTAAATTGACTTCGAGAGAATACAGAGCCAGATTTGTGGATGCTAAGAAGACAACAGAAGAGACTTATACGATGTTTACGGCAAGACTGAAGAACTTGCTAAACTATTACGTGAGAAGTCGAAACGTGAACAAAGAGTACGATACGCTCTTTGATTTGCTGGTAGCGGATAAGCTGAAAGAATGTTTACCGCCAGGTCCACTACAGTTTGTATTGTCGAAGGAAGGAACTGACTGTCTCCAAGCTAGTGCAGTGGCAGACCTAGCAGACATTCATGTAAACAATCGAATTGGGTTTGCGATCCCAAATATAAACAGTTATCCTTCTCAACGTTCCGTAAACCAAAGCCAGAGTGGAAAGTGGAAAAGTAATCCAGGAACAGGGAATCAGTTCAAAGGTAAAGAAGTCAAGGCTAGTGTCCCTGTACCCAATGAGACCAGAGAAGTGACGTTTGGTCGTCAGGGATTTAACAAATCGCCAGCGCCGTTTGCCAAGAGGGAAGGCAACACATCGTTTACGCAGTATAAGAGAAATGAAGGAAATGAACAACGAGGTATGGTTGTGAAGCGTTGTCACAACTGTGGTTCAGACAAACATTTGGTTAAATTTTGTCGAGTTCCAGCGGCAGCAGCTAGTTCTAGCCGAAATCAAGAACACACAAGGGTGAATTTGATTCAAGTGGTTAGTGATACAGATAATCAAACCGCGAGTCAAGAAAACCAAGAGACTGAAGTAAAGTCAGTAATGAAATGTGGTTTTCAAAAAGAAATTCTATTGGATGCTGAAATTCAGAGAGAAGTCATAGGAAAAGATGACAGTCGAATATTGAAGAAATCGTTCTTGCAATATGTCGAGGTTGAAATTCGTGCAGTAGACGGTAAAGAGCCAGTGAAAGTCAAAGCACTGAGCGACTCGGGTGCAGAAATTCCGGTGATTAGTGAAGAATTACTGGAAGGCATGAAGGTGGAACAAATTGGAAAAGTGAATTTGCAATGTGTGGCAGGAGATGCCATTCCTGCGAAGTTAGTGAAAGTCGATGTTAGACTGTGTGATAGTGACGTGGAAGAAGAGGGATTTCCGCGTAAAATCCAGTGTTCACTTACACCTTATGTCACCTTGATGTGTGCTAGTATTGCAAAGATGGGCAGTACAGAAAGATTCTTGTTGCATCCAGAGATAATTGCCGAATTAAAAGCCGTACCACAGATGAAAGTTAAAACGATACAAGGAGATGTGAGTGTACGAGCAAAGGTAATGACGAGAGCGCAGAGTCGGAAACAGGAAATGGTAGATGTTGATGAGAAGAGTGAAACTGAAAGTTCCAGTGATGAGGAAAACGAAAGTAATGAGCAACGAAGCTTATCGCGAGATGGTGTAACATCAGAGATAAACGAGCAAGAGATGGCTGCATGCGAGAATGGCACATTAAATGAAACGGAAGAAGACAATAAATGTGATGTGGGGATAGGAGACTTGTATAGAGATGAAGAAATGGATGAAGAACAAAAGGTGCAGATTGCCGATTCGAAGAAGTTCGAAGAGCAACAGAGAAAGGATGAATCGTTGAAACCGTGGTGGAAGTTAGCACAAGAGAAAGAATCTGAATTCTGTGTGATCAACGGTTTATTGCATAAGAAATATCAGATATTAGACCAGACGATATATCAACTAGTGTTACCAAAAGAGAGACGAATTAAAGTGATGGAATTGGCGCATGAATCGGTATTTGGAGGACATCTAGGAGAAGAGAAAACAAGAGAACGAATAAAGTTGTCTTTTGTATGGCCAAAGATGAGAAGAGACATTGTGAAATTTTGCAAGTCTTGTGAGAAGTGTCAATTAAAGGCAAGGAGTCTGGTGATGGATAGAGTGCCTATCACTCCAGTCTCAAGAGAAGAGGTCGCCTTCAAGAGAATGACGATGGACCTCGTTGGCCCGATCGATCCGGTATCTGCTGCAGGTCACAAGTATTGTTTATGCATTGTGGACTCGTGCACCAGATGGCCTACAATCTTTTTATTGAAATCGCTGACAGCGAAGGCTGTGTGTGAAGCGTTGATGGAACTGTTCATGAACGTTGGTGTGCCGTCCGTGATCACCAGTGATCAAGGAACGAACTTCACAGCCAGTTTGACAAGAGAATTTCTCGATTTAATGGGCTGTAGTCCACGATTCGACACACCAGGACACCCAGAGGCTGCTGGATTAGTAGAAAGATGGAATCAGACATTTAAAAAGATGATCCATCATGTGATAATAGACAACCCGAGGAAATGGCACAAGATAATTCCTTTCACAGTGTGGGCATTACGAGAAGTGCCGAATGCAACTACTGGAGTATCACCATATATGCTTGTCTATGGGAAAATTCCGAGAGGACCATTGGCAATATTAAAAGAGAGTTGGACTAGAGAAATAAACTTACCACCTCATGTTGGAGTTAAACCAGAAAAGTATTTAAAAGAACTCAAAGAAAATATGGAGAAAGCATTATTGTTTGCAGAATCTTACTCTCGAGAAAAGCAATTACAATACACGAATCAGTATAACAAGAGAGCAAAGCACAAAGAATTTGAAGCTGGTGAGAAAGTCATTGTTTTGTATCCAACGTCAACGAACAAACTTATTTCTCGATGGCATGGTCCATGTACGATCATACATCGAAGATCAAAGTACTCTTATTTAGTCGATATGGGTGAAAATGGTCGAAAAATAATTCACGCCAACAAGATCAGAAAATATATTTAACTCGAGCATTAAGTTGTGGTCTAATCGTTGAAGAAGATGAAGATTTTGGTTCAGTGGTTGAATTACCAATGAGGAATGAGGTTCAAGATGACAAGAATTCACTTAACCTCGATCCTGAACAAATTAGCCATTTGACAGTAACTCAGCAAGAACAGTTGTTGAAAGTTTTGAACAAATACTGTGACAGATTTTCAGAAAAACCCGGATTATGTACATTGGTTGAACATGAAATTGAACTAAAACCAGGATTTCGTGGAAAGGAATTTGCAGCATATCGAATTCCTTTGATTCATCGAGCAGAATGGCAAGCCCTTTGGTTATTGTTAAAAAGAAAGACGGATCTTTGAGACTTGCCTGTGACTACAGATACA
>OY744604.1:65114655-65202155 GCA_963556255.1 Allolobophora icterica | reverse complement strand
AATTCTTTGCTCCCCCAGAAACCTTGTTTCCCCTCCCAGAAGAGGGGGACGAGATTAAACACTGCGCTTAGAGTGAGTCGCGCTTTTTCTTGCAAAGATCTACGTTATCCGGAAACATTAAGTGATAATTTCTAAATTTACTTAACTGTTCGAGCATATCAATTACACGGAGAGATGCCCTTTCAAGTGATACCTGTAAGAGAGCAAACGCGAAGCAAGATCTCTGGTATTGGTCGATGTCCGACTGTCAGATGTTTTGCTAGGGGCGCTTCGCAGCAAACCAGAGCCTTTAATTGCAAGTTGTGTCGAAGTACAGATACACCTTATGTCAAATGTGAACAATCTTCAAAGTAATTTGTTCCGCTGCGAAAGGTTATGTAAGCAATTCGAGACAATGTTTTGGATTCTAAAATTAGTTGGATGGAATAGATGACAAATGATGAAGTGCTGATAAGGGTTGGGGAAGAAACATCTACGATAGATACAATAAGGGGATGACGATGATGATGATGATGATGATGATGATGATGATGATGATGATGATGATGATGATGATGAAGAAGAAGAAGAAGAAGAAGAAGAAGAAGAAGAAGAAGAAGAAGAAGAAGAAGAAGAGGAGGCGGAGGAGGCGGAGGAGGAGGACGCGGAAAAGAAGAAGAGTAAGATTTGGATTTTCTTTCAGGAAACATCTCAGCAAATTAGAGCAACTAATTTTACTTCTTTTCGAGCAGATAATTATATGAAACTGTTCATACTTCAAAGACTTATCGAAACTGAGCTCTGAGAAGGTTGTTGCACACAGTGGAAGGATCGGCAGTAATAAATCTTCCTTGATGTTATTTCAGGATCTAAGACTCAGATAAATATTTCATTTGAAGTGCACCTCTAGAATTCGAAACCCTCAATATGTATGGCTTGGTCTATTTATTTTGCGACAATTCACTAATCCGATTTAGCCTTGGTCAGTGATGGGCAATAGTTAACTAAAAAGTTGCTAACTTAGCTTAACTAAAACAAATTAGTTAAGGATGAAGTTTAACTAAAAGAAAATAGTTTAGTTTAAACCATAGTTTAACTAAAAAATTTAGTTGCTAACTAAAAAGTTTAACTAAAAAAAATCAGCAATATGCAACTATTTTTCCACAATGAACATTGAGCACTGTCAACAAAAGAACATTTTAACACTCCATGGTTTTAACATTAACAGCCTGTGTTTTCAAATTCATACACTACTTACAGTGCGATTGTAACTGTAGGCTATGCTAGAACAGTACACATTGCATAGTTTGAAGTTGAAATTGTCAATAACGCTCTACATTATTACAGTTCACTTAACCTCTGTTATTGTGAAAATGTTTGTTGTAAAAAGTTGGAAAAAAGTTGGAAAAAGTTTAACTACTTTCTTTTAGTTTAGTTAACTAATTTCCAAAATCAGTTGCAACATTAGTTAAACTATTTTTTTAGTTGGAAAATAGTCTAAGTTTAATTTTTAGAAATAGTTTAGTGCCCATCACTGGCCTTGGTTACAAAATAATGTCTTTGCAACATTTTTCATATATATATATATATATATATATATATATATATATATTTATATATATATATACATATATATATACATATATATTGTATGTAGAATGACGCTAGAGAGAACTTAAGCAATGAATACAAGTATGTGTAAAGCTTGGTTCTAAAAATGCATGGAAGTCAAATAGGCCTATACGAAGGTGTGCATACAATACTCAACGCAAGCAGAACAGAATCAAGACATATTAAATAGATCGCACAACCACAATTGACCGTCTTAGACATATTAAATAGGTCGACCACAACTTACAGTCATTTTCACGAATGTAACGTCTTCCGTGTCCTTACAAGAACGACGATGTATATACTTCAGACGCCAACATTACACGTTTAATGGATTTCTCTAACAGCTGCGAACCAATCACTCTTAGCAGGCGCCCAAATGACCGTAACGCTGAATCGTATACTGCATCCTGGAGCTGCTTATTAGTGTGCTACAGGAGAATGGAGAACCTGCTGTTGCCAGCCACGCAGCAGCGCCTCCAGCGGATGGCGTTGCAGTCAATCTGAAGTTGCCTGTCAGTGTGAGTTACGACAAGCGTTCAGGCATATTGACGGCGAAATCAATCAGAGACGTCTGGCGTGTCAGGTTTTCCACTAACAGCCACCCTGAGATGACCTATATTGCATTCTCTCGCTAAAGCATCCCTTATACATTTGTCTTGCCACTTCATCCATCTAACCTCTCTTAATTCCTCCTCCTCCTCCCCAGAATCCAGCAGCAGTAGTGGGGAAAATCGAAGCAGACTCTGGTCTCGTCGCAACTCAAAGCATAGATCATCCACGGACAAAAACGCGCCTTCGACGTGCATTAGGCGATGAAGTACGCCAGAAATTAAACAATTATCTTCAATCTAATACGGCTCCACAAGTTCCAGCCCAGCTCAACCTGCACCACCACCACTAGAAAAAAAAAGACGACGACGACGAAGAAGATTATGATGATGATGATGATGATGATGATGATGATGATGATGATGATGATGATGATGATGATGATGATGATGATGATGATGATGATGATGATGATGATGATGATGATGACGACGATGACGACGATGATGTTGATGTTAATGATGATGATGACGATTATCACGTTGATAACGACGAAGATGAAGATGATAATGATGATATTGGTGGTAGTGGCGACGACAATGGAAACACGATAATGACGAAAAAATTGATGTTGTCCTGATAATTGTGATGACTGCGATGAAAACGATCATTAATTTAATTCTGTTGTATCCCCTCACACCTACAGTGTTATGGGGACTAAAATTGTTTCCCCCTCACACAGGGCACCAACTCCTTAACACTTTAACGACGAGCTGCATTGGCTTCCCAGTCACTTTTACTACACGCTTGTCGTTAAAGCGTTCACGACGAGCGTGTACTTAAAGTGACTGGGAAACCAATGCAGCTCGTCGTTAAAGTATGAACGCGTTACACGATTGTGCTTCACAAGACATTTGAAGCATTGCCATCAAATGCATTGGTCCATATAATTAAAGTGAACGATTTAAGAATGAACGTTAACAGCGAAACAATAGCCTACAAATGACACAGGCGTTAAACATCTAATACAAAACACTAATGCTCTTCAAACCCTAGACAGACCATTTTGCGAGCTTATGTCACAGGGCCATTTAACACGAACTTCCCTACCGCACAGCATGTGATTATTAAACTAACGCGTCGAAGCACTAGTGTATATATGTATATGTATATGTATATGTATATGTATATGTATATGTATATGTATATGTATATACATGTATATATATACATATATATATCTCAGCTCTACGTAAAGTTTTATGCGGTTACCTCCGAGCTATGCAACTGCATACTAAGCTAGGCTCTTAAATATTTTTATACTAATGCATCGTTATTTTACTGACATTGAGCTACTTTTTCACTGTTGTATGCACTGTATGTATGAGCCACGACGCAGAACAGTTATGGCCTCGCGGGCATTCCCCTGTCTATGCCTCCAAGGAATGGAATCGACTGCCACTTTTTTTCGTGGCTCAAATTCACTTTCTACCTTCAAAAAGCGGCTTAGAACTCATTTTCTCCTTGGCGTTCAAGCATGTATATACATGTATATATGTACATGTTGATGAGCATGTGACTTAGTCGACTAAGTTGATAAGTCAGTCGCTAATTCATTAAGTCATTAATTCTCTAGCGTCTGGCTCAGAGGACTAATCGTTATGTCTATGATATTCCGGCTGCAATTAAAACGCCAAAGCTCAAAGAAACATAGGCTTCAATGAATTCAACTCCACAAAAGGTTCTTCGTCTTTTAGCTGAAACCTTGTGCAATATACCACAGCACTATAGAAGTTGAAATTGAAATGATGATGATCGTGATGATGATGATGATGATGATGATGACGACGACGACGATGATTACAATAGTAAAAATATACATGTATATCTAACTGCATCTTCTCCTGACGGCTGACTATCCGCGCTGATTCAGATTCGCATTTCTGTGTGGAGAGGGTCAGCTGGGTGGAGCGCAGGACAAACGAAGAAATCCTAAAGATGGTAGAAGAACAAAGATCCCTGATAGGTACTATACGCGGACGGCAGAGGAAATGGATCGGGCACATACTAAGGAGCGACAACCTACTAAAAGACATCATTGAGGGAAGAATGGAGGGGAAGAAGGCGCGAGGAAGACAGAGAACAATGCTACTGGACTGGATGATGACAGAAGAGGGATACAGTGGACTGAAAAGGGAGGCACAGAATCGAGAAAGATGGCGTCATTGGTCATACGAACCTGCCCGGGGGCAGAGAACATAAAGAAGAAGAAGATTTCTGCGTGACCGTGCACGCGTTACAATAATACTCATTCATAGACTCAGGTAGCGCCTCTTCAAGGGAACTACTCAGAGGCGCTCCCTACTCCAGCACGGCCAAAAAGAACAGTTTTCAAGGAGGCATATAGAAGATGCCAGAGAAAGACAATTGGGTGTTTCTCTGGCGCTCATAAAGATTACTTACTTACTTATTTATTCACTCACAGTGACTATCTCGCTTAATTACTAATGCACTGTATATAAGCCTATAATGTTATAGGCCTATACGACATGATATCTATGTCTCAACTATATATATATATATTTATAGACTATGCATATTATTATTAATTAGTAACTTCTATTGCGCCGGTGTCTAATGCACAAGGCATCAACCGATGGCACAATGGTCTAATGAAAACTTCCGAGAAAGCCACTCTGTCTGAAATTCCGGTAACCTGTTCTATGCTTGTCTCCTGTGCTCGCTGCGGATGTTATCCAGAGAAGATTTCTTCTCTTCGAATGGATCAAGGCTTTTGAAATGCGTTACCGTCTTCCTAAACTACGAATTAGACGTAGGAAGCTTTCTGTCTTAAAAAAGACTCTGGCTTTGCAGATAATGAATCTGGCGCCATGTCTTGCAAAGGCTGCACAGCACAGTACAACAGCATGGTATCTTAGAGGAATCTCCTTTTTAAGGTTACAGTGATACGGTATTACTAATACCATTAGTCATTACAAAACCTGTTTGAAAATTAGCCTAGTTTCCTTACAAGGCTGTAACAAAGAGACTGTAACAAGCGTTACGTTTACAACGCATGTAATGCGATCGTGTCTCGTCATTAGTCTCCGGCGCCGTCGTCTTAGTCGGTTGATAAGCATGTGACTTAGTCGACTAAGTTGATAAGTCAGTCGCTAAATCATTAAGTCAGTAATTCCTTAGAGTCTGGCTCAGAGGACTAATCGTCATGTCTATGATATTCCGACTGCAATTAAAACGCCAAAGCCCAAAGAGACATAGGCCTCAATTAATTCAATTCCACAAAAGGTTCTTCGTCTTTTAGCTGAAACCTTGTGCAATATACCGCAGCACTATAGAAGTTGAAATTGAAATGATGATGGTGATGATGATGATGATGATGATGATGATGATGATGATGATGATGATGATGATGATGGTGATGATGATGATATCATGATGATGATGATAACAATAGTAATAATGAGGCGATGCAACCATTCCAGAACAACCTTAGTTTTCTTTTGTCTCCTGACAAATTTTTGTGACGCCCCAGGGATCATGTATGCCTCGGCCAGAAAAATAATAAAAATTTTATAATAATAATAATAATAATAATAATAATAATAATAATAATAATAATAATAATAATAATAATAATAATAATAATAATAATAATAATATTTGAATCATCAGCAAACAGGACAAAATACACAGATGATTGATACATTGAGTAAATCGTTAATATAAATAGTTAATATGAATTAAAAACTGGAGCGGACCAAGATTATAGTAGAACCTTGAGGGACCCCAAAGCCAATAGAGCCTAGGTCTGCAATACAATACAAGAAAAATTGAGAGCGATTTGTAAGATAACTCATAGACCAGGTTAATTGAATGGACCTAATTCCGTAGGTATTCAGCTATTGAATAAAAGGCATGGATGATGATGATGATGATGACGTCGACGACGATGATGATGATGCTGCTGATGATGATTATAATAATAGTAATAATAGAAGTTGGAATGCAGGCTGAACGCGCACTGCAGTTCAATCTCGTACTTAGTAGTGTGTTTTATTCCTGTAAACAATTCTCGAAATAATAATAATAATAATAATAATAATAATAATAATAATAATAATAATGATAATAATAATGATAATAATAATAATAATAATAATAATAATAATAATAATAATAATAATAATAATAATAATAATAATAATAATAATTCTATTCTATGCTAGGAATAATTCTATTCCTATCATAATTTTTTAGACTCCTGAGGGATTACATGTACCTCGGGTGAAAAAAATAATAATAAAAATAATAATAATTATAATAATAATAATAATAATAATAATAATAATAATAATAATAATAATAATAATAATAATAATAATTCTATTCTATGCTAGGAATAATTCTATTCCTATCATAATTTTTTAGACTCCTGAGGGATTACATGTACCTCGGGTGAAAAAAATAATAATAAAAATAATAATAATTATAATAATAATAATAATAATAATAATAATAATAATAATAATAATAATAATAATAACCATAATAAAGTGAGAAACACACGAGTGGCATATAGTAGATTCGAGTGTAATATCATAGGACGTACTTACATGGCTGATCGCATTCGTCTCCCAACAACTCCGGTTGTCTGTGTCCCCGCAACGAATGCGGTCAGTGAGCCACCTAGCGGTCGACAGGATGAAACGCATGCATTGGATCGTAACTTATGACCACGATGCAGCCGAATCGACCAACAACAAGTCTTACTCTATGCTCCTGCAGTCAATACGTACGTACGCACATATGTATGTGTGTACGTATAATATATAGGTCTCTATATTTATGTTGGTATGTATTGTTCATGCATATATGCATACCGTATGTGAGTATGTATATGTATGTATGCTATGCATGTGTATGTATGTATTTATCTATGCATGTATCTATATGTATACATATATCTATATGTATGTAGGACTGTATGTATATTTCTATGTATTATGTATGTATTTATGTATGTATGTATGTATGCATGCATGTACGAATGTGCGTCCTATGTAATTTTACTCACCTGCATGAATACATACAGCTATATAGGGCCTACATTTTCCCGGTATGTATGTATACCTATATATCAATCAATCAGCTAAACATTTATATAGCACCACTTCAGGAAACTATTCAGAGGCGCTCCCAACCCAACCCTGGCGAAAGAGAACAGTAGGCCTAATATAGGGGAAGAGGGCAAGGTTTACATACACGCTCTTGTATACACACACACACACACACACACACACACACACACGCACGCACGCAAGCACGCACGCACGCACGCACGCACACACACACACACACACACACCTACACACACCTACACACACACATCTACACACACACCTACATACACACCTACGCACACACACACATATATATATATACACATATATATATTATATAGGCCTATATAATGTATATATATATATATATAGACATATAATTTACGAATATATTTATACTGTAGTTTTCGTTTGCACGCCCACCCACAAACGCCCACCCACATAAACACACCCACACACACATAAACACACACACACACACGCACACAGCCATGTTCTTGTAGAGACGGACTGCAGTGGTCAAGCAGACGTCCATCCACTTTGGAGATCTAATCTAACTCGATCTAACGACTTCTTCCCTCGACCAACAACAGAACGCAAAATTGCCTTTCCTAGTCTCGACTATTATATCAGAAAGGAGGGAAAAATAAAATAATCTAATACCCTACGAATGTTTCCAGGGCGTCTTTGATAGGTCCGTTGTGTACGCTGAGGAAAGACATTCATCGGAATGCAATCGTGTAAGAAGCACCACACCTAGTATAGCCTACGACCTGAACCGCAGCTGTGTTCCGCTCTATATCTGAAATCTATACTAACATCCGCGTGACAGCATAGAGCATATATATCTAATGCAGAAGTTATTATGTAGAGCATATATATCTAATGTAGAAGTTATTATATATATATATATATACATATATATACATACACACTCCTACACACACCTACATACACACCTACACGGACATATATATATATATATATATATATATATATAAACATATATATAGCAAGCGCTATACAGGAGCTCTGTTAAGGAGCGGGAGGTTTCGTGTCTGGCTTTGTAATAAAATTGTGGCTTAGTGCGTGCTTCGAAAAACGACTTGGTACTGGGAAGGACTACCAATAGGTCGACGTCTTAATCGGATTCTGCATCTGTCGATTCCATGATGCCTACAGAGGTTGCAGAGGCTGCGGTTAGTGCAGCGTTCCTGTAGGCTGGCTGGGTGCATGCATGGCCGACTGCACCGTCTGAGCTTATGAGAAATCTGCTATGTGATAGATACGACAACGAGGAATGGACTGGACTGAAGAAGGGAGGGAGACAATGGAGAGAGTGGCACCGGAAAACGTCGGAGCCGTGGAGAGGAAAGGAGGAATGGATGCATGGGATAAAGGAAGGAAGGAAGGAAGGAAGGAAGACAGAAGTCGAGAAAGATCAGGTGGATGGAGATAAGATGGAGGAATGAAAGGAAGTGGAAATTGAGTGGACGAATGGCGCACGCGATGCAAGGAATCAAATACAGAAGTGCTATATAAAGCTTTGAACGGATGCATACAGTGAGTTCGATAAATCCACCTGGGAACCGAAAGTGCTTTAGCGTAAACGAAATCAAACAAAGCCACGAACCGGAAGCAGAACGCGAAGGAGAAAACTATAGAGGTGAAAGAAAGATAAGAGACAAAGAGAGACAGCGACAGAGAGAGACACACACACACACACACACACAGAGACAGAGACAGACAGAAAGAGATGCATGGGAACTGCATGGCTGATCCAGACCCTACAAAATTCGGACGCGATTGTCGCTTTTATGATAAAACTTTGATGATTTTGCATATATTAAAAATGTATAAAAATTTTAAAACATATTCATTCATTAAAATCGGACATTTATATAGCGCCTCTTCAAGGAGAACTACTCAGATATGCTCAAATTATGTAAATAATACATATATTTAATTATACATATTATCTGTTATATTTCATGGCTGGTCTTCTATCGTGTCCAGATAACCTCATTCACCTGTTTCAGTCTTTCACCCTCTTTCAGCCGGTAACACATTATAAGTTTTCCTGGCTTTCGTTTTACCCACTTCTTCCGGTCTTTCTTGGCCCTTCACCTCGCCATTCCGCTTCTCTTTGTTTCCACTTTCGTACCGTTTCGCGGACTTTTCGCTTTAGTTTTTCTATTTTTTAAAACTTATTTTCTTTTCGTGAGTTTTTTGCATTAGCTTCCTACTTTTCTCACTCGTTTTCTTTAGCAGTGTATTTATTATCGTCAGCGTTTTTGATATGCAATCTCCGTGGACAATCCTCTCCGAAACCGATTTTGGAACGGGGTTGGAGCAGCTCATTGGCATGTCCTCCCTAAATCAGACGAGGTTTAACTGGATTGGCGTTCTTGGATCCGACCTTGAGAATGCCGCACGAAGTCGGTTAGAGCGATGCCCAGATGGCACCGAGGTGTATATACTGTCACTGAGGCCAGTCTGCAGCAAAGCGCACAAAGAGCCCTGGTAAAGACGGAGACATTTACTACGGAGGCGAATACGTCGAAGTCTGTACTTAGGCGAAAGAGAACGATTGCGTGACCAGAATACGAGCGAATGGGCGGTTGGAAGGCAAGTGAGGAGGAAGGCGGGTAAGACATTCCTCTACGGGTTGTTCAATCCGTGGCTAAAGATGCACTTTAACGCTGATCAAAGGAACGGTTCGGGTGATTATATGCACCCACGCCCTCCAGACATTTGGGAGTGAGGGACAAATCCTCCTACCCCTCCTCCATCCCTCTTCTCCTTACTTACCTAGAAAATTACTCCAATTTCTAACGGAAGTCGAATGGCCGGACACAACATGGCATCAAGGTGATTTTAAGCCGGCTTTGTTATTCAAGACACGGTGTGTGTGTGTGTGTGTGTGTGTGTGTGTGTGTGTGTGTGTGTGTGTGTGTGTGTGTGTGTGTGTGTGTGTGTGTGTGTGTGTGTGTGTGTGTGTGTGTGTGTGTGTGTCGGTCGGTCACCTTGCCAGAGGAGGTACGCTTACTGATCAGCTGGCTTGCCGGTCTATCTAATCCAATAAAACGATTCGCAATCAGCTGGAGACGCCCCGCAGAAATGCGAAGTGTCAGAGGAACCGGCCAGGGATACAGACTACGGTGGGTAATCGAGTTGAAACAGACGACTACGAGCATACAAGATCATGCTCCTACGAGTTTTCCAACAGAGTTGCATATTGGTAAATAGGGGAAGTTCCGACTATGGTTCATAAAGATGAGGGGCGTAACGAATGACACCCCACTACCTTGCGGGGCAATTTCCCTAGTTCCCCCTTCCGATCGACGCTTCTGATTAAAGAAAAAGTGATACTCCTTCACATGTGGGTGCACATGATATTGCTGTCGATTTGTCTGCCCGTCATCAAAAGTGCCAACATTACATTTTTCCAATAGTTACTAATCATTATATGCCTTTATCAAAACCAGTCCTTTGCACAAGCGAGGCCCTGCATGGACAAACTATAGATATATCGGTCGAGCCGCGCATGCACATGATAAGAGTAATTTAACAAACTGGACGATCATGCACAGACGGTTTAATTTCGGCCCAAATATTGTGGGCCCAAAACCACCCCTTACCCTTCGACTTCCTTCTTTATTTTTTATATATTTAATCGTGTGTGTTTTCTTTATATGCATAAATACATGCTATCCATCATCATTATCACAATCTTTCCTGACACGTCGCTAGCCATTTATAAATTTGGCTGCATCTTGTCCACGTGTGCGTCGTGCGAATAAATTGGCTCAATTATTTTCGGTCATTTGTCAAGTCTCTTTTATATATATATATATATATATATATATATATAGGCTCCTTATATATATATATATATATATATATATATATATATATATATATATATATATATATATATATATATATATATATATATATATATATATATATATATATATATATATATATATATATATATTGCTTATCTCGGGTTCAAGTCTTGTTATGCCTTCGTTTATATAAATGTTGTTTGTTCCGTGTAGACGGGGAAGAGGAACAAACGAAGAACGTGCCATGGGTATACGCTGGATGTTCTTCCTACGTGAGGATGCAGTCAGTCAGATATTCTGAGATGAATGTTCTGACGAATGTTCTAATTAACCTCAACGATGATATAACGCTGAAAAAGGATTTTTCTTTTTGGCATTCATATGAAATAAAGCTGATTAAATTTAATAAATTGCCAGTTCCAGGAAAGGTTAATGAAATTGAAATAAAGCAAAAATAATCTATAGAAATGAAGATTGTCACGGCGTTTCACTTCCTGTGTTTCCAGAAGACCTATTTGCCTAATCTATTGAATATCAAAATAGGGGTCTATTACTATAACTGGGCATAGCCTATACAATATATATATATACTTTTATTGTACCGTTTCACAAAATCATCACGACATAATCAAACATCAATGTTCAACTGGAGCCCAATAAAAGCTTAGGCTCCTTATTCCAAACTGACTTCGTTTTTTAAATCATCGTACTGAGATTGTCCAGTTTCTACAACAGTTATTAACATCGTGAGACAGTCCACCAGGGCTGTAGTCGAGGGTTTACGCGGGTGTATACAGCGTATATACTCACCTCTAGACAGCGTATACTCATGCATATGGCTGTAGCGAGGGTATACGCGGGTATACAGCGTATACTTACCTCTCTAGAGACCGTATAGCCAGCCATTGACTAATGAAATTTCCTCAAAAAAGGTAATGAAAGGTTTTGAGGGCGAATGACTAAAAAAAGGTCATCAACTTTTTCAGAGACGAATTCCTAAAAAAAGGTCAAGAATGTTCTGCGAATTCCTAAAAGGTCAAAAAAATTATGAGACGAATTCCTAAAAAAGGTCATCACTTTTTTTAGGGTGACACCAGCTCTAGTGACGCCGCTTCTCACCGGTAGCGTGTACTCACCTCAAATTTTACAATAATCCCAATAGTGCAAACAACTATATGTTGTTGCAATCAAGGACTTAACTAGGACATCTTTAATAATGTGACCATTTCAGTTTAGGTATCCATCAATGATCCTCCAGACACACCTCTGTTTTTCCTCCCTCTGCGTCTCAATGCATTCCTAAGCTCCTTACAATCTTAGTGTCTGCTATTCACTTCAGAATTATTATTACACAGCATGGTCGGCCCTGTTGCACTGCGTGGTCTTGTTAAGCGGGTCAGGAAGATAACGATTCCGGCTGCGTCTCATCTTTTCGTGCACCGATTTCAGCCATTTTCTTAGATGTCAAGGCCACCCATTGCTGGACGCAGTGTGACTAAATTCTATGAGAGGGTCTGGAATCCACAATCGACATAAGGCTTAATCAGCTTCGTTAGCCGCAAGCCTTTCTTCGTGGATTGGGTTTTAGACAAGTGCTTCGCGGGCTTCTGCAGTCTACTGGGCCCCAGCTGCGACCAATCATGATAAACTTGTGCCTGTCATTTTAAGTAATTGTGCCACTGCTTCAAACACCAATACCGGGGAATTGCCTGAGGAACGACAAGGTTTCCTGCCTGTCATCGCAGATCCTTTGCCAACAGAGCAAGGTACGTGGTTGGTAGTCGCTAGCTATCCCAAATCTACTCTCCCGCGCTTCCATCTTGTGGTCTATGTTTTGATAATGGGCCAGTGCGAGTGGTTGTGTGGTCTTCGCTTGTGTCTTGACCTTTGCCACCTCACAACAGTCGTGCATGCGGAGACGCAGTTGGTCTTTATAAATTATGTCTGAAAGCTGGCATTTGATTGATCCTCTCGCCATCATGCATGTTATAAACGATATATAGAAAAGAGCCAACAAGTCTTCTGCGGACTGATGGCAAGTGACCTGATGGCAATACCCTAGTACCATGGACCATAGGCGTCCGCGATAATTTTTCTGGGGGCGGGATTTTCTAGGGGGCAACGTTTTTGTTGGAGAAGCAAAATGACGTTGTTGCATATTCATAAGCACAGAACACGTGACAACTTTAAAATAAATAATGGTCAAACTTACCTAAATAATTAAGTGCTCTTAGCATTAAAAATCGTGTTGGGACTGTTGTAATAATCATAATAATCAAAAGATTTTATTTTTGTAAAATATTTGCAAAATCCAGAGGAACAAATGCCCCCTTGCAACCCTCCGGACGTCCACGTACTGGGCTTGGAATTCCACCGTGATCCATACTGGTACGACACGGCATTACCGGTCACAAACAGCAATCTTAGCAGGAGATGTAGCTGAGCAGAAGCTGCCGCACACATAAATCTGAAAAATATCTCGGGTTACCTGCAACAGACATGTTCATCCCTGTTGCCATAGAAACGCTGATTAACACCAAGTAAGCGGAATCTGTCTCAGACCCTTAGCCGTCGGCGCTCAGTCAGGTCAGATGATCGACGTCAGGTACATCACCTCTTCCAACGCTTTTCCATTTGTCTCCAATGCAACATTTCATTCGACGAGGTCTGATTTTCCAGAAATAGGCTATACTTATTTACCTCTTAATATAAGTGTCGTCTGTAGGCCTACCTATAGAATTTATGGCAAGTTGACTGTTCAAAGCCCGATCGAAGACAAACTTCGGAAAGTCGTTAATAATAATAACAATAACAATAATTGTAATAATAATAATAATAATAATAATAATAATAATAATAATAATAATAATAATAATAATAATAATAATAATAATAACAACAACAACAATAACAATAACAAAAACAAAAACAATAAACTACACTAATAACTATAACAATAATAATTGTAATAATAATAATAATAATTACAATAATAATAATAATAATAATAATAATAATAATAATAATAATAATAATAATAATAATAATAATAATAATAATAATAATAATAATAACAACAACAACAACAATAACAGTAACAGTAACAATAACAATGATGATAATAATAATAATAATAATAATAATAATAATAATAATAATAATAATAATAATAATAATAATAATAATAATAATAATAATAATAATAACAACAACAATAATAATAATAATAATCATAATAACCTTTCTTTATGGTCCTTCACGGTTTTATTGTTAAATTCCACACGATTACATTATAGGCCTACACACCAGGATTCAAACCCTGGACACTGAGAGGTAAGGCATTAGTAATCTGCTTAAGTGCCACTGAAAATCGTTGAGATATGATCGCAGCCAAGAGAAAAGTCAAAATATGGAAATCTCCGTCGAAGAATCGAAAGGAAGCAGAAGAAACAGAATCATAAATCTCCGATTCTCTTTCGGATCACAATTTTATGCATACATTTACATATTATGATGCACATTAAGTTCCTAGAAACGCATCATCCTTATCTGAACAACTCTGTTTTCACTTTGGTCCATTTACCGTAGGTCTGTCTGCTGACCTGACTGTGTTCTGTAATGACCCGTTCTTTGTCTGTCTGTCTGTCTGTCTGTCTGTCTATTTGTCTGTGTGTATGCCTGTCTGTATACTATATGTCTATTTGTCTGTCCGTCAGGCAGACAGAGAGACATACTGTCTCTATGTCTGTCTGCCTGCCTACCTCTCTGTCTGTCCTGTCCTGTCTGCATGTCTGTGTGTATGCCTGTCTGTCTGTTCTGTGTGTCTATCTGTCTGCATGTCTGACTTTATGTCTGCCTGCCTGCGTACCTGTCTGTTTGTCCTGTCCCGTCCTATCTGTCCGCCTGCCTGTTTATATGTCTGTGTGTATGCCTGTCTGTCTGTCTATCTGTCTGCTTGTCTGTCTTTACATGTGTATGCCTGCCTGCCTGCCTGCCTGCGTCCCTACCTTCTGTCTATATCTGTCTGCCTGTGTCTGTCTGTCTGTCTGTCTGTCTGTCTGTCTGTCTGTCTGTCTGTCTGTCTGTCTGTATTTTTCCAGAAAATCTGCTAGCTCCGTGGCCCGCTTCTCCGTCCGTCCGTCTCTCGGTCTGCCTGAAAACAGTTTACTGAAATGAATGCGTCGTAGTGACATGAGTTCTCTGGTTCCGTTTCTCTTGCGTCAGTCCATAACAAGCGCAGCAAATCTTTCGGCTGAAGACTCGTTTTATATGTCTCGCCCTCATTTCATGGCGTCGATTTCCACGTTCCACTTTGTACGCCTCGGCTTCTCAGGCAACCGCGTCCGCCGTCTTCGTCGACCAGTAGTACATCGTCCGAATGAGCCTCGTGTCCGTCGATCCATCTGCATGTCAAGCACGTCTGTAAATTCATCGCCTAATCTGTGGCTGCGTGCAGCGCTCCCTGGCGAATCGACCGGTACTTGGACTAAAGAGGAAAGCAGTTCCTCGGCCTTAAAAAGCCAATAACTGCTGAGACGACGACGTCTCACCAGGCGGCGCAATAACCGTCGGGAAGAAAGATCGAAGAACGAATAAACACACGACGTCGGTCTCTCAGTCACTGGGTTGGATGCGTTTGCGGTTTATTGGAGGACCAGTAAATTAAAACGGTTGTAGGCCCATATAATTATATGTCTCCTCTGTAGATCACAGTGTGGGATACCCCTCTTAGAGTTCCTCCGCACTCCAGGTGAACAGGTTTATTGGTAACGAATGACCCACCCCCATCCAGGCTTGCGTTCTATTTTCGGTGGTAATTTTTGTTGTCTTACTCCGACGCACTTGCGGTACAGACTTAATTGTTTTTAGAAACCTGTGTCCGGCTGCGATTTAATTCAGCGACCATGGGATCTGCCCATTCCCATGACTACCACTTAAACTCTTCTACGGAATAATGGATGGTCGCCAATTATATATATATATATATATATATATATATATATATATATATATATATATATATATATATATATATATATACATTTACGATATTTAGGCCAGATATAAAATATGAGAAATAAATAAGCATGTTGTCATATGGGCCTATATGCGATATATATAGGCCTATCAGTTTGAATAAGGCCTAATAAAGAAGATTATTATTATAATTATTGTATAGCATGGGCATATATGTTCTATAGGAGCGATACCGATAGATATTATAGGATCCATATTGCATATATATATATATATATATATGTCTATTCATTTCTCACATATTTATATATACATATACATATCGCATATTTATATGGCAATAGGCCTAATGATTTCTTACGTATTAAGCCTAAATATATATATATATATGATAAATTAAATATGCTTATCATTATATAGGCCTAAATACGGTATATATTTAAACAATTTACACAGTATTTTTCGTTCGCATCCATTCAATTCTGCTGCCCAGAGATTGAATTATCGCCGAATTTGCACCCACGCACACCCACATAGACACACACACAGACACACACACACACACACACACACACCTACACACACCTACACACACACACACACACACACACACCTACACACACACACACACACACACACACACACACACACACACATACAGTCATGTTCTTGCAGGCCTATATAATACAGAATATAATACGGGCGTATGTTTTCCCGAATAGTCGTCTAAATCCCTAAGCTACTTATAGTCTTAACCTGCTTTTCACTTCATCTGATATAATACACATAGCATGGTCGGGGTTGTTGCACTGCGTCGTCGATTTAAGCGGATTAGGAAGAGAACGACTCGTGTATGGAAGTTCTGGCTGCAAACTCAAATGTCTGCATGCTTTGAGTAACTTATATAATTATTATAACACTACAAGGAATCGTAACTATTATTTGCACATGTAGGCCTAAATACATATAGTAGGCATAAATGTGCATGCAGTAGGCCTAAATACACGCAGTAGGCTAAATACATGCAGTAGGCCTAAATACATGCAGCAGGCCTAAATACACGCAGTAGGCTAAATACATGCAGTAGGCCTAAATACATGCAGCAGGCCTAAATACATGCAGAAGGCCTAAATACATGTATAGTAGGCCTATAGATATACATGCAGTAGGTCTAAGTACATGTAGTAGGCCTAAATACATGCAGCAGGCCTAAATACATGCAGTAGCCTAAGTACGTGCAGTAGGCCTACATACATGTATAGTAGGCCTAAATATACATGTAGTAGTTTCTCTGTAACGACCATAGCTGTGTCATAACAAAGATGATTATAGTGTCACGCTTAAGCCTCCTCTTTTCTAGGCTTTGAACTGGATCTATATATGCCAGAGTACGGGGCAGTGACCGAGTTATTACCCACGAGCCTAAACTCTAAACGATGTGTGTGTATATATATATATGAGTGAACAATTTGTGTATATATATATATATAATATATATAACATGAAATATATAAATTGTTTTTGCTTGGGAGTTTTGGTGAAAGCACGGAAAGAAACTTTCTGGGTTGTTTACAGCATGAAGATTGAGTCCACATTATAGAAGCGTTGTGGTCCTTGTGGCACAGTCGAGTTAATGAAATGGCTATTGTGCAGGCAGTCTTATTTAATCACATGTAGGTCTATGCATGTGGGAAAGTCAACAAAGGTCACCATTATGCGCGTATCATGTACCTAAGTGCTAGCTGAGTGATTTGATCGGCAAATCAATCATTTTCGCAGATGATTCTTATCTAACTTCAGAAGAGTAAGACAATGGTGAAGTGAGATCTGTGGGAGAAAAGTCTGGAAGCTTAGTTTGTTTAATAACTGGCAACGGTGGAGGTTATAATTATGAGAAATTCTCTTTTGGAAGAGTTTAGGTAGGCCCTATAGAAGATTGACGATCATCCATACTGATAAGTTGGTGATGGTGTGCATACGCAGATGACTCAGAGCACCTGATAGTATAGGCTTTCTGATACCAGCTGGCTACAGCCGCTACATGTATGGCCTCGCTGTGATTATTTGAGGATTATGCCTACCATTCAACCGGTATTAGGTTACTCTATTGGCCATTTATTATTATTGGCCTATTGAGGGAGAAAGATGCGAAGAGCTCAGTGTCATCGGCATTTTAGAGGTGATGACCAACAGGCAGTGGCGGCGATCTTGTCTGAGAGGTGGGGGGGGGGGGACAAAGTCGGCCACGATCTCGTCGACGACCGTTTTTTGGAAAATCTTTTTTTTAGTCCTTCACCTCTTTTTCCAACTTTTTCTTACACTCGCCTGTCTTTTTTCCCCACCACTTTTTTAAAAACTTTTTCCCACTTTCATTTTCAACAATTAAAAATTTCCATTTCATCTCCCAAAAAAGTTGATGACCTTTTTTTTAGTCATTCACCACGTTTTACTACTTTTCCTTCTTCTTTCTCGTCATTTTTGGGGCTTTTTCCTTCTTCTTTCTCGTCATTTTGGGGGGGACACTTCTCCTCTAAATTTGGATTTTTACCTCGTCTGCCAAAATCCTCACGCGCAATAACATTTGTCAGCCTTTTTTGGTGTTTCTTCTAAAAGTGGGGGGGACAAATGCATGGAGTGTCCCCCCCACTCTTAAAGGTGGGGGACATGTCCCCCCGCACCCCCCACCCATGATCGCTGCCCATGCCAACAGGGGATGAAGAAATGAGTTTGCTGCGTGAGTGGGAAGGACCGAGAACAGAACCTTGAGGAGCATCGCGCGTTAGTAGAGTGTGAGGATTAACAACATTAGGAGTGAATGACCGTGAGGAAAGGTAGCCTAGGACTCGGTAGAAGATAATTATGGTAGCACCAGAGACTCCGATTACAGAGGAAAGGCGTTTCATGAGGATATTGGTATCGAAGGAGGAAAACTATCCAAAGGACACACAAGTTGGCGAAAGACTGGTTGGCGAATATATGTCGCAATGACACGTTTGATGTTCAGGCAACCTGATCAGCGAGGTAGATGAGAACATAATGTGTGTGTGTGTGTGTGTGTGTGTGTTTGTGTTTAGGTATATGTGTGCATGTAGGCCATAATATATGTGTTGTGTGTGTGTATGTGCTAAAACAGGGCAACTCTGAGTATCCTATAATTATATTCAGATGTAATATACAAGGCAGATGTAAAAATTCTGCATGCGATAGGAATCCCGAAGGAGTCGTTTCGTAGGCTAACGATCGACAACACATGGCCACGCATGCGCAGAGTCTAATTTCTTACGCGTCAACTCTTTCATCGTTTTTCTAGGATTCCTAGTTCATTATTTCCGTCTTATATGCCGGCTTTAGTCGGCGATAAGTTTCGATACTAGACAGGTGTTATGATGGCGACTTAGCCGCCTGCTGTGTTCACAGAGGACCATTATATATCGTCGTTTTAACACTCGCTCGATCCTCGGTTATCGCCCGCACATGACTTGGCCACTGAACTCTACATTCTGGGCAAGCAGCGTTTGACCTCAGTATAGTCCCAGTAGGACTCTGTATTCGCCTTTTGCAAAAGCACCAACCGACCTATACATGTAGCCTATATAAATAGCCACATCGTTATATTGTATTATACAGTTGTGCTTGGAATACTTGTACTCCAGTACAGTTTTTAAGTGCTTGTACTTGAAACCAAAGTATACTGGTATGTTTACTGAACCACTGAACCATACACTGGTACTTTTAACATTTCTGGTATTACGCAATAAATGTATTGGCAACTAGGACATTCTAGGTAGTGTTTTAGTTGTCGAGGGGGTAGGGGTTAAGCCCCGGTTCTTCTTTTAGCCCCATAGCTAAGTATAACTCAAAGATGTTATTGATCAGGAAACTAAAATATCTCATTAGCAGTGGCGTGCAGAGGTTCTTTGATGCCCGGGGCCAACCCCTTCATTGGATGCACCTAAATTGTTCTTTCCTAATTCATTCCCCCTCCCCTCCCACTGCACTGTGCTGCCCCCTTGCAACGAAATAGTTGCAAGAACACAAGATTTATCTAAAGTAAAGACGAATGGTACGCGTATGCCCGCCAAGCCAACGTCGGTTGATATTAATGGTTGTCTGGAAATGTTTGATTAAATCCTTACAAAATAGACAATAAAATTACTTACTGTTGCGTCTTGCCGAAAAAATTCTAACAGACGACGCTAACCTAATTAAACCTAAAACCTATGAACGATAATACAATCATAACACTGCCGTTGTCAACCGCTGATTTCATAACACGCTAAAGGGTTCGCAATGCATTAGACACTATTATTAGTACTTAAACTACGGCATACGATTCGTATGATACGAAATTAGTCCGTCAATATGTGACGAACGTCAATTCGTATGTTATTTGTTTTAATTAAATGATCAGCGCAACATAAATGTCGGCCAGGCGAACATGGACATTTGCATGGCGCCGCATCTCATTAATTCTATTAATAGAGCACCAATCCTGAACTAGCGCGGTAGATTTCTGTGTGCGCCTGACAGAATGGAGATCTCTCATTGGTCAGAAATGCCCGGGAATATTTGGCGCCAAGTGAACTGTCTATAAAACAGCGAGGCCTGGCCTGCTACGCGCCTTTTCTGTGTGGATGCCGTCGATGTGAGACGTGCGGCCTTTTCTGTGTTGTTTTCGTCGCTGTTGGACGTGTTGGTGCAGTTTGATCTTTCGACGGATCGAAGTCGTATGATCGACTGGAAATACTTGTGAATCAGTGTTTTCTTACGGTTAGAGGTTGAGTATCGATTCCAGTTGTTTTAATTGTATTTTTGGTATCGATCGGTAGTTTGTGTCGTCAAATGCGAGCATGTGTAAAGTGTGATTATTGAATTGTTGAATCAACGATAAGTAAGCTAATTTGTGATTTCTCCGATAAAGAGAAACAGAAATAGATTCAGTATATTCGTAAATGTATCTGTTTGACATTTATTACACTAGCGTGTAGATTTTAATTCTTTATTCGCAGATTAGAGAACTGTGGCGGAAATTAACCTCTCTCTCGCCGGGGTATATTTCTCTATATACCGTATACTCCCAAGGCCAGCCGAGTGGTTAAGAAGGCCCTGGACGTGTACGCGTAGATAAGGCCTCCGATGTCGTCGAAGGACTTACGAGTTTCCTTACAACCGATCGACCAAACAATGACAAGACGAATGACGATTGAAGACTTGTATTATAAGATCCAAATGATCACGAAATTCACAATAATTCGGTATTTCCAGAGAATCACAAAACCATAACACTTCTCGTGTCGAAACAAACAATCTTTTCGTGTACAGAATTAATTGCAGTAATTACATCGATGCCTCACGAAGAAAACGTCTCACCCTGCTCTATCGAGAACCCCTTCTTCTCCTATAAAATGTCCCAGCATCCGACAAGGGCTTCCTGACGTCAATCATCTTAGATATGACGGCGTCGTTAAATAAACGTATATTAGTAGTAGACAAGGGCTTCGCCACTATAGTCCCCGGCGATCGTCTCTCTCTAATGCCCCAACATCCGACAAGGGCTTCGCCACTATAGTCCCCGGCGATCGTCTCCTGCGATTCAAAGCACGAGGCCCCTTTTATATTGTTTCCGAGGCCCCACTGAGGCACTGGGCCTCACTGGGGCATCAGTCCCCGGGCACTGGGCCTTCCCGCGCATCAGTCCCCGGGCACCGGACCTCACTGAGACACGAGGCCTCACAGAGGCACGAGGCCTCACAGGGTATTGGACCCCAAGCACAAGGCCTCACCGAGGCACGAGGCCTCACAGGGGTATCGGACCCCAAGCGCTCATTGACCCATTCCGAAAACCCTGTACTCAGTTACCTCTCGCTTCTATAGCGCCCAATAATGAAAGTTCGCTCCATCCTGGTCCGCTACAGAACATTGACAATTAACCGTAATAACTGACTTTAACTCATTTAAATTACAATAAATATAAGTCATTGTGAAACATAATTAAAATGATGACAGCAAATTCAGCTGCCATTTCTACAGCCGAAGTTGTTGAATTGTGTGCAATGATGAGAGGATTTATCTTGCGCCAGGAGAAATTAGAAAGTTGCGTGTCACAGCTAGGAACTAGTATGTCACAGCTAGCGCGGGAAGTTGGTCGTTTAGGCGGGAACTTTCCCGCCGAAAATACTGTTGTAAAGGCAGAAGGACCTTTAACACACGCAGACATATGTCAGGAAATATCCTTGGTACCAGAAAGTTATATAGTGCTCGACACAAGTGGTGTTGAGGTAAGAAATAAGCCCCACATGGTCCCGGGTTCAAATCCCGCACGTTTTGGCCAGTCAGCCGATGCCTTACAACAGGGCGCGCGCTCGCTAGAGGGCGATGAGAACGCCACAAATACAAGCGCAAGAGATGTGACTGGGCCAACGTCAACCGTTGGATGCCCCCCCCCCCGGCTGGATGCCCGGGGCTGTCGCACCCTCGGCACCCCCCCTCTGCACGCCACTGCTCATGAGTCGACAGTTGTTTCATGTGCAATATATTAACAACATTAGATCTTGACCGGCGTTCGTTCGTCTAATTTGTGTTCTTTGGTAATCTGTGCAATTTTTGACCCAGGTGTAGCGATTTCAGATTACCCCCATTTCACATTACCCCCCGGTAACTTGAAATCGCGTTCACATTACCGGGGGGTAATCTGAAATCGATTTCAAGTTACCCCCGGGGGTAACTTGAAATCGATTTCAGATTACCCCCTACGATTTCAGATTACCCCCTCAAATCAGTGGGGCTCATTTTCGATTATCTTATATAATACTAATAATAATTGCCAATTTTTATCGCTGAACTCTTGTTATCCTCTTATAGCATCATGTACGATAAGTTCTCTCTCTCTCTGTGCCTCAACTACATAAAACTCATGAAATGGAGCAGCTGACACGCATATATAGTACTGAAGTTGTCTGGCTGGCTGGTTTACTGGTCAATGCTTGCAATCAGCTGTGGAAAACGTTAATATTCTCAGTCGTTCGAAACAGCTCGGTGGTATAGTTAGCATTTTATCTTATGTGAACATGGCAGGGGTAACTTGAAATCGCGATCAGAATACCGGGGGGTAATCTGAAATCGCGTTCAGATTACCGGGGGTAATCTGAAATCGCGTTCAGGTTACCGGGGGTAATCTGAAATCGCGTTCAGATTACCGGGGGTAATCTGAAATCGATTTCAGATTACCCCCGGGGTAATGTGAACAGCACAGGGGTAACTTGAAATCGCGTTCAGGCTACCCCGGGGGTAATCTGAAATCGATTTCAGATTACCGGGGGGTAACTTGAAAGAGGGGGTAACCTGAAGTCTTTACACCGGCTCTTATTTGACAACTGAAATACTCTACTGTAGGTACACGTACGGCTGCAATTAATATGATGCCAACTGGCAGATCGTCATCAATGTTGCTACTCGTCTGAGCAGGCCTGCCTCTGATGTGAGGTGTAAGAGATAGATTCATGCCTATTTTAACATTTAGGCCTACACTGCATGTTAATCTGACGTTCTCTGACGTCTGCCACTGACAGTGACGCATTCAGTTCGTCAGTTGGTAGCCGCGAAATCGGTGATCGTACGGCCAATTAAGTTCATCTGAATAATTGCTCTGACAAGGCCTTACGCATGGATAGTGCCTAGAGTCAGTCGCTAAGGGATTACCGACTGACTTAATGAGTTTGCGACTGACTCAACAACTTAGTCGACTAAGTCACATGCCTATCAACTGAGTCGCTTAGACTTGTCCACTGGCTTACCGACTTCCTATCGACTGCTTAGGTAATCTGGTATGTCTAGTAGGCTAGTTGCCTAATTATGCAATGCATTTAACCGCCTACTATACTGCCAGACCGTGACTGTAAAATGTTAATATGAATTTATTAAAGGTGACAGAGCATATATATATATGATTGCTTATAAAAGGAATGAAACACACGACTGCTGAAGTCCAAGGCTGCAATGAAGTGTTCGTTCAGTCTGAAATCCATTCCGTATTGATTAATAATCGATAGATAATACCAGTTGTTCCCAACCTTTTCCAGAGCAAGGCAACTCTTACTAACACTCATTCAGTCAACGCGGGCCCATCCATATGGAACTTTCTTCCCTTGGTACTGCGTGGGACCCTACTTGCTCGGTTCTGTCTCTGTCTCTGTCTCTGTCTGTCTCTCTGTCTCTGTCTCTGTCTCTGTCTCTGTCTCTGTCTGTCTCTGTCTGTCTGTCTCTGTCTGTCTCTCTCTCACTCTCTCCCTGTCTGTCTGTCTCTGTTTGTCTGTCTCTGTCTGTCTCTCTCTGTCTGTCTCTGTTGTTCATAATTTAAAGTCTTTTCTGCTTCCACGAGGCTAACACGCTGAGAGCCAGGGGCGTCTATCCCCCCTAAGTCATTGGAGCAACGTCCCTTTTCCCCCTCTTCTTCCCTCCCCCCCGTTCCTCCCCTAAAATGGTGGCACACACACTGACAGATCTCCCCCCCATTTTCATTGATGGAGCATTTGCTCCAAGGTTTCTATGGTGTAGACGCCCCTGCTGAGAGTGCCTCTGAATAGTTCTCACGGTGAAAGGCGCTTTGTAAATTCCCAGATACTATACTATTATGTTTTCGTCACAGTCATGCTTGTGAAAATAAGTTCAAATAAGCAGGCCTGTTGCGAACGTATGTGTCAATGCATGTAATGTAAGATTAAACCAGGGCTGTAGCCGAGGGTATACGCGGGTATACAGCCTATACTCACCTCTAGAGAAATTTGAGAGCGTATACTCAGGGCTCTAGACGAGGGTATACGCGGGTATACATTGTATACTTACCTCTGTAGAGACCGTATAGTCACTGAGTAATGAAATTTGGAGGAAAAAGAGAGGTTTAGACAGGTTTTTAGGGTGAATGACTAAAAAAAGTCATCAGCTTTTTCAGAGACGAAATCGTAAAAAGTCAGAAAATTTTAAGGGAATTTGTGAAAAGTCTAAAAAAAAGTCCTAAAAAAAGTCTTCAAATTTTTTTAAGGGTCACACCAGCCCTACTGACGCCGCTGGTCACCGGTAGCGTATACTCACCTCAAATTTTACCACTACAGCCCTGGATTAAACGCGGCTTAGTCACAGTTCAATATTAAGACAACTATTGTATTGTATTGTATTGTATTCAGTGGCGTAAACTTGTCCAAAATATTGGGGGGCATTTAGCTATTTTTCTACACTTTTTGCATTGGGTGCACGTGTTCCACTCAATTATTGGGGGGGGGCACGTGCCCCGGCTGCCCTCCTAAGTCTACGCCTATGATTGTATTGTATTGTATTGTAGGCCTATATGGGCATTTATAAAGCGCCTCTCGCGGTATAGACCATTCACAGGCGCTCCGAGAGAAAAAGCAGGATTTAAGGTGTGAAAAGGAAGAAGCAACGCTACCAGAGAGAATGGTGTTGCGGACAGGAGGAGGAAGTCGGTTCCAAAGCGAGAGCCTATGGAGGCAAAGGACCCGGATTGAGCTGTAGTAGACCTGACACGAGGAACTAAGAGGTCAAGACGACCAGAAGCTCGGAGAGGACGCAACGAAGAGGCAGAATGAGGCCGTAGAATTAGGCCTAGATCACGCAAGAACTGTGGAGCAAGACCCAATTGAGACTTGAGCACAAGAATAAGCAATTTGAATTGAATACGGGCAGAGAGAGGGAGCCAATGGAGTTGTTCAACTATGACGGTGGAGATATGAGAGAACCGAGGGAGACGGGCAATTAGTTTAGCAGCTGCATTGAGTACCGACTGGAAAGGAGAAATTAAGGCGGATAATAACAGTAATAATAGTAAAAAGAATATTTATTAAATTTTAATGCGGCGAAAAGTATGTTTGCAGGCAAAAACTATTTTTCCAAGCCGGTTTTCCATTGTAAAAACCGTTTTTCACCGGTTGGCAAACCCTTGCCAACCCTGAAAAACATTATATTGGACCATATAGGCCCCCTAGGCCTATCAATCAGCAGCAGTTGAGCAGTTTAACAAGTCAGGCCGTTTACTACAAATAGGCCTAGCTGGAAAAAGGTAAATGTACTATGTAGGGCCTAATAAAAAACAAGTTTCAGTTTCAAATGGCTGGAGTTTAACGCGTACGCTGCAATCACTTGATGCTGGTCATTTTAGTCAGCTAGCTCAATGAGGATCAAGGCTTGACTCTCCCCGTTCAGTACCAATACATGAAAATGATTGCGTGATGTAATGCAAGGTAATAGACACCACTCAGGCAGGCAGAGGTAAAGAAATGGTGAGCTGACAGCATGGGCGTCTAGACCATAGAAACCTTGGAGCAAATGCTCCATCCTTGAAATAGGGGGGGGGGAGATCTGTCAGTGTGTGCGCCACCATTTTAGGGGGAAGGAACGGGGAGGGGGAAGAAGAGGGGGAAAAGGGACGTTGCTCCAATGACTTAGGGGGATAGACGCCCCTGGCTGACAGACATATTGTTATTCTATTAGTCTACTGCACTGTAGGGCCTACATGACCGTAACCTTATAGGCCTAAGCAATTGTTCCTGTTCTGCTTCTGATGCGATGTCTTTGTCAAAAATCGAATCTCGGAGACTGCGATTAAAACAATAAGCAATTAACTGAACGAAGTCACTAGCAATCGGTAGCATGATAATACTTTATAAAAACACTATAATTATTAGGCCTTGCCTGGTGGGGGTATACTAACAAGAGGGATAGAGACAGGATTGACCGTTTGTTTAGGCGACTAACCCGTGGCGGATAACTCCCTGGTGATACTGATGACGTCAACCAATTGGTCAACAAGTCAGACGAACGACTTCTTCTTGCAATTATAAGGAATCCTAATCATGTGCTGCGTGACCTGCTCCCTCCCCTCCGCAGCAGTGGACACAACCTTAGAGCGAGACCGCATAAATTTACCCTACCCAAAAAAGATAATAAGAATTTTATACCCCTTATTCTCTACAAGAATGCCTACTGACACTAATTAGATGCTCGTGAGACTATAGCATGTTTTAGTTGCGTTCTGTCAGCTACGATGTTTTAATAAACGAGTATTCATTCATTCATTCATTCATTCATTATATCAAATAGTGGAGCACAGTAAAACGCACGTTAAATTTGTGTGTTATTACTGATCGAAGCAGCACCATGGTGCCCTCTTCTGGCCTGTAAGGAACCGAGAGTTCAAAGGTACGTAGACAAACACTTTGATCCATACAGTACCACTAGCGTCAACTTATCTATTAATCTACTGGGAATTTTCGTGTCCTTGCATTATGGTCCCGGCCGCTTGCAAACAAAAATCGCGACCTGGAGATGCGTCCCTGGGCCTAATTATTACCCTTCGGCAAACATAATTCATAGTCGACAGTAGGCTACTGTAGGTGTTCATTGAAGTAGGACTACAGCCTAGGCCTACAGGCCTTTCTCGTTTGCTCATCCGTTCACCTGTGTGCATGTTGCGATGGCTGTTTTTCTATCTACCAAACTGCATCTGAGTCTTTGTCTGTGTTCCTATGATTGATCCACGACCTTGCTTGATGCCATCCTTTGTAAGTCTTCGTCTTGCTTTGTTTTGCACGGTTCATTGTTAACGCCCGTTCTTTGTGTAGGCTACCAGCGTTTGGCTAAAGGGTCCGTTACTTGTGGGCTTCGTCCGCAGTAGCAGCAAAACTGTTGCTTCCGATTTACTTTCGACATTTACTAACAATTTAGTCACTAAAAGTGGAAGATCGGAAAATTTACAGCACCAGCCTTATAAAATACCAACGCTGTCACATAAAGCCAGCATCTGGCTTTTAAACTACGTAAACAAAGCAGCGAACTGATTATCGGACACTACAACTAGGCCTATATCACACCGGGTGAGGTAGGAATTATTATTCATAACAAACAGTAAATGGAAAAAACTTTACAAAGCATGTCAGAAAGTGTAAATTGGAAGATCTTTGGATAACTCCTTACAAAAATTAGAGGATATTCAATAACAATAGCTATTCAGATTGCCTTGGGAAAATCTGCAGCATGGGCGATAACCTCGAATCTTCATATTTTTTTTACCTCGCCCAGTAAGTTATTTTCGTCGAGACCAGAGAACATATATTAGAACGGAGATTCCACATTTGGTTAACGGGTGACAAATGGTAACTGCGTTACCGCCTGAATAGTTAAATTCTAAGCAATCATTTTCTGATAATGTTGACTTGCCTTGAAATAAGTGTTCAGATATTTACATTATATCGCATTTTTCAAACTACCGCAAAATGTTCGATAGTTTGTTGCGTTCAATGGTCAATTTTAAATTCAATCAACTACTAGAGGCGCTAAACATTTGTAGGAAACGTCATTTGGTAGAATCTGGATTACTGTGTTAGTGAAATGGCTGCTGATCAGGAAGCGAATTTCTTCAAAGGAAAAAGTTTTCTTTCTTCCAAGTTGTTTTTTCTTTTTAGCAACGGTTCGCGATATTAGATCTTCAGAATGCATCGATTTTTTCGCATTGGGGGAAAACCGTCACCAAAGTCAGACTTGTCGAACTCCAAATCGACTAATGCGCTAGCGAACGGCACGAAAAAGTCGGAGTCGTCGAACATTGGGTCTGCTTCCGACGAAAACTTGTCTCCGCTCCGCCAGAAAAGACTGCAAAACCGCGACAAGAAAAAGTGCAGGTCTCTTATTGAGAGTTTTCATAAGTTTAAAAGACCCTGGAAAAGTCGTAATGCGAACAAAAGTGCTGATGATAAAACCAGCGGTTCGATTCCGTCTAGCGTGAAAGAAGAATTCAAAACTAATGGCGTTGTTGTGGTATGCGAAAGTGAAACAACAATTGAAGACCACGGTCCACAGAAACGAGCGATGAGTGTCAATGGCGATGTGCCATCGTTGTCCCTAAGTACAACCACTTTAAGGTCTATGGGTAGCAGCGAGGCTTCTGCACTTGGCCCCAATCCTTTTCCAAAAGTGGAGACACCGTTTGACATGATGAAAAGCACCAGTGGTGATGCTGGTCGAGCCGACTTTCTTGCCAAAGAGGTCCCTGGATCAACTGGTTTCCCTTCTAGGCAGTTGGAAGAGTTTAATATGGACAAATCAGAAGATGGTGTCTCAGAGCAGTTTGGCACATTGTCTTTGGCACAGCTGTGTCGAACATCTGCCCAGCTTGACGTGGAACAGGAGATAAAATGTAGCGAAGCATGTGTGGGTTTGACTCTCCATTTAAATGAAGACACGAGCCCAGTCTTGTTTGCTGAGCCATTCCCTGTGCCATCAGGCCAGGCATATGGCGTAGCTGTGAGGGCATCAGCTAAAGGTTTTCAAGACAACACAGACGAGGAAGGCAACGTAATTCACGACACACTACCGGTGGATCTCTTGTATGCTTCAGTTCCAGTGGCTGGACAGCATTTGAATGATCACCGAATGCAGGCTGCTAGCAGTGTCAGAAATGACCCTACTCCGGTGAGATGTGTCAATGTCCAGGAGAGTCCTGTGACTGGACATAGCAGTGGGAAATGGTCCCTTATGCGTGAACTGAATCGACTATCACGTTACGGCTGGTACTGGGGCCCAGTATCTCGCGAAGAAGCAGAGGAGAAGCTGGCGGACCAGCCAGAGGGTGCATTCCTAATTCGTGACAGCACGGACGAGCGCTATCTGTTCAGTCTCAGCTTCCGATCGTTCAACCGTACCCTGCACACGCGCATCGAGTATTGTAACGGCAACTTCAGCTTCTATCACCTACCACAGACTGAGGGCTATCAATCGCTCGTTGATCTGATAGAAAACGCCATTCATGACTCGCTCAATGGCATTTTCTACTACTCGCGCAGCAACTCCGCTGGGTCGCATTCGTACGCTGTCAAGCTGACAAAGCCGGTGTCACGATTCACACATGTCCGAAGCCTCCAATACCTCTGCCGGTTCATCATTCGGCAACACACCCGTGTCGACCACATTCAGAACCTGCCCCTGCCTGTTAGTGTCAAGGGCTGGCTCACAGAAAGTCAGTACTAGGAAACCAGCCTCTGGAAACATTTCCCCTCCATCACAGTGAAACCACAGCTGCTGGTGATGTCATTCCTTCCCACCTGTTAATAGAACATGTACACTTGTAAAGTACTTATCGTGTGCAGGAAAACTGGGAGGGCTAGAAGCAATATTCAGCCACTCGTGGCAATTTGAGAGCCTCTACGAAACCACCTCTTGCTTGTTAGTTTGTAATGCTTGACTTGCTGCTCGTAATCAACGCTAGCTGACAAAAGGCTTCTCACCTGCATTTTACCTGTCATTACCAAGTCATTTAAGTGGTGAATTTTCTATATTTTGTTGAGTTTAAATGCCCTGTGAAACGTAGGGCACTGGAAACAGAATAATCAAACTGAGCCATTTCTTAATTTCCAATCAAAGGTATTTGAATGGCTGGATATAAAAAAAATGAAAATAAGTATACTTGAAAAAAAACAAGCAAATACTAGATGTAAATAGCAAGTAAGTCTAAAAATCGCTAAAAATAGTTTGATTTAATAACATCGTGATGGACAGAGTCTAGATAGTAATGTTAATGCTTGAGCAAATTACATTGTTCAGACTGTTCTAAAGACGTGTTGGTTACATGCAGGTGCTGAAATGCATGTTTTGACCTAAGATCAATTTACAGAGTTTAAGAAATTGTTATTCTTACTTAAATTCATTCCAGTTTTGGCACAGTGTGATTGTGCATGATAGTTAACCAGATGAAGTTTTCTTGTGTCCAGTCTTTTACTTGTATCTTGCCAAAGATTTTGATCTGTTGGCTTGTCAGCATTAAATGTGATTGGGTTCTTGTCCTTGGGATAGGACTGTTATTTATAAAAAATAGATTACAGTTTTTTGCTGTTGAAACTAGAACTGATTTTATGAATTTCCCATGTACGGAGCTCCTTGAAGTATACTGTATACCCTGATTTAAATCTAACAAGCAGGGGCGTAACTTTGGTATAAAAAGTGGGGGTACCAATTTCTTTCCACTTTCGTTTTACACATGAAGACCATCTCTTGGAAGGCACAGTGATAAAATATTGATTGACATTGTTTAAGAAGTGGGGGGTACGGTACCCCCCAGTTCAAAAAGTGGGGAGTGCGGGTACCCCTCGTACCCCCACAAATTACGCCTATGCTAACAAGTCTCTTGTCACTGACTGCTAACTAGTGAAGTATGTTTGATTGGTAAGTAACTGGAGTGATGGCCGGGGCACTTGACTGTGTTACTGGTTATTTCATAAACTGGATGATATAACCAATAGGTTGATTGCATAGTTTATTATCGGTATTGTTAAACGTCTTTCTGTGTACAGAAATTAGAATTTATGCATTTCAGTGTGAAGTTCGTTTGAGATTGAGAACTGTGTTACCGCTAACATGGCACTTTATTTTACTGCCAGCCAGGCAGTAGCCATGACTACTATACCCGCACTGAGTTGGTTTCTTGTGTTTTTCATCTGTGTGTTGAAGTCCAGCAGAGAAAATAAAGTTGCACATGGAAACAAAATGATTAAAAACAATAAACCCAAAGGGCTCGTCATTTTCAGGATTATTTTCAAGCAGTCCTAAACAGAGGCACGTTTATGCATAGGCGCACTAGGCGCATGCCTAAGACCCTAAATCTCGGAGGGCCCCGAATGAATGAAAATATTTTTTTCAAGTATAAAAATAACATTTTCAAATTATTTTAAATATAACCTATTTTCTATTTGTTTACAGTTTAGCATACGTCATAAAAGTATATTATTGTAATTTAGAATTGTTTGTTAATTTACCAAAATGTAGTTAGCTTCTATAACTAATCATAATTAGTGTCAATAACACTCAGATAAATTTGCTTCACGTCCAACTTTGTGGGTTTCTGCACTTCATAGGCTAAACACCACCAGAGTCTCAGACTCTCAGCCTCCAGGTTCATAAGGGCCTCCAAAAATGTTTGTGCCTAGGGCCCCATTTTCTGTAAACGTGCCTCTGGTCCTAAATGGTAGGAACACTGGACTTGCTTTGGGAGCCACCTGTTATGGGTTGAGCAGACACTTTGTAATCATTATTGGACATTTATATAGTGCCGCTCAAAGAGCAAAACAAACTAGAGGTGCTGTCTGCAGTAACCTGTATGATGTTAAATGTCATTTACATCTAGGCTATTACATGTACATCAGCAAAACAATGTAAACCAACGCATAGTAAACTTATTACGTAATGACTTTCAGTAAGTTGTGTGTTCTCCATTACTACTGTCGGCAGGCCGGCAGATGGTTTGATATTGGCTTGCGTTTTAAAATTTAGTGAGAAGTCGTGTGATACGCTGACTCACCCTCAACCTCCCAAATACAAAATATGGCACTTGCTGACGATTTCTGCTGATCAAGACATTAAAGACGTCAATTACTTTATGCAGTCAGTTTTACTTCCATGGACTCTTTGTGATGCAGTCTTTTGTTGAGGAAATGAAGTTTGTTAAGGACAAAGTATGTGAAGGACAAAGTATGTGAAGGACAAAGTATGTGAAGGACAAAGTGTGTGAAGGACAAAGTATGTGAAGGACAGTGACTGAAGAAGCATCGTTTCTTGTCCATCAGTGGTGGTGGTGGGACGTTGGTTTGATGTGCGTTTGTGTGGTCTTCACTTTTCTGAGATTTAGACAACCTCTTAATTAGTGTGAAGCATTTTCATTGTAAATGTAGTCTTCATCTTTGTTCTTGATTACTGTTTCAAGAACCATGAGCTATCTCAAATGCTGTGAATGCTGTACCTATCTTCAATTTTTCACAGAAGGATGGTTACAGGATTGTTATTATTACAGAACCTTCAGTAAGAATAGTATACACATTGATACATGCAGTGTTTTAGTTGTTGAGGATTCAACGCCCTCCCCAGCTCTTCTTCAAAACCCCTCAGCTAAGTAACTGAAAAGATGTGGGGGTCAGGTAACTAAAATATCTCATGAGTCGTTAGTTGTTTCATGTGCAGCGTTCGTGTACTTCGGTAATATGTGAAATTTCTCCCCAGTTCTTATTTGACAACTAAAATACTAGAGACTTGTATGTGTATTTATGTATGTGTTTACCTGTACAATGAACTTCAGAGTGGTTGCGTATTTGCACCCAGATTACACCGTTTTATATGTGGTTTGCCTGAGTTTCGTGATTAATACCGGTGATTAGCTATACTTACGTCCACCCAGGCCCACATATAGACACGTAATAGTGTATATATATTTTTATATACAATATATGTATATGTATATATTTTTTTATGTGTATACCTGAGCTGAGCAAGTCAAATTAACATTGGATATATATCAGAAACACGATCACCTCATGGTTTCCTGTTTACCTGACATTAGTGGGGTATTGTGTTTTTAGCGTCTGAACTTTTCTGCTTGTGTAAAAATGGCAATGCACGTGGTGACCACTGTTGTTAATTGATGTGTAATGACTTGGATTGGCGTTTCGTATGCTTTTGTAAAGTGGTGTTGATCAGATTTTCAGTGGGCTCTTGGTAATAGTACCTTCATTACTTGTGTGACCAGTGCTGTGGTGATTATTTGCATAATTGAATAATATCAATAAAAAAAGATGATTATTCTTTGTGTTATTTAATTATATGAATAATCATTGTTCTTGTTTCCTTGTGGTGTATTGTTCTGGAACTGCCAATCTTTGCTGGTCTTGTTATTAATATTATTATGTAACAACACATAATAATAATAATAATAATAATAATAATAATAATAATAATAATAATCATGAGAATGATAAACTGTGAAGTGAAATATTTTTTAAAGGAGTTTGTTATGATTATTAATTCTGTGGATGATGATAATCTGCTTTGCTCAAGGCGTGAAGGTGAATTACGGGTAAGTTAGCTTGCAGGAGAGATGCAGAGTTTGGCCGAAAATGGCCGGCAAAAGATTGTGTATAGACTTAGCTAATGCACATCAAAGCAGTGTTGAACTGTAACTATTAGTTCTGAAAAATGTTGTTAATTGGAAACTTGTTTTGTAGGCATTGATGAGTTGACGGCATTGCTGATGAAGATTTGTTGTTTGTATCGCCTCACGTTATTCTCGGACAGCCTCTTGCTTGGATGCATGTGTTATTCAGAATTCTTAACTAGAAATGTTCTGCACATGAAGATTTAATTTTAACATATCCTGTGAGTTTAGTTCCGTGATAATATTAATATTGCTATCGCTGCATTTCCAGTTTTTTTACTGGGGTTCAAGAGATGAAAATGGGACCACTGTTAATGGATTGTTGATGTTGTTTACACTAGCTGTGAAGTTGGCAAGACTTCCATAACTATTTACAGCGTTGGTTTTCGCTGCTTCGTATAGTAATCAACATAGCAGTAGTGGGTGACGGCGGAGGGTTTGTAAAGTTTTGTAGTTTAGTGATTCGTTCTTTTTTATTGACTGATCTCAGCAGAGGACCATGAGTTGGTATAAGCTGTGGAAACAGGATTTGATTTTTAAAAGGCTTTGTATTGAGAAAATATGTATGTGTAAAATGTAAAATTTGTACAGACTTTAAAGAAAGCCTTCGTAATATTACGTGGATTCTGACTTTCATTCATGGTTTTTGTTGATTAAAACAGAATATTAGATGGCATCTGATGTTTGCGGAGCGATGGTAACAGGCTCATTGAAAATGGTGATTATTGTTGAGCGTTGCAATATATCAGGAATGTAAAATTCCGTGGTTGACTCTTGTTAATCTGTGTTTGGTGATGACGCTTGCTAAATATTTGATTCTCGGATTGGCAGTTATTTGCCTTTGTGAAACCTTGTTAAAGGTTTTATAATTAACAGTTGCGACAGGTGGTTGGTAGGTTGGTTGGTGGAACTCAAGTGTAATACAGCTATTGTCTTTGAGCATTACCATTGATGTCTTGTTGTATATGCAATTGCTGAGATGATTTTAGTTTCAGTACTACAGCATGGATTGGAGAAACATTCATGTTGTTGATTAAGGTGTGTGGTAATTGCTTATTTGTTAGTTTGGAGTCAATAGCTGCTTGAGGTTTTTTGCTGAAGCACAGTGTGATGCCATGTCACTCTTTGCGAGTGACATGGCTCATTAATTCATCTTTGGAGGTTTGCAGAGTAAATGAATTGAGAATGAAACTGATGTAACTGCTACTTGCATCACTGTTGATAGTCGTGGCATCTGAGCAGATTTTTATTGAGATTTTTGCAGTGAAGGAAATAATTGTCAGCAGCAAAGAGGAAACAATGGACTATAGTTTAAACATTGTTTTCAGAGCTTAACCAGGTGAAAATGTGGGGTTATGATTAGTCTGATCAGATTTGATTGGGATGGGATGTGACCATACCTTTACTTTGTAATTTTACCAAATGTTATAATTTCTGGTTGAATTTGTACAAAACTCAGGACCAACCTCTGGGTAAAGTGGTAGGATGAGTTTATATACCCAATGACCTTGCCATTCGGTGTAATATGTGTTGTAAATGTCTATCTTTCCAGTGTTAATTGTCTCATAAGTGGGCCGAGCATTGTTTATGACTATTGGGAATGCAACATTTGAATATGGTATGCATTCCTAGGGTTTCTGATTGCTGAAGTCCATTCTGAAGTTTGTTGTCTTTGGCATTTTTTTTAGCTAAGACAGAATTTTTGATGGCATTTGAGGTATGTGGACCACTGCTATATTATATTATATGAATTGTTTCATTCACTGCTGTCTTAGCCTACTCATGTGATGGAAAACTGCTGCTCTATGCTGTAATGCTCCAATTTACTGTGACGAAGATTACATATTAAATATTTATTATTTGATGTACTTGATAAATATGATGAACGCTTAGCAAGACTGGTCATGCTTTAGGTCTACATTTCATGTGTTTTCATGTTTAGGGGGCCATCCATTTAGTATGTATGCAGAAATCCAGAAAAAGTTACCCCCTCTCTGTATGCACATCTCCAATCTTTCCTTTCTATCTAAATTAACTGACAGAATAGTCCTTGCTCGGCTATACGACTACCTCTTTTCTAATTCACTTCGTAGCCCCCACCAGTCTGGCTTCACTAAACACCACTCCACAGAAACTATTTGTGTCTGTTTACAATAAACTGGTCCCTGCCGTCAGCCATCAACAAAGTCTTTTGCCTCTGCATTTTCGACATCTCCGCCGCATTTGACACCATCGATCACAGCCTCCTTCAATGACTATCTTCTTGGTTTGGCGTGTCTGGCACTGTTCTCTGGTTCCAGTCCTACATGTCTTCCCGATCATTCTATGTTAAAGCCTCCAGCCACTTCTTACAACCCTCCCTCTCTCCTGTGGTGTCCCTGAAGGCTACGTCCTGGGTCCACTCCTTTTCATCCTCCATACCACACCTTTAAGCCATCTAATAAAAACCTCTGCTGACCACCATCTTTACGCAGATGACACCCAACTTTATGAGCTAATCTCACAGTGGCCAATCTCCTCTGCCTTAACCCTTCCAAAACTGAATTCATCATCCTATGCCTTCTGGATCAAATCAAGAAATTCCCTGACCCTTCCATACACCTATTGACTAACTCATCGCTTCTTACCTTCACCTCTGAGTCTGACTCCCCGTCTGCAATCTTGGTATTACTTTTGATCCACATCTCTCCTTCTGTAACTACATCTCCAGCCCCTCGCACTCCTGCTTCATGCACATTCGTGACCTCCAGGCTCCGACGCATCCGGCCCATGCTCGACCTTAAAACTGCCTCCACGATTGCTACATTCAAAGCTTGATTACTGCAATTCCAACTTCCTCACCCTTGAATTCACCCAAATCAAATCCAAAACTCACTAGCCAGAGCACTTTAACGCCCAAACATCATCATATCACTCCCATCCTCAAATCGCGATACATTGGATAAAAATCCCAGAGCGAATCCACTTCAAAGTCCTATCACTAACCTACAACTCCCTACAATATTCCCAGACCAAGTACCTCCGTGATCTCATCCCCTACCTCAGTCTTTCTCGACCCCCAGTCGCTTAATTAGTCTATACTCGCCTCAAGTTCTCCAAGTGAGCTGTATCCAACACAGCACCATGCCTCTGGAATGATCTCCCGCTGAACTCTGCAGTGTCTCGGTTCCTCCATCATCATTGCAACCAGTCATTCATCCTCCTCCTCATGTTCCTCTGTTTATCACCCCGGGCTTTCCATTCAAAATTGAAGTCTCACCTTAATTTCAGGTACTCCTACACTGACTTGACTGGTCCTCCGGCTTTGAATTATTCTCACCATGAACGACACGCCTTGACCGCTGTTTTGGATCAAATCAAAAAATTCCCTGACGCTCGAAAATGGACTCGGACCTCTTTTGGACTACTCATTGGAAACCCCCTCTGATTTGACATAGCGCTCGTGAATATAGGCTGGTGCCTTGCACTTGGCCATCGAGTGGCACTTTAGAAGTTTGGAGATTACGATCATGATTCCCACGTGCAGTTTTTAAGAGTCCTAAGTGTGATAAAGTGAGTAACTTTTATTTGCACATGACAATAATAGTAATAATAATAATAATAATAATTCAAACTGACAAGTACACAGTAAGATTAAATTGATACACGACAGCAGTGCTCGAAATGGAAAATTTTACGAAACGGAACGCTAGTCAAAGATATGGGAGCATTCACGTTAATTTCATAGTATTTTCCACAATAATTCATGTGACGAACCGGAACGGAAACGCTAATTCATTTGACGAACCGGAACGGCGTTCCGGTGCGTTCCGGTCCATTTCGAGCACTGCACGACAGTATACAATCAAGATCTTAATTAAATACGGTTTGGCAGCCATGCAAGGCGCCGCCCTGGTAGGGGGTATACGATATCGAACCGCAATCTAATGCTCTCCTGCTGGCCATGAGTTATTATTACTCTATCCCCTCCCTCCAAGCGCATATGCATTAAGGTCTACTTCAAAACAAGCTTAAAACGTCACGTGGACTTTCACAGAAATTCATTCATTCATTAAAAATATTTAATATAGCGCCCCCTCAAGCTACCTACTCAGAAGCTGTCCAGCCCAACCACGGCAATATTAACTGGACTTATAAAACAGAAGCGAACTGTTCTTAGGTAACAGGCGTATCTGTAATGGGATTTGATTCCAGATGGAGGGGCCAACCACAGAGAAAGCACGACGTTGCCTAGTTGCGGTGGCAGAACGAGAAACCAAGAGCTCACCCGCATCACATGAGAGACAGGACAGCAGAGCTCACGTAAGTAAACCGGGGCACAGCGAAGAAGGCATGATGTGGTAAGAACTGGCAATAATCTGAAAGAAGTATGAACTACTAGCGTGAACGTTACAAACTAGTTTTACCTTTCGTAGACTAATCTAATCTAGACTAATGTTTCTTTTACTGTAGCATACTCTTTCTGTAAGAAGTTGCGGTTTGTCAACTTTGATTCATAATAAACGAAATTATTATATAATTAGTAATTACAACAAACTCCAGTACAGGCAAAGATGGGGATAATTATTTTACTGTGGTGGTAAGGCTCACTTCCATCAGATCTTTAACGGTGACGTAATAGAATTCCGAGCATGCTCACGATATCTGCTTCCTGGGAATCTACTAAAAGATGGCGGTGTCAGCGGAGGTTTCAAATGCTAACGACTCGTCGTCAAGTTTATATCTGCTGAGGGATGTATCGTTAATTTCAAGCTGGGTCTTGGTGGACATCAAAAGAGACCTCATAAAGTCGAATATAGAATGTGGTCAGCGCGGTCTGAAGCAGAGTGCAAAATGGTGTGCCTTGATAGTGTCTAACTCTTAATATGATCTCAGAACTGCTATAGCGCCACTATAATAAGGCTCACGGCATCAGGGCGAACATGTACAATTGGGGTTTATAGTCGCTACTAAGCAAAATCGGTGTGCAAGTTGTCCAGGGCGAGTCCGGTCGAAAGCCAAGAGAGGAGTCTGAGAAAACACGGAAACGGTCTAGGAAGAGAGTTTTAAAAGGAAATCTGAAGGCTAGAACAGATTTTGCAGAGTGAACATTTGCCGGAAGAGAGTTCCAGATTCTAGTTCAGCATCAGAAAAGGCCTGTGCCGGCGTTGATGTGTATATGTGCGTGCATGGGTGTGATGGAGAGGGAATCGGTGTGGTTGATTTTGAAGGTTGTTGTGAATTGCATTGTAGGAGGTCGGTGGTAGCCTGGTAGGCAGCAGCGCTCTATTGTGTCAGAGTCTGGGGTGGCCATATTGTTTACATAGTGAGCCTAGGGATCTTGAAAGTTACCCAGTAACTCTTCCATGAACATGTGCAAAACTTTCCAAATAGCTTCAGTTTGTTGTGTAGCTTCAGGAAATGTAAAATGTATAGCTTTGTCTGTTTTAGCTATTTCGTGTATCAGAGATGCTGCTTTGTAAATAGTTATCAAATGTGGTAGCTAATTCTGTGTTTGCATCTAATTATGTTAAATAACATCACTGTTACTTTGTTTCAGGGCTGCCGAGTTACTGTACGCGCTGGACCAAGTTGCTACAACTGACATGCCTCCAGAAACATTTAATATCACAGTAACTCCTGTAATTGTCTAACTTTTGTTTGTATTGCGTTTATTGCTAACTCCACTTCAAACCCAAAACTGTAGCATTTTTCTAAATTTTTACTAAAACCTAGAAGAAGAAGAATTAAGCATTCTCTTTAAAAACTAGTCCTGAGGCAGCCATGGTATGAAGTGTTAGTGACTTCATTTTTCTTACCCTCGGCATATGAGGGTGGGTGGCCAGTCCTCCATTGCCATCTCATTTTCCCACCGACAGTGTATGGTCAGTGTACTCATTGTAGCTGAGTTGGCTAGAGGGCGCAGATGGAGCAGAAATTTCGAACCAAATATCTGACCTGGCAGGGATTTGAACCCCCAACATCTCTCGATTGACGACAGTCCAACACGCTAACCACTACACTGGTGAGCACCCCATGTTGGAATCTTTTACCAGATGCAGAAGATGAACAATTGAAAAAGATAAGCTTAGCTCAGGTCTTTGTGGAATTACAGAACTGGCACTGTGGACAGAAACAGGAGCTGCAAATGCTTGTTAGGGTGCAGAATAGCAAGAATTTTGTGACCTAGAATTTTTGAGTTTGAGACATGAGTAATACTTTTTAAACTGCAAGACAGTTTTTAAACTTGATTCTATGGCTCATAGGATACCCTATAGTGGATGCAGCTTAGGGCTGACATATTTGAATATGGTTGCTGCGTATGGTGAAAATATTCTTACATTTGATTTGCAGGAGCTTTTGGCTGATTACGATCGTTACGTTATGGCAAAAAGCTACCTAGATTTGGAGGAATATGATCGAGCAGCACACTTCACAAAAACATGCAAAAGTCCATTGGCCTACTTCATTCACGTTTATGCTCGTTATTTGGCCGGGGAAAAGCGAAAAGTTGATGATGCAGTTGAAACAACTGGTGAGAGACAGATTATTCAGTATGAATTATAGATTTGAGTGGGATTTGGAATAATTTTTCCTATTTTAATTGATTTTGGTGAGAGGCTTCTATCCAAACCTGATTGGGATTTCTGTGTGCTGATTTCTGAGGGCATTGTCATGAGATGATTGGAGAGGGAAATGCGTGAAACTATAGGAGCTGTACTTCGAAGATCAATTCTGTAATAACATTTCAGGATAATAGTGGAAACTAATGCTTGTAACCGTAGCAGTTGCATTTTGAAGCTTTACATTTTGGGTTATCTGATTATTTCTTAACTATTTTGATTGTCTTACAAGTGACATCCTGCAGTATTTTACTTGCCTGGTTTTGGGATGTTCCAGGGCCACAGGACAGTTCCGTGAATGACCACTTGAAGACACTGCGCTTTGAACTGCAGAAGAAACACAAGGCGGGCACACTTGATGGATACTGCCTGTACCTGTGAGTTCTGATTCAAATTAATTCAGTAATTTTCAATTTTGCTTTTATGAATAATTTTTTTAATGATTATTTATACTATTATTTGGCATTATTACATGTATTATTGTTTTACTATTGCAAATGTATGCTGTTATTATTTCTGTATTGTTACTGTTGCCAATGAAACTATTGACTTATTTTCCAAATCACTTTTAAGATGGACTTTCTATCATACAGTATTCCAGAAATCTAGATAAACTGCCAATGTTTTGAATGGAGAATGAGATATTCTGCTATGTTGTAAAGGGCTAATCTTTCCATATCTGTCAGCTTTTCCCATTTCCTTTGAGGAAACTAATTATTTACTCATGATCAATCTTTCTGTTGAATTTCTCTTGAGGCGTGTCATTCTGAAGAAATTGAATTTAAATAATGGATTTTCTTAACATTATTTTGTAGATACGGTGTCATACTGAAGAAGTTAGACTTAACGAATGAAGCCATTAACATCTTAGTCGAAGCAGTGCACGCTGAACCTCTTCACTGGGGCGCTTGGCTTGAGTTGTCGCAGATTATAACTGATCGTGACATGGTTTGTAGGCTGAACTATTTCTTTGGCCATTCACGTGCTCTGGATTATTCTTATAACTTGCAGAATTATAAGGCAAAATCAGTCATTTTTATGGTGCCTTTTGATTGACTTGTGGTCAAATGGTTTATTTTGGTTGAACTGTAATGTATTGGTTGATGGTTGAACAGTGTAGTACTGTTTGTTCTGGATGAATGGTTTGTTGTGTTGAACAGTTTGTTCTGCTTGAATAGATGTATTGGTTGAGTAGATTCTTCTAAGTACTCAGTTTCTTGCAGATTGGTTGAATGGTTGTGCTGGTCGAGCTATAGGTTGAATGTTAATGACCAGAGTGGTATGACTACATTTTATTGTGGTTAAATTGTTTGTTATGGCTGAGCGATTTAAAGTATGAATGGCTATCCTGATTGAGTATTTTCTTGTAAATGTTTGTCCTGAATTGCTTGTGGTTTTCAGTTGAATAATCTGCTGTTGGGTGATTGCTGGATCCGTTACTTCTTCGTGGCACAAGCCTACTTTGAGATCCAGCTGAACGAGGATTCCCTGCAAATCTACGAAACTCTTAGCCAGCGCCACTTTTCGCGGAGCACATACCTGATGGCACAGACTGCAATGGCATTTCACAACATGCGTGGTATGCCCTGTATCGTTTCTCTCATATTGTAAACCTATGTAGAATAATTTTACTATCGAAATGATAATGTTTTTTGTATAATTCCTGACTATTATAACTAATTATATACTAATATTCGTTAAATTTGCCAAACTACTGTATCTGAGACTAAAAGCAAGTTTAAAAGCAATGCATGAGCACATGTCTAGATTTCCATCTCAAGGAAGTTTAGGTTGTGATGGTAAAATGCAGGAAAAGCAGGTGGTGTTCAGTTCTAACAGGCATTGAGCTTTCTGGAAACAAAGCATGTGTTTAGTGGATTAAAAACTTAGTATTACTGGTAATATTATGGTATTAGTATTATAGTAATTTAATGACTACTATTATATTAAAACATCATTACATCCCATATAGCATTTCTTATAATCATGTTGTATGACCAACAGGTTGAGTCTTTTTCTCTTCAGTTTACTTAATACTAGGGTAATAATAGTATAGTGGTTAGCATGCTGGACTGTCAACCGAGGAGAGATCGGGGTTCAAATCCCTGCCAGGCAGGGCTGTAGTGGTAAAATTTGAGGTGAGTATGCGCTACCGGTGACCAGCGGCGTCAAAAAAATGTGAAGACCTGTTTTTAGGAACAATTTCAGACTTTTCACCAATTCTTTGAAAATTTTCAGACTTTTTATGATTTCGTCTCTGAAAAAGTTGATGACCTTTTTTTTTTTAGTCATTCGCCCTAAAATCCTTTGAAAACCTCTCTTTTTCCTCAAAATTTCATCTACAGAGGTAAGTATACGCTGTATACCCGCGTATACCCTCGTCTACAGCCATGAGTATACGCTCTCAAATTTCTCTAGAGGTAAGTATACGCTGTATACCCGCGTATACCCTCGACTACAGCCCTGCTGCCAGGGCAGAAATGTTTCATGATTTAGCTCCACCTGTGATCCTTACCTAACATAACTATAATGAGTACACTGACCGGACACTGTGGTGGGAAGATGAGACAGTGAGGGAAAGGTGTGGCCACCCATCATTATATGCCGAAGTTAAGAAAATGAAGTCGCTAACGCATCATAGTTTGGGCTATTGTAAGGGACTGCTCTTCTTTTTACTTGATACTAGATATTTAAGATGATATCTTAATCTTGCTGTGGTGTCTGTCTATCTGTTGTCTGTGATTCTGATCTGATAAGAAATGTTTTGAAATGCTTCAGATGTTGACCGTGCCATTGCCACTTTCAATCAACTGCAACAGGTCGACCCATACCGTCTCGACAATATGGACACTTTCTCTAACCTGTTGTATGTCAAAGTGAGGAGATAAATAAGTTTCTTTTATTAGTGTAAACGTTTCAAAGGCCATCACTTCTAAAGGCAGAATAAATTATTGGGGGCCATAATTCTTACACATTGTAATTGTATAAGTCTTTGGTGATTGAACAGTTTTGAGCTCGAATTCCAAGTTTTTGTTTTGGTTTTCTTTTCATGATGATGGATCAAGGTAGTGATTAAGGAATTCACTTTGTACCTGTATGGATATTGATGGTTGACTTGTAGGGTCAGAGGTTGGTGAAGTGTTAAAAAGTGACATTATTGTGATGACACTAGTGCAAGGGTTGAAATGCATGTCGATTCAGTTGTGATGTTAATTTTGCTACAAGATACAAGAAAGGATTGTCTTATGCTTTAACTTCATGATTGTTCAAAACAAGGGGTCTGCGCCTGACAGGATTATTGTTGGTAGTTTGAATATTATCTTTATTTATATAGCGCCACTGTGGAATTGATTCTTATCAATCACCGGCTGTAAGCAACCATGCATGAATGACTTGCCCGAGATCCGTAAACAGTGACTACTTTCAGAGCTGGTTAAACTTATACTCTTTTCATAACCGAATTCTGTCATTCTATAAATATGCTGCCATTGCTAGGCTTCAGTCTAAGGCTCTCAGGTGTGAAGGATGTGCTCAAGATCCTTATGTAGCGATCGTTATAGGAGTGGCTTGAACCCATCTCTCTTGTTGGTAGGAGATGTGCCTGATTAATCTGCTACCATGTAGCAAAGCATGCAGTAAACCTGAAGCTATTCACCTGGTTAAACTAAACGCTGAACACTTGTGAGCTGCAAATCATTGTTTGATTGTATGAAGAAATTTGTTGCAGGAGATGAAGGCCGAACTGGCTTATCTGGCTCACCACTGTTGTGAAATCGACAAGTATCGTGTAGAAACATGTTGTGTATTAGGTGAGATTATGACTGTATGTATGCGTACGTGTGTTTGGATCAAGAGATTTATGTAGTGCCTTTTAGGCGGCTATCAGAAGCACTGGTTACACGTCTGTCTAACTGATCGAAAGAGGTGCGACTTTGGTAAACAGAGAACCATGTTGAGCTGAATCACATGCAACAACAGTGCATGAATTTAATGGAAGATTGTTACAAGAGGTTACTTCAGTGTGTTACTGCAGAGCTCGAGTTAATGTTGCTACTTGTGTTCAGATTGTTTTTGTTAACACCTACTGGAATTGATCTCAGAAGGTGGGACCATAAACTGAGAAGTTTTAAACACCTTCAGTTGATGCCTGTCTGAATGTTAGAAGTTTAGGATTGATGATGGTAATATCAACTTTTTGAACATGGTACACTCTAGTTTCAAGGCCAAGGAGTGGTAACGTTGTACACCATAAGTTTGAAGGGAGTTAATTTTGCTACATGGGAGGCTGTGGCCAATTTCCAGCTGTTTTCTTAGTCTCTTATGTGATTGTGCCACTTGACTGACCTGGCTGGGGTCTCCAGTAGGAAGCTCCAAAGTCGGATTCTTTCCTCTCCTATGCCCTATTCACAGCAGGAATTTGTTGATGATCTTGTTCTAATTTCTTAAGTTTCCTGTGGTTCTTATGTGCAGTTGATCTCTACATGTAGACTTACTGTGTCCCTGTTGGAAATGTTTTATTGGCTTACATCTTTTGAACTGGCAACTATTGCCCAACATGTAACTTAATGAACCTGTAGAGCTATAAATGTTTTTTTGATAATTTAATGAGACAATTTCAGAAGGTTGACTTTTATTATTTGGGTGATAGAGGTTAACTTAAAAATTGAATTTTTCTTTTTAGGAAACTATTACAGTCTGCGATCACAGCACGAAAAGGCCGTGCTGTATTTTCAGCGAGCTCTGAAGATCAGTCCTACGTACCTGTGTGCTTGGACGCTGATGGGTCATGAATACATGGAGCTGAAAAACACTTCGGCTGCTATACAAGCTTATCGACAGGCTGTAGGCAAGTAGCCGCATGTATGCTGTAGACTCGTGATAAATGCTAGATACGTTCATTCACATATTAATCTATGCAAACTTATCAATGGGTTGTAGGTGAGTAGCCTTTTGCATTTTGTAGACTAGGGATGAATGGTGAATGCATTGATGCATGCATAAATATATCCAGGCAATGTCAAGTATGCATGTATAATATTGTGTATGTGCATAGTATGTGATGGTATAGAATCCCTTTCAAGTTTTCTGTTCAGAAGTGCTCTCACCCTTGGTGAGAAAGAATCTTTAAATGGACACCTAAGGTGGTAATAACACAGATGACAGGTTTCTGTTGTAAAGTAAGGGTACAGGATAAAAAGAAGATGATTATTATTGACTGATGGTGCTGTTATACAGAAGGCATACTGTTGCAGGATAAAAGTCCTTGCAAAATGGACAGTCATGGAATCTGTAGCTAACTGTATTATTGTAAGGCAATATGTGGGATGTGACAGTATATGCTTTTATCATATTTGAAATAATCCTTTAAGGTTCTGGATTTGTTGGAACTGTCAGTGGAAGAGCTAATAAGCACTAACAATAACAGCAATCAAAGCACTGAACAACCTTTTCTTGCAGTTGCATGGCTGAAAACAAAATGTCAGTCTCACTTGGTGCACGTGAATGTGGCTCTTAAAGACTTAAAAAGCACCAATTGCTTCATCATGTTTATTCAGAGCTTTTGTATTGATTTGTTTCTTCATTTCAAGTGATTATAAGTACCCAATGTATTGAGTCTTTCCTGTTCTCTGTCGGTGGATTTGGCCGTGTTAGCTTGTGTACAAGATTTTCAGCATATGTTTTGTTTATGCTGTATGTGACGTGAGTAATCTGTTTTAACTGTAGAGGTGAACAAGAGAGACTACCGAGCGTGGTATGGTCTTGGGCAGACGTACGAGATCTTGAAAATGCCCTTCTACTGTCTATACTATTACAGACAGGCACAGATGCTTCGGTTAGTAAATACGACATTCGTCACAATGTATTTTTGTTTGATTTACATGTATTGAAATGATGCAATAAAATGCTCTATGAATATAACTGAAATTATTGCACTGTTATAGTGGCCCATGCTGCACTATGAAAGCCCTTGTGAATCAATGTGCTTTGATATAATGTATTTTATCTTCTGTTGTATTTCATTACTTGCCCCACTTACTTACTCATCATTGCTTGAGGCAATTTGAGGTTTTTTGAACGACTGTTGGTTGGTACTTGTTCCATTCGTCTAGGCCTAATGATTCTCGAATGGTGGTGGCTCTGGGTGAAGCTTATGACAATCTCGGCCGACTGCAAGAGGCAAAGCGCTGTTACTGGAAAGCGAGGTCTCTTGGCGATGTGGAGGGTTTGGCACTAATCAAATTAGCCAGGTAAGACACAGAACTTACTTTTGCTTCAGTATCATGTCTAACATGTGCAGTTTAACGTGTGCAGTTCAGTGAAAATTATGGGTGGGGCATAGCATGTCACTCTATGTTAAGCTCATACCACCAATATCCGTTGCACATGGCTGCCGAAGTATACAACAATGGTGACTGGCTCAGCTGACTTGAAGTCCTACATCAGGCAGGGCTGTTCCAACTTATGAACTTATCATAGCTGCAAACACCCCAGATGTTCTATGTTTAGTAGTATCATTGAGATCAGTTGTGGTATTTGTGTCATCCCATCTCATGCAGCCACTGCTTGCTCAACAAGGTAGTAGTGGGTCTGTAGTGACTCCAGCCTGAGTTCAGTTGCTGTGTGGACAGAGGTGGCAACAGCTGCATACTGGTAGGAATCCCAGGCCATCATCACAGTTAAATGTAACAATGTTTTAAGACGTAATGCATGTATGTATATGTTACAGTGAATGTGTATTTTCAGGGAATATGTATATTCCCTGAAAATTTCAGGGTATATGTATATTCCCTGATTCGCTCAGGGAATGTATACATTCCCTGAAAAAACCAGGGTATATACATATTCCCTGAAATTTTCAAGTGATTTCTATACACATTCCCTGAAAGCTTTCAAAGACACAGCGACATAAAGTCAACAGTAGGCCTAGTCATAATTGGTCGCTAATTGGAAGGTTCTATCACTGCGTACCTCCTTTGATGCGCATATGCCCCCATATTAATCAATATGAATATGTAATTATGCATTTCACATTAGCTTTGAAGTGTTAATAATCAATTGATTAGTTTTATTAAAATTTTATTAACTCTAACATGTTTTAAAAGAAGTTCGTGCACGTACATCTGTTATTAAGTCTTATAATAATTGTCACATAATGTCGTATGACATCAACCGTTCCGTCCGTTCGTATAATAATCAAGCCTTATTGTCGCATGATAGATTTGCATGACATCTACTGTTACATTTCACTTTAGCTTTGTAGCATTTACACCGATTTGATTGACATCTGCCGGTTCCAGCACAGTTACATTTCACGAAGCCCTGACCACCACATAACGATTCCATTTGCACTGCGGTACGCAGAGCAACTTCCTCATCTTTCGAGACGTCAGTTTCCTGCAGAAGCTTCTGCACACAGAGATCAAACTGATTTCTCGAGTACTTCCCCTTGAGCACTCCCGCACGCACGGCAATCCGATACATGTCTTTGTCGTCACGGTCTATAATCAATCCCATGATGTTTCTCGGATCACCCCGGCCTCTATCAACCATTGGAATTGGCACTGTTACGTTATCTCCGGGATTGCCTGGAGCATGCACCACACGACTGCGCTTGACCATGCGCTCTGCTTGCCGGACCAACGACTCACGAGCTCGTTTTCTCTGAGTTTTTATTTGTACCTGTACCTGCATTGGCTCTATTGCCACATCTCCTGAAGCTGGAGCGTTGTCTATGTTAGGAGTAAAGGTGTTGGATGGTGTCGGTGCTATGTCCACTGCTGTGCCTGAAACACAGGAGGTAGTCTGTGGAATTTCTGCAGCTGAGGATGAGGCAATCGATGTCGTCGGTGCGATTTCCGATGAGGTATTTGGTGTCGGTGCTATGTCCACTGCTGTGCCTGAAACACAGGAGGTAGTCTGTGGAATTTCTGCAGCTGAGGATGAGGCAATCGATGTCGTCGGTGCGATTTCCGATGAGGTATTTGGTGTCGGTGCTATGTCCACTGCTGTGCCTGAAACACAGGAGGTAGTCTGTGGAATTTCTGCAGCTGAGGATGAGGCAATCGATGTCGTCGGTGCGATTTCCGATGAGGTATTTGGTGTCGGTGCTATGTCCACTGCTGTGCCTGAAACACAGGAGGTAGTCTGTGGAATTTCTGCAGCTGAGGATGAGGCAATCGATGTCGTCGGTGCGATTTCCGATGAGGTATTTGGTGTCGGTGCTATGTCCACTGCTGTGCCTGAAACACAGGAGGTAGTCTGTGGAATTTCTGCAGCTGAGGATGAGGCAAGCGATGTCGTCGGTGCGATTTCCGATGAGGTATTTGAAGCACACAAAGTAGTCGATGTGAAAGCAACTGATGTAGAGATTGACGCATGATCTGATGCCTGATGTGGATTGAACGCTGCAATTAAATCGTCTTCGGATACCATTCGTTCTAAAATCTCCGTTGGTAGAGCAGTCGACCGAAGTCCCACCCGTGGGTTCCCACCGAACAGCGCCAGGTATGGCGTTTGTCTGATGCCAGTATGGTAGCTAGAGTTCTTGCTGAACTGCACGAATTTCAGTCCAACTGACCAATCAGTGGATTTGTTGTCCCCTAGCCATGCAATGAGCATATCTTTGACGTCACAGTTCAGTCGTTCCACCGATCCCTGACTCTGTGGATGACGAGGCTTGCCATGTACCATAAGTAAATCGGGCCATAGCAGTTTCAGCTCCGAAATGACGGATGCCGTGAACTCCGTTCCATTATCGCTCTGTAAAATTTGCGGGGCTCCAAACAACAGAAAAATGTCCATTAGTTGATAGGCAACCTCAGAAGCTCGCTTAGTAGACAACGGACGAAGAACACAGTATTTGGTTAGATGATCCTGGTATACCATTATCCATTTATATTTTCCGCTTGGCATGGACTGCATATCAATCAGGTCCACTTGTCCACGTGAGCCATAGTCCGTCGAAATTATCGGTCGTACGACAACCCCTTTTATAGTGCGGCGCTTGCGTTTCTTCAGACATTCAATGCACAGAGATTTGTACAACTCGATGACTTCACTTGTTATGTTGGCGTACTTGACATTCAATAATTTGATCATCTTGTCTCGTCCACCATGTCCAGTAGCAGTGTGTGCACGCTTGATGATATCATACACGTCGTCCATGTGGGTGTAGTAGACTGGGTCCTGCGCAGGGTCTGTCAACTTTCGGACCAATTTTTCCACATCACCACACTGTAATATCTGATATTTTTTGATGATATAATACTGCCTGGGAGTCTTGGACTCTGCTTTGCTAGCATTTCTTAACTCCTCGATCAAATGGAAATATTCATCTTTTTTCAGCAAAACCGATTTTTCAGTTGAATTATAGATGGCTAGCAGTTGTTGCTTAAACTGCTCTTCAGGTGAGTTCTCCGAACCGTCCATAGTTGCGCGTGGTCGTACTACTGGCAAAGACAAGAAAGAACCATATGAGTGAATTTGTAGACCTTGACAATAATGTTACCCATCTGACCAAAACCAGGCTTAAGTTGTTGTAAGATTTAGTGCTGAATATCCCAAATAAAGTATAATTGTTTTCCATAAGATTCCAAAAGAGATAGGGCCTAACATTAAAATTAATTAAATACATGATGCTTCAAACGGGGCATGATTTATTGCCTCACAATTGAGTGAATCAGGGAATTGTATTACAGTGTACATAAAAACAGGAATATAAACTGAATAGGGCCTACAGCATAGGCTACTAAATAGAAATTGTGAAGTTGACATGAATAAAAATGAAAAAGAATTCAGGTAGAACGAAATAACAACGAGATTGAAATCCATAACACAAAATTAACATGCTTTGCCTACCTCTACTGAAGTTTTCTTTTCTTGCCTCTTAACTCGATCGCTACAAAAGCTTGTGTGTCTTGTATGGCACTCAGTTCAGGGCCATTTTATACTAAACGGGAAAAAACCTTTCTTCTATGAAGTGAGATGTTGTTTATTCTGAAGATTTGATCCTATATTTACGTACAGTTATTGAACATATGGGCGTTTGCGCATCAAAGGAGGTACATAGGACTATTAACTTCCAATTCGCTACCAATTAGCTACTAATTATAACAATAACAAACTAATCAACTGATTATTTACACTTCAAAGCTAATGTGAAATGCATAATTACATATTCATATTGATTAATATGGGGGCATATGCGCATCAAAGGAGGTACGCAGTGATAGAACCTTCCAATTAGCACTAGGCCTACTGTTGACTTTATGTCGCTGTGTCTTTGAAAGCTTTCAGGGAATGTGTATAGAAATCACTTGAAAATTTCAGGGAATATGTATATACCCTGGTTTTTTCAGAGAATGTATACATTCCCTGAGTGAATCAGGGAATATACATATACCCTGAAATTTTCAGGGAATATACATATTCCCTGAAAATACACATTCACTGTAACATATATAATGCTTTTGCCATCACACTTAAAAGTCATGTTTAGAAATTGCCTGGTGTCAGGTATTGGATTCGAGGTCCCAGTATCTGCCTTCTGACAGGTACTCAGGGCTCCAGGTGCTCACTGAGAGGCCTATGTACAGCACCAGCACAGAAATGTGCATGGCCAAAGACAACCTGTGTTTTAAACATTAACAAGTGTGAAGAAAATGAGACTTGATGGTCGGTCCAATTCGGTTTAGTACCCAGACACAAAGACAGGAAATCAAGTTGCTACTAAGACATACAATCGACTACACTTAATGTCAAGTAGCATGAAAATGGGTCATACTCGTAGCCTCATATACTTTGAGGTCATAAACCCTGTGCTTCACCCTGTACCACGGCCATTGATGAATTACTGAATTTTACTTCTCAACAGTGTCGGCTTATGATGCACAGATTTAGTTACTTTGCGCTGAGGGAAAATATATACATAAACCTCTGGTTGATGTAACTGTTAAGTAGGTCTAATAATATGTAATTTTGGGGTTGTAGGGAGGACCAGGAGGTGCTATGAACTAAATTACTGTAGGGCACAAGGGAAGTTAAACTGAAATTGAGGCCATGTCTCACAAACATGGTGAAGTTAAACTGAACTTGAGACCGTGTCTCACAAAACATTTTGAAGTTAAACTGAAATTGCTGAAGTGGCAAGGGTGATTTTGTGTGAGAGATCATGTGTCACGTCCACCTACGTTAGATGCCTCTGAACACAGTGATGCCATTCTTGTTGCAATTCTATCTTATTTTTTGTTTTAACCTTAAGATTATATGAGAAACTGTCAGAGAATGATCAGGCAGCGGCAGCCTACACTCAGTACCTCAACGAGACAAGTTATTCTGGAGTAAGTGTCAGTCTTTGATGTCAATGATCCATACCGTTTCAGTGATCTGGCTTGCTTTTTGAATTCGGTCAATTAATCTGATTTTTGGTGACTGTAACCATCTTGTCATTTTTCTGTTCTAATTGAGGATTTGTTCATTATGACAGAATAACCACTGCAACAACTCAAGTTCAAAAACAGAATTTATTTTCTGTAGTCTCCGTGGTCCCTAACTGATTACAGACTGGAGTATAGTAATGAATATAAAAAAATAATGTTTAATAATTGACCAGGGACAAAAGGTGTTTTAATCTAACAGAACAGAATAACAGTCCTTTAAGTTTAACCTAAGAGGCAACCATGGGTATGAAATTGTAGCTTGACTTGGTTTTGGTATATGAAGATGGGTGGCCAGTTCCCTCCCTTTCCATCTGTTCCCAGCAGATTTGCACAGTCGATGTACTATGGTGGGGTTTGGCAAAGGTGCTAATAGAACAGGTATCTTGAAGTGTCTTTCTATCCTGGCAAGGATTTGAACCCGTAAACCCTTTGAAAGTCGGGTACTAGAGTGTCGTATATCCTTCAATAATTTATGATAATTAATATAGTTTGAAAGCCAGTGTTTGTGATGAGACTATACAATTAAACTGTTTCAGATGATGCCTGCTGCAGAGGACCAGGCACAGGCCTACAAGTTCATCGCTAACTATCACCTAACAGCACGCCACTTGGAAGAAGCCTACTCAGCGGCCACTAGATGCACCGACTTCAGAGAAGTATGACAAGTTTCTCTTCTACAACACTGCTATTATTGCAGATCTGTTATTGCTACACTATGTAGTAATATTGTGATTGTATTGCATTGTAAATCTCCTAAATTTCTTGGATAAACCATGTTATTAACCAATGCAATATCAACAATTCCACAAGGAGCAGGTTGTTTGGTCAGTTTTGGTGCCAGGTCAGAATTTTATGGATGTACCTATATGTATGTATCTGGACTTTTATAAAGCGCATTTTAGAGACCCCTCAAAAGTGCTAAGAACATGGTTATCTAAGGGATCTAACTTAGCTAGAAAAAGTAATTTTGAGCAGAGTTTAAATGGAGAGTTCAAATGTCAGTGGGAAGATTGTTCCAAAGGGATGGACCAATGGACGATTCAGTCGTGTTGATGTATGGCAGCGACAGACCAGAAGATCTCCACAAGCGGATGAATTAAGTGACCAGTGACCTCTGACTGAGTTGAAACCAGCACAAACACTCTTGTATGTGTAATGGTGCAGAACCAACCTGTGAAGACCAATGAATTAGATGTTCAAGTGGGGAATTCGACATAGTGCTGAGGTGGAAATCAATGCGATGGCAACAGTGGTCATTGGATGGTGCAGGAGCGTAAGCAGGTTACGCTAGTTTGATTGCTACTGTTAAACAGCAGTAGTGTTTACCACTGATAAGTTGGCAAATGAACAGGAGGGATTGTTGTATTTGAGGAAAGAATTTTATGGTAAGTAAAACATTCTTCTGTTTCAATTCTTTATATGCAGAATGTTGTTGAATTTTCAGACACGAGAAGAAGGAAAGGCATTACTACGGCAGATTTCGCAGCTGCGCATTTTAGAAAGCGCCCCAAGTTTAAAGGGTCATTCTTTTGAGCAGAGGGGTGCCAGAGATGATATGGATTTAGGACAGAGCACCATTGATTCACAGAGTACACCACAGTTTTCTATGACGTCACGAACGTTCTCATCTTGATAATATTATTCTTCTGTCTACAAAATTGTTGTTGCCTGTTATCCTGTGTTTTCTGTGTCCTTCAGTTTGACTGATGACTTTGAACTTCAAGCTTCTGATTATGTTTTCCCTTGTCCATCATTTTGATGATTTAATGATGAGTCTGGAAATTCAGCTGTATATCTGATTAAAGTTACCTTGTGATATTTGTACTGGCTAGTTAGTTTTCATTTAGTTTTGTTAATGACAAGTCTAAAAATCTAAAATTTAGTTTTTTTAAACCAGAAGCATGTACTGTAACATTTATACCGATATTTGTTTAAATAAGGACAGGTCATGTAAGTAGAACCTTTACAAGGTATACAGCTACCTGGTTGTTAAAAATGTATGTGCAGTTGACCATTTTCTGAGCAATTTTTAACAACTTCTAATACTTTGTTTGTAGTCATGAATTTATCTGTTTTCCTTAAGGATCAGTTTTGAGGTCATGCAGTTAGACATAGGCGTAATCCCCCACTTTTTTGGACTGGGGGTACCGTACCCCCACTTTTTTAACAAGCCAATGAATATTTTATTATTGTGCCTTCCCAGAGATCGCTGTCTCAGCCTTGTTTCATGTATGTAAGAAATTGGTACCCCCCACTTTTTAGACCAAAGTTACGCCCCTGCAGTTAGGGCTGCCCATAAAGGATGTCTGTGAAAAATTATCTAGTTTAAACTCCTATACCCTTGTCTACATTTGGCATTACTCTGCCCTGCCCTGAACGTCTGCACTCCAAAGCAGTAGTAAAGCTTAGATTAAGCTATCCGGTTGATTGTGCAGGGCTAACTGTACTACAAGGTAGGATATTTTGATGCTGCCCCGTCTGTCAAAGGGACTTTTTAATTAGAACTAATGCAGTAAAGTCTGCTGTCAGACTGAAGTTGTTTAAGATAAAGGCTGTAAATAAAATAGCTGCATTTATCAAATTTAGATGTAAACCGTATTGGACAAACACTATTTGTTCGCATGTGTGTGTGAGCCTTCCCTCCCTTATTTCTGTACGATGGACAATCTCTTATCTGCCATACACGTACAGTCAAAAGAATCTGCAGCCAATTCCATACACACGGTCCACGATAAGGAATTGAAAACTGTCTAGTTTTAGTGCGAGCAAAGTCCTTGTGAAACTTATTACAAGAGCTCGTGTAGTAACAATACAATTCCGAATCAAACTGGAAGTAGCTGGCGAACGTTCTTGACAATAGCTTATGTTTGAATCTAAACATGAATAGATCAATCTGCAACTTATAAAATTATGTCTGGCAACGACAGTAGGCTTATTCTGAGATTTAGAAAATATGAACGAGTACTTTCGTTGAAGGAAATTAATGCTACAGATAAATTATAATACGAACAACACGCTTCTGTAGTGTGATGAGTCTACACTGTAGTCAAGTGAGTGTTATAGTTTGAGGCCAAAATGATAAGAACAGCGATAATAACAGCAATGGCAACAGCATCCATCCAGTGCATTGTGAACGACCGCAGTGTTTCTATTAGACGCCAGCGAATAGGTTGCGTGGTCTGTCGGAGTCAATATTGTTTACGCTTGTTACAGCAACTTGCAGCAGCTCATCCAGTCATAAAGTAATCGTAAACTCCAAACTTCAAAAGCCAAGCGCAGGGCACCAGATTATTCACGAGTGCTGCCTGAAGTCAGAGAGGTTTTCCAAAGAGTAGTCAAAGGAGGTTGAGTCCGGTTTCAGAGGTCCAGGTGCGTCAGAGTAGGAATTCTTTATAAGGTGAGACCACTTTTGAGTGAATAGCCCGGGGTGATAGACAGAGCGTAGTTGGTGCGGATGATAAAGGGCGAGTGGCAATAAGTCCTTCCGCGCCATCGTTGATCTGCCTTATGGTCGCATGTGCATTTCTGAACTTTGGAAGGAGGGCAGTATCAAATATCGTTGTACCGTATGTGTATTCTTACACAGAGCCGGGTCTAACTTCCAGCTGCTAGGATTGGTTAAGGGCGAACGTACGGAGGCTGCGCTAAATAGCCCAAATATTGAAACTCTGCGCGATCTGATGCATAAATTTATAGCAACAGAGAATAGCCCAATGACCATCAAGACGGAAAGCAGGCGACGCAGCTCAGCTGACGATTACTGAATGATTGTTCGTCCAAAGCCGGTTAGTGGCGTTTTTTTATTGAGGATATGCTTTGATTATTATGCAGCTTTAACTCTTCAATGACGATTTTGTCCGCGCTACTATACAATGTGTAGACCTTTCACAGCCGAGAAGGTGATGATCATTCGAGGCTCAGCATCAGCAAGCGGCTGATGCCAGTGCTGGTATATATCGCATAGACTCGTTAGCTATTGACGTCATTTTATCGCTTAGCGCTTGTACGATACGCAAGTGTAATTCTACTCGTAAAGAAGTTGGAGTACAAGTTAGGTGCGCGGTTTTGCCAAATGAAATATAGTGAAACTCGGTTTTAAGGTCTAGTTAAGTGCTGAAGAAAAATGGATCTAATAGAGTTGGTCTATTGGCGAAGTATCATGGCTACATTCACCTGCGTCATCAACTGGTGAATCTCGATAAATTTGGGGTCTGCGTTGCTGCGATCAGGTTGTATCAGTGTTTGGATTGTACATAGCTATGGGATTAGAAGCCGTGAGTCACAGTGAGTAACCTTAGACTTTATGGTTTAAGAGGAAGATGTGATGATATCGGTCCAATATCATAGCTGTTACTTTTCTGTAATGCGTCTACCATTGGGTGTATTAGTGTATGTAGTCGTAGCAGTGGAAGCCCTGCAGTGCCGTAGAATAATATTCTAAAGCATTAACACTGCCAGTGCCATCCTTTCTGTGGCGTAATTGAGTGTTGATGTTTTAAGAATTCAAAGACTGTTAGGCGTGTAGAGAGAAAGGGATAAATGAATCTGAGGGAGGAAAGAAAGAGATCAGACAAGACTAGTGCAGTAGGCTGGCTGGCTGGGTAGGCAAAAAGAGGTCAGCAGGGAGTTTCCCAAGCAGATGGTTCAGACTGACACCTTTTAAATTAATAATGAGGTTGGAATTACTAAAATATTTATATGCCAAACATGAAAAGAGCCATGTTTTTCTGCATGAGGCAGTATATGATACATGTTTTGCACGCATTTGTGTTTCCAAATGTTTTGATTATTTGCTGATTTGGCTATTTTCAAATCTTTCTTAGCGGCTGTAACACTATCTGATCTTTAGCCAAATTTCAGCTTATAGCTTATCTGTCAGTTTCTTTTTACGGTTGATTATATTTCTTGTTTCCTGTCTTTTATGTGCACTGCTGAATTTTGTAAGAGGACATTTTAATATTTCTGCATTTAAGGACCTAACAAAGGCTTCAAGGCACGGCTACCTGACGGATATAAATAAATGCATCATAAGATCTGAAATTTTTTAGCTACTTTTATGGTATACTGTTTCGTGAAGCTGGCTCAGTGCAAGAGAAAGAACATTGTGCCTGAATTGCTCTATGGGAACACATAACCAACACGTCTCCATGCGCTGCAGAGGCCAGGATTTGTAGACCCAGCTGGGTTGGTACAGGCAGGCAGAGCTGCCTGATGTATTCTGGTGCAAAGGCCTGGGGGAAGATAGATGAATGGTAACACTCTGGCCTGAAGAGCATTAGATCTTGAAAAGTTGCAGTTTGATTCCTGTAAGCTTCCTCTGGGTCAACTCAGCCTTCCACTCCCAAGGGAACAACAGAAAGATTAGCGGGTGCCTTACAGGCTGCCAAGACGTGTGTTAATTAAGATCTTGATAATTGTACCATCATGTTTCAGTTGTTCCAATGTAGCTTACTGGGGTTTGTCAGTGAGCTTGTCAATAAACAAGAATATTAATTAAGACTGATCATTGCTGCTTGGCCCAAGAGGAGACTCGTAATTGCAATTCTATCCTCTCAAATCACTGTATACTTGTCTGTTTCTGATCTTAAAAGGTCGACATAAGGCAGTATATCAGTATTATTTTACAGCTGTGTGTCAGATCCTAAAAGGTTGATGTACATGGTATTAGGCCTATAATCAGTATGATATTTTCATTTTAGCTTTGGAATTTGCTACCCAGTTCGGTTTGCTCTGTTAGTTCTTTGATGTCGTTTCAAGCCTGAACTTAAGACTAGTCTCTTTCAGTAGTGTCTCACCCCCACCTGGAATGGGAGAGCAAACTCCCCACTCTGGCCGACTTATGTATTACAGGCTCAGAAGACACTCAGAACTGTAAATTAATTCATCATATTCATCAGCATCCTGCATGGTAAACCCCCACTTCAGGCCATTATGCATGGTAAACCCCCATTTCTGGCAATCCTGGGAGATCGCTTTCCCACCCACCCTCCATTGGTAGATGCCACTGGTCTCTTTCAGTTTGTTTCCCCACCACAGTCTGGCTTCTGGTTTCTCTGATCTCTCAGATTTCTCAATGGATTATGAATTGTTTGCAATTATACCTTAAGTGACAATCAACTGGTTACAATCGATGGTGACAATCAATTGGTTACTATCGATGGTGACAATCAATTGGTTACAATCGATGGTGACAGTCAATTGGTTACAATCGATGGTTGCTTCAAGAAGCAACCTCGGGTATTATGATAACAGCACCATTGAAGTCATTAGATTAGATGTGCATGTTAATCTTTTAACGAGGTACCGGGTAGTCAGTTTTAGGAGATCCATATAAATCAAAATGCCTTTCTGAGATAGCTGAAAGGCACTATGTAAGTGTTTAGATACATACATACTAGGGCTGCGGATTTCAACGATTAATTAATTGATTAATCATTAAAAATTTTAATAGATTATTTTCGGCTTGTTTGGTTAATTTTCTGACTTATTTCATGATGTCGAGCAACCCAATTCTGGAGTAAACAATATGGCGAGCAATGATAATGTGAAACGTTTGAGGGGAAAATTAAGTGATCATTTCTGCATTTTTAAGGTAAATGCTGATGGAAAAGTCGAAGATGACGACAAAATTAACTCTTCATTGCAATAAACAATTTGCTTACCGTAGTTCAAACACATCGCTGACACACTTCTATATTGTCCATGCAACAATCACCAGCCAGCCTGTCATAGCAATTATTCTTGCCATACCTGTCAGGTCTTGCAATTATTCTTGCCATACCTGTCGGGTCTTGCTGGACTTCACCTGTGTTTCTGCCACACCTGAACAGACTGCACCTGTGCCAACTGTCTGTCTTTCTCTTGGCTTCACCGTGACATTTATTAATCCAAGGAATACATGCTCTTCCTGGAAACATTAAAGCTGGTATTCGTGCAAGAGTCATTCTAAGACAAAGATAATTTGCCTTAGGTGGTGCTGCATCTGTAAGAGCCCTTGCCTAGCAGTTGCAACACAGACCACTTGATCATGAAGAATTAATTAAAATCATGTGGATTCTTCCATTAGGACCAGTGTAATCTAAACCAGTGGGGTCGAATGGCACATGATGCAAGAAAGTTCAGAGGAAAGAAAAAGCAGGAAGTGACTGTAAGAACGTGAAATACTTGTCCATTAGCCAGAGGCAATGCCTGATTGGCTTGCAGGAGATAGAGGTCCCTGATTACGTCTTAAATGAATGATGTGAACATCAGTACAGGGCGCCGTCTGAATATATCTTACTTTAACGAGCCTTGCACACACTTTAATGGCTGCTGGTTTTCTGTTTGTAAAGGGGAGAATTTATTGTTTGCAGAACACCTGACAAACACCAGTAGCTGTCGTGGGACGGAGTCTGCCGCTGTAGCAGTAGCTATTTGCATTCATAGATTAATGGTATTATTGCAAAAGTGTTAGTTACTAACTTATTTGCATTTACATTATAATAAATATTTTGAAAACTTCACTCTGATACCATTTGCATCTGCTGTGGTTTAGCGGCAAATGTTTTAAATGTTCTAAATGTTTTTATTATTTGCCGATTTGGCTATTTTCACTTCTTTCCCAGATAAAATCAGACTCTTGGTTTTATTCAAAGTTGAGGCAGGTTTTATGTATTAATTACCCTTAAAATAAAATTTCCATTATAAATTCATGAAATATGTGCTCTAAAACGTAGGCAATGGGACCCACTGAAGAGCTAAGTGACTAGGTCAGCAGTCGACCTTTCCATTCTTCATAAAAGAAGTTTAGGTCAAGGTGTCTGTGTTCAATCCGCAACCTTGTATACAATTATACATGCAGAATTACCAGTGATGGACTCTAAGCTAAATTTTTTTAGTTAAACTTAAACTATTTTTCAACTAAAATAAAATAGCTTAAAGTTGGCAACTGATTTTGGAAATAAGTGAACTAAACTAAAAATAGTTAGTTCAACTTTTTTCCAACTTTTTATGACAAACATTTTCACAATAACAGGGGTTAAGTGAACTGTAATAATGCAGAGCTTCAATGACAATTTCACTTTCAAACTGTTTACGTACTATGTAATTTCCTGCTACAGTTCTACCAGAAAATATTTCAGACAGTTGCTAATGCATACGATGATGTATCATGCAATGCAGTTCACTTGACTTAAGTAATAAAACCAGTTATGACAATAATGATCAGCAACAGCAAGACCACTGTCAAGTTTTTATCTGGATCGTAAGAAGGTGATCAAGTGTTTCGTCAGACCTTGATGTGGTTTAGAAAGTTGGTTTTTAGATGAAATTTTTCCAGAGATCCTTTTATTCACACAAAATCTACATTTTGCTTTTGTCTTCTTTCAGTTTTACCTCAAGCTAGTTGTGACTAACAAACTATTCATTTTTATTGTAGTGTTTAATTCAAATCCTTGCTACAGTCAGCTATATACTGAATAATAAAGATAAAGACCAGTGTCGTCTTACTATAGTACACATACTGTATTCTATGCAGAGGCAACACCAGTGTTGATAATTAAGTAAAAGTCGCATCGAGTTGTTGACAGCGTTCATTGCAGAAAATAGTTGTGTAGTTGCTGATTTTGTTAGTTAAACCTTTTAGTTAGCAACTAAAAATTATTAGTTAAACTATGGTTTTGACCAAACTGTTATTTCTAGTTAAACTTCATCCTTAACTAAAAAATTCAAGTTTAACTAAAAGTTAGCAAGTTTTTAGTTAACTATATTGCCCATCACTGCGAATTACATGCATTAATTGTCAGATATTGAAGTGAAAGTTTTATGAAGTCCACTGTGATGCAGAGGTCTATCAGCGCATCATGTACACCTCAGTGTTGAAGATGATCCAATCAACGAGGTTTTGGCTGTTTCAGTAGTGATGCAAGAGCTCTACACTGAAGTGACTGAACTATGATTTCCGACCTTCCAAGAGGTTGGAAGAGACCATCTGAACGCTGGCACCACCCCTGGTCCCTTAAACGATGCAGTCTGATCTGGTGACTGGTCACTGGTGACTCTCCTAGTTTGTGTGGACTGTTTTGCTTGTTGATGAAATTTCTGTTCTTAATGACATTTAACATCAGATTGGTACAGAGAACTTCTTTGATTACTGGAGAGCCCTTAATTAGTAAACAAACCAGATCTTGTACATGTATGCACGAGTTGATAGCCATAGCTTTTTATCCGCTACAAGCAAACAGGAGTTGAACTGGTAACTCTACAGTCGAATCGCCAGTGAGATAGCCATCAGGAATGTTTTGCTCCACATTGACTGTCTCAGACATGGGCTGATCTCTGATCGTTTGCTTTAACTCTTGTTGGTTAGCACTGACCAACGAGCCATGGAGGAGTTTCCTGAAGACCACGACCACCGCAGTGCCTGGCTGGCTTCGGCCGGTGCGTTTTTCTCTAATGCAGTATTGATTCAGACAGACCGTCGCCAGATTCTCTGATATATTGCAGATACTGCCAGACAGTCCCACTCGCCAGTTCTACCATTGGTCACTCTGTCTGTCTCTGTGTGTCTTTCTGTCTGTGTGTGTTTATCTCTTGTGCTTCTCTTACTCTGCTTTGTTCTCAAATCCAATCCCTTTTGATTACATTTGGATGAAAATATGTCATTTTGTTGCTATAATAAAATGCAGTTATTCATCGTTAGTTATTACTTATGAACTGCTTCCTCTTGTTCTAGGCATAGTTGTAGTCTTCAGTTGTAAGCAGAAGACAACCATGGAAGAGAAATGTTTGTTTTTAAGTCCTTCCTTCCTGCCTTCCTTCCTTCCTTCCTTCCTTCCTTCCTTCCTTCCTTCCTTCCTTCCTTCCTTCCTTCCTTCCTTCCTTCCTTCCTTCCTTCCTTCCTTCCTTCCTTCCTTCCTTCCTTCCTTTTTTCCTTCCTTCCTTCATTCCTTCCATCCTTCCACCCTTCCTTCCATCCTTCCAGTCATTCAGTCAGTATGAAAGGTGTCGGTTGTTCCATAAGATGAAAGTCAGTTATTTAATTATTTTGCTATTTCTTTCCATTAATTATTTAACCAACTAAAGTTTTTGTTTTCTTTTGTTTTACCTACAAAATATTTTGCCATCTTGCTTGTAACAATGTCTTTCTTTTTATTTTCAGAAATACAGCTTGATCAGGGTTTGATACCAAGGTCCATAGGTTAAAGGTCAGATGGAGGACTGGTCTCGGCAGACATCGCCAGCTTATTCGGGATGGCTTAAGTAAGAAGGGTTTCATTTAATAATAATAATAATAATCTTCTTTAATTAAGCGCATGCAAACGCACTGCGCTGTACATTGAACATACATTTAGTAGAAACGGCAGCCACGCAGGGCGCCTTACTTACATGTATTAAGTAGAAACACACATGATAACAGTTTTACAGGAGTCGAATATAGCTGCTTAAGCGGCAGCCACATACGGCGCCAAATCACGGTCTCCTATTCATTTAACCAATGCCGCCGCCTAGCGAGTGGAAAGGAGAATTAACCTTAAATTTGCGGATGTCTACCGGGTTCGATCTTGGTACCTTCAGCTCTTCACAAATTTGTTTGAAATCGTCTGATCTGATTTGATGTTTATCGAACACAGTGGTTAAAGTGGTTTGGGTGAGCAGATTTTCATTGGAACGCATGCATGAGCAGTGGGAACGCAAGCAAATAATTTCGAGAGCAGTGGGAACGCCGTTCCCACCATTCCCACCCCACTTTAACCTCTGATTGAACACCAATAACAATCATATTACAGTCATTCAAAGAAAATATTAATTGGCATCTGAAGGTGGGGATAAAAGCACAACAAGTCCAGCTAATGTTGTGTAACAAGTTTACTGACAGCATTTCAAACAGTTTCCAACAGTATCCTCTATTGGTTCACTTTGGGCTGTGGTCTTACTGAACTTTTCATCTTTTTCAATTTGATTAAATCAAAACTTTGACACAATACAATATTGACAGTGGCAGTGTGGGTTTTAATCTGGTGTTAAAGATGAATTAATACAAGAAATGTAGAATTAGATATACGTATGACACACTTCAACGAGGAATAGATTAATCAGGAGCAAGCAAAACAATAGATGTCAGTATTGTCCAATGGTTTTTCACCCCAGAGAATGACGGAAGTCAGACAGAATCATTTGGAGACAGTGACAGGTGGCAGTGACAGGGTGAAAAAGTTTTATTTAGAGATTGGACCATTGAACCGTTTGTTGTAATTAGTAATTACTCTTATTCGTGCGTTTATTAGTAGTAGGGTTGACTGCTGTAGTGCGGTCTATGTGGGCCTCTTTTTGGAGTGCATTGTGCAGCTTGAATGCATGCTAGGTTTATTGATGGCATTTAAAACTTTGACCATATCTTGCATTTCGTGCATGATGTACTTCACTATAGAAAAATATGTACATATTACACTTTTCTAGAAATCCAGCTTAGTGTTTTCGAAAGATCAGGTAGTTTTTATTTCAGTTGTAGGCTAATGTAAAGTTTTCTGCTGTTAGTTCAGAGCTGTAACTGTATATTTAGACTTTAAAACTGTTTTTTATACATAATATTGCATCGGTTTTTCCCACTGACAAACGTGCTACCTGGCCGTTTGTTTTCCAGGTCCTGGTGATACGCTTTTCGTATAACCACTTTTCTGCCTGGAAGTAGATATCCAATATGGTCAAGTGATTATCCTAATGAGAAATTTATAATGGCAGTGATGAATGAGTGCATCAATCTATAAAAAAACCAGGAACCTTGTCATAAAAAACGTACGTCATTGTAATCTGAAACGTGATAAAGTGTGATCAAGGACATCCCATATTTAGTTCAGTTTTATTACATGCAATCCTGTTACACCTTGGAACTTGATGTGGCTTCCAGAGGTAGTACATACAACAGTACAAGGAAGTTTCACCATAAATCAAAAACAGAATTGTGTCAGTCAATGCAGGTTTAAGGTATGCCACTTTGCATGTTGTGGTGACCGCATTATCTTTAACCTCTCTTTCTATACGTCAGTCAGCCAAGTACAGCAGTCTCAGTCACCCAACTCTTCGATTACTGCTAGCACCACTGACTAATATATATGTCAGTTACTACACTAATAATCCCAAAATAATACCCAAGGCAGCAGTTAGCATTAGTTGCTGCCATGGAAAACAAGCAGACAATTCAAGTAGTTTTCATACTCCTCAAACTAGACTTCTCACTTCTTGCTGAGAAATTCCCGTCATTCACTTTTCTCCCTAGTGTCCGTGACCTTGGTGTTGTCCTTGACAGTATGCTCACCTTTTCTGAACACATTGCTAATCTTACCCGTTCTTCTTACTTTCACTTGAGACGGCTTAGAGCAATCCGACGCTCTGTCTCCTCCGTTTTTACCACTATCATCCACGCCTTCATCTGCTCCAGAATTGACTACTGTAATTCTGTTTTGATTGGGCTGCCAAAAGTCCGTCTTTCCCCCCTCCAGACTGTTTTAAATTCTGCAGCCAGATTAATAGCCCGACTTCCTCGCTGGTCTCATATTTCCTCTTTCATGTTCGATCATCTTCATTGGCTTCCCCTTACTGCTCGGATTCAGCTGAAGGTTCTCACTTTAGTCCTTCGGTCCTGTACAGGCTTAGCACCCAAGTACCTCTGTGACATTGTTCGTCTGCCAATTTCAGCTACTTCCCTCCGTCCATTGCGATCGCTTAATCGACATGATCTTCTTGTACCACGAACCAGGACCTCTATGGCCAAAACTCGAGCCTTTTCTTGCAATGTTCCTGCTCTTTGGAATCAACTCCCTCCACTGTCACGTGCTTCTTTATTAGGTGGTGGCCCAAGTGCCTCGTTCCGCTGTCTTAAAACCTCTTTCTATTCACTGGGTCTTTCGCACTGGGAGCGCCTCTGATTAGCGAATTCTGTGAGAGGCGCTTTATAAATGTTTAGATACAATACAATACAATACTCAAGAGTCCATTTAGCCACAATCTATCCCACATGGATAGATTTACAAAGAAGCAACAAAGAACACTATGGAGTTATGATAAGAAACATTATCAAAACTAAACCAGTTGTATGAGGAAAAAAGATGAACTAGTGCAGGAAAAGAGGGCATTGAGGATGCGATTTGAAAGGATGGAACATATTCCCAAGCAGGCAGCCTCATCATTCACAGCCTATCAGAGACTTCATATCCTGAGGTTGCTTCCAGCCAGGAAAGATCAACCACCACCTGTCATCTAGTCGTTACTTTCTGTAGCAAAAACTTGACAGCGGTTGGATCAAACAGGATACATTCACAGTTCACAGAATTCGTTAAAGGATGAACAAAAACTAATAATCATGCCCGTTTTCAAGTCATCGAGTGCTTGACGAAGTTTTGATTCCAAATGAAAGCTTCAACAGCTTGCAGATCAAATCAATGTGTGTAAACGAAAAAAAAACAAGAAAATTCAGGCATTCAGAATTCATCTATGAATAGCTGATTAACATTTTTGTATTTCACGTTTGCACGGTGAATTTATTTCTTCTGCACTGAACTGCTGAAAGTAAGTAAGTAAGTAGACAGGCATTGCTGTTATTCTGTTGTTGAAGAACTCTGACGGGTTGATATTTAAGCATCAAAGCAATGCCTGACATATATTCTTTTACAAATGTATGATAAGTTTATTGTCACAAGAGTAATTACCCACTTTGACATTGGATTAGTGCCTACAGATGCACACACACATACACCGACACATACCAATGATCCTCAGATATGTGTATTGTGCATACATCATATGAATATATAATTCTATTGACGTCATTCATGGTTCACCAGTCAGCCGTTTAGCCTCGTGGAAAGCCTCTGATGAATCTGAGTAACTAAATCACTGTTTGCCCATCATCTGCTGCCAAAGCACTTTGCCTTTATGGCTAAAGTTGTGCGGAAAGGTGCTTTTATTATAGCCAGTGTTATGGCTGACTAGACTAAAGGACTCAGTTTGGTCCTTTATTTATTTGCAAAAGTTATTAATTGTTTCATGAAGTTATTTTGTCATAAAATTTAAACATCAGCCATTTTAAGAAAATTGCTGATGTTTAATGTTTAGGACTCAGTTATGCTACACATTGATTCCGATGCCACCCATTGATTTGCTCAAGATTTCTTTAAACCTGCTTAGTCCATGGATGTGAAATTATCTAGTCATTTCAAAACTCGATTTCCTATTGCAAAAATTTACCTGAAAGTCAGACTCCCAGATTTGTTCGACAAATCAGCAAAGCTACTGAAAACGTTTTTGCAATGGTTTGTATCTTGGTCAGTGGCCTTGAGCAGACGTGTTGCACTGCACAGTTGATATATGTCAAGCAACCTCATTCTGTCTTGGCGCCTTGACTGTCGTGTCACTGCACCTCCTACTCCACTTCCTCTTCTCTGCTTCTTAAACTCTGCTTCCGTTTCCTCTTTCTGTGCTTCCTACTCCTATTCCTCCTCTGCGTCTGCTTACTCTTCCTCCTTCTCTTCAACCCAGCCGTCAGGACAACACGGCCACACCATTGATCCGCGGCAGGACACGGGTGACTCACGGAGCCGAGCATTGCCCAGCCTGTGCATTATGCGGCGCCTATAGCATCAGTGGATGGATCAATGCCTCGGAACCGGACGGCTTGCAAGACCGTCGAACCATCGCCTGGCCCGTGGTGCTGTCTAGATGTGCCGAATTTTTGCCGAAAAAAAACAAGAATTTTACGAGCTCTGCAAAGACAAATGCTTGCCGCAATTCCTAGGAGCTAAAGCTGTGGGATTGCCTGTGCAGAATTAGGCTTGGGCAGTTCACGCTTTGATTTAGCCCGACACATTTGCGACCAAAATCTAGCACGCCGTTAGTCAAGTGGTGTTTTTCCAGTAATAATTATGATAAACACTGGTGGCTGTGTGTTGGGCCAACGCGTGATCTGACGCAGAGGAACGTGACCAGATGTGGATGGAGTTCTTGGCTCGGCTTCTGCTGTCTTGTTGAATATTATAATGCTGAAAATGAAGGACTATCAGATGTGAGTCTAATATTCTTTGCCTGAAAAATACGGGTACTGTCGTCTTCAATAAGCATATTCTGTACGGTAATTCTTGTTTACTGTCAGTTGCATTGGTCATGATTGTGTAAATTATAAACAAATCATCAGAGATGACCATTTCAGTTGTCTATTATTGAATCGTGACAGATTATAGTTTCAGTCGTCTGTTATTGAATCATCAGAGATTACAGTGTCAGATATGTAATTTATGAATGAATCATCAGAGATTACAGTTTCAGTTGTGTAATTTATAAATTAATCATCAGAGATTACAGTTTCAGTTGTGTAATTTAAAAATGAATCATCAGAGATTACAGTTTCAGTTGTGTAATTTATAAATGAATCATCAGAGATTAGTTTCAGTTGTGTAATTTATAAATGAATCATCAGAGATTACAGTTTCAGTTGTGTAATTTATAAATGAATCATCAGAGATTAGTTTCAGTTGTGTAATTTATAAATGAATCATCAGAGATTACAGTTTCAGTTGTGTAATTTATAAATGTATCATCAGAGATTACAGTTTTAATTGAGTAAATTATAGATGAATCATCAGAGATTATGTGAATTCTAGTTGAATCATCAGAGATTACAGTTTTAGTTGTGTAAATTATATAAATGAATCATTAGAGATTACTGTTTCAGTTGTGTATTTATTGAATCATCACAGAGTACAGTTTCAGTCGTGTAAATTATAAATGAATCATCAGAGATATTTCAGTTTCAGTCATAATTATTATAATCGTTGTCATGATCATTGTCATTATTATCATCATTATCATTTTCCTGTCAATATAAGAAGATCCACCACCACCAACTATCATGATCATGATCATGAAAGGACCAATGCTGACATCAACATCGAGATTATTGTCATTAGTGGTGCCACAAGCTTTGTTTACAATATTTTAATTCTTGTATACAGACACCATTTGGAATACTTTTTTGTTGGACCCTTGTATCATTATGAATAAGTGCAATAAACAGTTCATGATCTGAATTGTTTAAAAGGTTTTTTGTAGTGGCTTAAAGGAGGAAGAATTATTTCAATATTTCATAGTTTTCATGTATGGTTAAACATATGCATTTATCTAAGTTGTTACTGAGACATTTTCAAGTTCAGAAAGTGACACAGACCACAACATTTCTGTCAGAGGAGATAAGATTAGATTTCAGATACGATTTTTAAGAGAAGAGAAGATGTGATGATTGAAGATTGAAAGACGGCTTAGTATCTGGCTTGAGAATGACCTACTGAAAATGAGCATCTGGTATTTGTTGATCCATCCCTGTTTCTGATTGCTTGTTTCTGAGTCTCTCTGTCTTTCTCTTTCTGTCTGTCTGTCTGTCTGTCTGTCTGCCTCTCTCTGAAGCATTTCTTCACTTTTAAATTCCTGGTTATACTGCCTCCTATCATCAGTGCATCCTAGTATGAAATCAAGATGAACATTTAAAAAGTACAGAGATCATTCAAAGCCAATGTGTGTATTATGATTTAAGCCTCTTAGGAAATCTGATTTAGTCGCATCTCCTGAACTGGTATAATAACTGTTGCTTGGAAACAAAAAGTCACAATGAAATGCCGTTGAAATCCGGATCAGGGAGACAAATATTTCAGTTTGAAGAGGAAGTCAATCAGTGCCAGTTTAGATAAGTAATTCCAGTCTGTTTTCTGTGATTTGTATGTTTCTGCAGAAAGAAAATTGAAGAGATTGGTAAAATGTCACCAATGTCACAAGAAGAGATCATGACGTGTACAAAGACTGTCATGCAGGGATTAGATACATTACGTGTCGAACACCAACAGGTTCTCAACAGCGTTCTGGCTTCTGTCAAGCCGACGACGAACAATGACAATGCTTCAAGTAACTTATCCGATGAAAAGATCTCTATGATAAAGAAAGGAATCGAAATGATCGAATTGGCGTTAGGAGAAGCGCAGGTATTGATCACTCATTATTTGCGTTTTGTTATTTCCAATTAACTTTGTTGTAATTTACTTATTTGTGTGTGTTTGTATGTGCATGCGAGTGTGGATCTATCAAAATACTTCTATAGTCCCTTTAGGCAACTCTCAAAATCACTGCGGATATGGCTATCTAATTGGTCTAAGATACATTAAAGTAGTTTCAAAATGAAAATGAAAAATGAACAGAGTCAAATGGGACAATATGTATGAATGACGGAAGACTTGGAGGAGAATGATCCAGTGCATGAGGCATGATCAGCTCATGCTGATATGCAGAACTGCCCTACCTGCTTAACCCCAGTGGCAGCAGAGCAGAATGATAGCTTTACCAGAGGTCTTGTGACTAAAAACAGAGCTGCCCTGATGTATAGTGGTGCCAACTTATGAGGCACATTCCAGCAAGGGAATTTTGAATACAATTCACAGCACAACAGGGATCCGGTGTAGTTTTTCGTGTATATAACTATAATTGAAAACGTTGGCACAGTATTCATGACTCAGGCAGCACAGCTGAGGATGTACTGAAGTTGCTGCAAGAGCTACTTTGGCAGGCCTGTAAGAATTAAACTGATGCTTGAAAAGCACAGCTGATTGAAACAGGATCTGCGAAGCAATTCGCATGGTGAGTTCTTGGTGGGTCGCCATCCAGAAGCACAGCCAAGTTGCAGACTAGAGTGGTTAATTCCAGCTGGGGATATACAACTTTATCAATCCTTTGCAGTATTTGACACTGAAATGTTGTACAAACTGTGTACTCTAAGCCCATGGTCAACATTGTTGCTGTCCATAAGGACAGAGCATACCCAGTCCACTAATTCCACAAGAGATTCCAAGACATGTGACTAAGATGTCATAATGGACCTTGTGAAACACTATGCTTACATCCAGGAGAACGAACAGAAGGAGACATTCAGAATCATTCAAATTGCAGATATCTACAATCAGTCTTATCACAGCTGTCTCTGTAGTTCCATTATGTCTTCTTCTGAAACTTTACCATTGTTGTCACAAGGTTTCTTACGTCTGAATAGTATATTTATCTGCCAAATGATTATTTTCTCGGTGCCTACGATACAAATGTTAGATTTAAGATTGGTGGTGATTGGTGATGTTATCTCGATCCAGCCCACCTTGTTCAATGAACAGTAGAACAGTTTGTCTATTTTTTTATTAGCTGGAATGAATTCTTCAGCCAATGACTAATAATTGCAAAATGGAAAACAGCCCATTGAAGAATTTTTGCAGGAGGAAGGATGGAATTGTAATTGTAATGTGACATTTATAAAGCGCCAATTCAAGAATAAACTCATCAGTGGCGCTCCCGACCCAAGTCAGTGAAATTGCTGTCAATTAATACAGACTTCAGGCACTTGCGAAAAACTGTGGAAGAGACAAAAAACCCATTTTGGTATAAAAGATTAAAAAACCAGTTAAGGTCTTCACCATTAATAAGTACAGACTTATCTAGTTGGCAACGCATTGAGGAGTATGCGAGTGAAGTTGAGCCAGCCCTCTGTTCTTGGTGGACATCACAGACTTACTTAGTCATATGCCTGTAGAAGAGGTAATCATACAATATAAATGATGAATTCTTCCATATGTGTGAACCGCCTAGAAACCTTGACATTCATTCCAAGGCTGCCAGCCTATTGGATCGAAGGAGATCCCAGATACTCATTGTGGATATTAAGTTCTCCTTATTGTTCTGTGCTGTAGTTGATCTTGATTTGTTTCATGTGAAATTTATTTTGTGTCACTTCTCTTTGAGTTCTCTGTTTTTTATTTTCTTTTATTTTTTATTTATTTTTAGTTTTATATTTTATCTTTTTAGTTATTCATGGTTATAGTTTTGTATATTTATAGTTGTTAGTTCTTTCTGTTATTTATTTGTTTTCTAAACTGGAATATAGTCTTAAATTATGTATGTGAGTTTTTATGCAGCAATTTAGAAAACTTTAAAGGACCTATATGAATTTGTGTTTACATTGTGCTATACTTAATTAAAATGTGTTGTGTAAAAATCTTATTCATTACATTATCGGGTTCTTCCCATTTCTAGGTGATGATGGCCTTTGCCAATCACTTGGAGTATATGGAATCAGACAAGCAAAAGCTGCGTGCACAGGTCCGGAGGCTGTGTCAGGAGAACTCGTGGCTGCGGGATGAGCTGGCCAACACCCAACAGAGACTGCAGCAAGCTGAACAGAAGTGTGCTACTCTGGAGGAAGAAAAGACGCACCTTGAGTTCATGAATGCCATGAAAAAATATGACAATTCACAGGTGACAATTCATATCTCAGGTCAGATGTTATGACAGTTCGCATAGCTTGAAAACAATGCATCATATAACTGACAGCGTGACATTTCACTGACAATTCACTGACAGATTCACTGACAGCTGACAGTTCACATTGTATGGAAGGTGTTATGGGAATTCCCATCACGCAAAAGCAACATGAAAATTCACAGAGGATATTCACATTGCAGCAAAATTTGATTACGTAAAACGTGATGACATAAGACAGAATGATAAATGACAGCTTGTACGTGACAACAATTCATACATGTAAGTGGATTACATTCAGATGTGAACTGGTGGGGAAAATCTCTCCCAATAAGAAAGAGTCAACAGTTTTGAGGCTGTGCGATTGCTATAGAAAATTTGCACATGTCAGTTCATATTTAAATATTGCATCATGTGAATCCTAGTACAGTAGTTCTCAGGAACAATTGCCATCACAGAACAGACATTACCATCATCTCTAGTACTTGTAAGGCACCCTTGTAGTGGTAGGGCCATGTTACGGTGCCATATTTATTGTCATCAGTATTATTATTATTACCACACTTCGTGAATGATAACTGTCATCACAGAAAAATGTTACATCACTTCGTGGATGATGGCTTCTGAATTTTAGTTGAAAATGCACCGTACTGAGCGCCTGTGACGAATCTCTCCCCATATACATACAGTTACAATTATCAAATGGTTACATACTTGTCTACATGTGTTCTTGCAAGCCTTGGAGATTTATAGTCTACAGACTGTTGATAATAATTGCAATATTTTATTTATTTTAATTTGTGTTGTTAAAATTAGTTTCTTAGGAAATGTTCTACATTAATTCTCATGGATGATTTATCTGTAAAACTGTTTGTTTTCTTTTCTTGTTAGAATGATGGTGATAATCAAAGTGATACGGCATCACTCAACATTGATTTGGGCTTTCCAGATGACGATGAAGAACACCAACCGGAAGGTTTAATCATCCTCATTGTTATTGTCATGTAATTGTCATTGTAATCTGACATTTATAAAGCGCCACTTCAAGAAGAAACTCATCGGTGTCTTGTATAAAAAACTGTTCTCTTCCTGCAGTAATATTGAAAAATGTTACTCAGAGATTATTACAGTCCACTTATGTGCGTTAATTGAGCTAAGTATATTATATCCCTTTGCTGGACTCATTTGAGATGGTTATATGCCTACAAATTAATGATAATTAAAATAGTAATGACTGTATATGTTAATCAAAAAGAAGGTCCTTGTTTACTTTTGCACAGCAGTTCAGATCAGTTCTGGTGATGGCATAGTATAAAGTTGCTGTCTGCTCATTTGCTTGCTTCACTATACCTTGGACATTGGGATTTTCATTGCTTGATGACCCACAACCACTGATAATTTTTCTTGAAACATAAGTCCTGGAGTTTGGGACTTTCCTTGCCAGCACAAAAGGGTTATGTTATGTTGTTAAGCCTGAACACCTTGGACTCTGTGGACCTTTAGTTCACAAATTAACATACGAAAATACAGAAAACATCAATGAGAAAAGTGTAATATATGAGTCACTGCATTAGCAATGATAAATATCTTACGCTTCCGAGTAAGGTTTTATTGGCAAAGTTAGCAGCATAATTGTCGACAATGGAACATTTTTCAAAAAGTCTTCATAGTTTCCAGGCCTGTCTGGACTGTACATGTTACAAACTCTTTGTTTTCTGTATCAGGGTCTCAAATAGCAGGAGTTAAGTTACACCGTGGACTGGTTTTCTGAGTGAAATTTGTGTTGATGCATAGCTTTCTCTCAGCCTGGATCGATGGGTCAGGCAGTCGGAAGTGGCTATGAAATACCGGCCCGCCTGCGCACTCTTCACAATCTCGTCATACAGTACGCTTCACAGGGTCGTTACGAAGTGGCGGTGCCACTGTGCAAGCAGGCACTTGATGACCTGGAAAAGACTAGTGGGCATGACCACCCAGATGTCGCTACTATGTTGAACATCCTCGCTCTGGTCTACAGGTTAGCAGATTACATGCTTTGTTTTCTGTTTCTTCTTCTGGAGTTGATGGAGTTAGAAATTGAAATGGTGTAATTGAGATTTTAATAGGAAAATTGTCTTTTCCAGAATCTGCAGAAGCTTGTGGAGTCTTGGAACTTCTCGTCTCATATTAGTATGTTCTTAATGGACAGCTTGAAAGTGTGAAAAATTCTGTGAAACAATAATGCTAACAGAAGCTGCAGTTGGCTCCTGCCATAATACAGTAGAGTCTGTATAGCAAGACAGTATACCCGGTAGTTCTTTCCCTCAGATCAGAGCAGATTTGAATACAGAGAGGTTTGTGTCACCTATTTCTTTTTTTGTTTATTGTTTCACCACTGTTATTCATATTCATGCATGTGTTTAAGATTATGTTCTTCAACTGTTGCTGTCTGAGATGTAATAATGTTCGATATATTTGTAGAGATCAAGGTAAATACAAGGAGGCGGCCAATCTCTTAAATGATGCTCTCTGCATCCGGGAGAAGAGTCTAGGATCCGATCATCCAGCGGTAAGTTCAAGAGGTCGCACAGTTCAATCACATAACTTTGTATTTGCCATCGCAATTTGAATTATTGAGGGTATTATTGAAACACCTACCATTCACAACTGAGTGAAAAATCAAGTGCTATGCCTCGTACATTGTCTTTATCAAGTAAATGTTCTTAACCAGTATCAACACCTTTGAGAGGTTTACAGTGGTGCTATGCAAATGCTCATACATGCATAATACATGCTTAAATGTATGCTCACTTAAGTTACATATCTGCATACGTACATACATCCCGTCAGTGGAACTAGACCTGTCAATGGAGGCTCAGATGATATTTGGCAGCATTGCACCCAGGTGATTGAAGGCATTTAAATGATGCTGGTGTCATTTTGGTTAATTTCTGTTCCTTGACTCTGTGTTTTTGTCTAGGTTGCTGCCACCCTCAACAACCTTGCTGTCCTGTATGGCAAACGAGGTAAATACAAGGAGGCGGAACCACTCTGCAAGAGGGCGCTCGTCATACGTGAAAAGGTGTGTACCGTGAAGCAGAAGTTTGACCAATTGTTAAGTTGTGTGACCACCCCTGTACATTATTCAATGGCACCAGTTTTGCACATTTTAGTTGAAGAGTTTGAGATCCATGGTTATTGGGGCAAAATGATGTTCGGTTCTGGCTCAATGAGCAAATGCATAGCCCCAAAATCTGTCGCTGATAATACCAGATATGTTCTATACTTCTTATTAAACACTGGTATTTACTGAAATTTGTTCTGTGTGCAATACAGACAATGAAATGCTTCTTTATTGAATTTAACGGTTTCTTTGAGGGAGTGATTGTTGTTCCCAGTGCTGTGCTCTGCTAACTGACCATCTTTGAAATGCACTTTTTCTTCTGTTGTGAGTCTGGGCATTTTGGGTTTACTGTCTGTTTTTCTAATTTATGTAAGGTACTTGGAAAAGACCATCCAGATGTTGCTAAGCAGTTAAACAACCTGGCATTGCTCTGTCAGAACCAAGGAAAATATGAAGAAGTAAGTTCAGTTAACACTGAGTAATAAGTTTCTCTGCTGTATTCTGATGCAGACCTGTGAACAGCTTTTGGTTATCTAATTAATTATCATAATTGGAAAAGTAATGTAAGGTTACCACTCATTTATTACACATTTCCAACAACATTAGTCTTGAGAGTTTTGGTCCTGGGGCTGAAGGAAACACTGAACTGAAGTTCAAACATTAGCAGCAAGAATCCAACAACCTTTCCTTACAAATGACTTGACAACAGCTTTTCCTATTTGCATGCTGGACCAGATTTGACCTCTGAATGCAAACATGAAAGGCAATTTGTAATTAGTCACCACTACCAGTACAGAGCTATAGAGAACAAAGTTAAAAGATTCTGGTATAAATAAACACTTCAATAAACTGCCAAGAGTTTTACTTAAATAGTTTCAAAAATTCAAGTAACTGTGCTTCTTTAAGTTAGCAGCTGTTCAGTTTTTTATAATGGTGAGTAGGACTTGCCAGATAATTACATGTTATATTTCAGATATGTGCATCTCACAGCCATTTATGTCATCCTGCAATTAAAACAATTTAGCTTTCTTTTCCATAACATCTGTATCAAGTCTTCTTCAGAATTTCAGCTTAAACCACCATTATCTCCTTTTTGAGGATCTATTACACTAGATTTTTTGTGTAAAATAATGGATATTTTTTTATCAAGCACAGGAACTATCATCTTTATGCAAACAATATTTGTGATCTAAATTAAATGTTTGATAGCAGTCACAATGTAGGCAGGCATTCAGATAAAAAATACTGTACAAATATTATGACAGTTGATTCTGACCATTTGCAGAAACATCATTTGCAGCCTGTGGAATTGTGACAATTATTCATTCCATAATCTGTCTATGTTTAGGTTGAGCAGTACTACCAGCGAGCACTGGACATCTATGAAACTAAGCTTGGCCCTGAAGATTCAAATGTTGATAAAACCAAGAATAACCTGGTTAGTTCATTTTGTTTTAGCAGCTTATCATAAGTGGTTTAACTCATTTCATTGATTCAATTCGAATACAAAACCGCAGTCAGTAATATTTCTATAGTTACCCAACTGAGATGGGACAACAAACAGTTATGAACTAACATGTAACAATTTTAGTCATCTAAGCACTACTCGCTGAACAACAAAATGTTTTTTCTTAATTAATGACTTTAGACTAGCACAAGCAGTGCTTTTGTGAGTTATGCACATATGTGCAAGCATACATACATTCATGTATTTTTGTGTAATACTGTGTATGTGTTCATTTATTGCTAAATTAGACTGATTATAATTATCATTGTTGTTAAACAAAGGGATAAAGCCTCTCTGGCTCTTAATTTAACATCACAGTATAAGGTTATACCACAGCTTGCTCAAAATAACTTTAAGATGAAGACTAGGAAAAATGAAAGACAAAAGAGTTAATGATTTACCATAGATTGCTTAAAATACGAGATCAACTGTAGAGAAGCTGTAGTCAGAAGAACTGTAGAGAAGCTGTAGACAGAAGAACTTTGCTACACTTGTTTAGAATCGACTAAGAATAAAAAAAATATTTTTCACTTAAGTGATCAAGAAATAGATTGGAATATTTGATGATTCTTCTTCAGATAAGTATACTGTTGACTCTGTTGTTTTAGGCTTCTGCTTTCTTGAAGCAAGGAAAGTACAAGCAAGCAGAACTGCTGTATAAGGAGGTGTTGACAAGAGCTCATGAAAAGGATTTTGGCAAAACTGATGGTTGGCACAGTTTTTTGGCTTTAGTTGATTAAAAATGACTGCTTATATTTGTGGTATGAATTCTATGAGTAGTGTAACAATGCTAGATGTTTTAAGGAAAGTCAATTTTTTTCTTGGGTAAATGTTGAACCTAATGCTACACTTGAATTGATAGATTTTCTTGTAATGTTTGTCAGATTCGAGCAAACCAATCTGGATGATTGCAGAAGATATGGAAGACAACAAAGTAGGTTCATTTTCACTTTAATTACTTTAACTGTTTACAGTAAAAAACTTCTAAGAGGTTTTCGCCCTATCCTTGAAGCGGACCTCCAACGGGTTCTCAGTTCCTCGAACTTGAAGTCGGGTGTAAGTCAAAAGGCTGTTAAAGATGAGCTGAGATCGGGTAATTGGCCATGTATGACTTGTTTCACTTTGCATTGGTTTTCAGACGCTCTCTACAGCATATAGTTTACACTATGGGTAAAAACAATATCAATTGGGGGTAATTGAGACAAATATTAGTAGCTAATATTAACATATTATTAGTATATTATCTGTATAAACAATTAAACATGTTTACGTTGCTGTACACCAAAAACGGTTTGCAATTGGTTCCAATAAAGAATATTCTATTCTATATTCTATTCTATATCAGGGAGCTCTGTGTTCCAGTCTCTCTGCATTGGCAATCATTGCTGACTGCTAGCCATGGAGATATGCAGGTGCCATGCTTTTGCACTTCGGCTGGAACCCATCGTGGCTTCTCATTTTTTGGGCCATCCTCCTGGAAGAATCTTCCATTGCATTTTGTACTGTTGCAGTTGGCTTTGTGCAGCAGACATTTTCAAAAACCTGATGCTGAATTTAAAACACACTTGTTGAGATCAGTCAGATATTCATGCGTGCAGCGCTTTCGTGAGATACTTAAAAAGTGCTATAGGAAATTTCTCTATGCATACATGCTTAGAAAATAAATTCATTATAACTACCCCATTTTAGGCAGTTCTTGATCTGTCTGCCAAAGATGGCATTATAATGAGTTTCCAGTGTACAAGATAAAAAGCAGTCAGTCCACCATAGTATGGTAGGTACATGTCACCTCAACCCTGCGACTTATTCTAGGATCCTGGCTGGGGTCTTGCTGCTTTTATCTGCGGTCTTAAATCTTTTCCGTTGGGGCTGCTCGCACTGGGAGTGCCTCTGATTAGGTTGTACTGAGAATGGTGCTTTAGAAATTGTTAAATACAATACAATAACAATACAGTGCTTAAGGCACTGGGATATAAACCTAGGATAAAGCAGTGGAAAGCTGTTGAATTAACAAACAGCCACCATCTCCATTCTCCTGTAAAGAAATCTTAAAAAGAAGAAGAAAGAAGCTTGAAGAAGCTGCAATTCTGTTTGTCTCTATTAACTGAAGGGCAAAGTTGCTAACCACCAAAGTGCTTGAGAGTTTAGATGGCATACTGTTGGATTTATAGACTATTTGTTTCTTTTCAGGGAAAGACAAGAGAAGGATTAACCATGAAAGATTTTGGGGCATGGTATAAGTCTGCCACCATTGACAGGTGCTTTTATCTATACTATTTTAATGTATTTTCTATCAAATTATAGTTATATCACTCGACTGTCAATTCTGTAGAAGTCATTTTGCTTGGCGTTGGTCAAGTACATCCCTGCCATTTACTGTGGCAGTTACTAAAACTGTTTTATGATTTAAATCTTTTTAAATTCAGCATGGGAATTGATTTTTGTAGCCCAACCGTGGTGACTACACTTAAGAACCTTGGCGCCCTCTACCGGAGACAGGGAAAGTATGAGGCGGCCGAGATCCTAGAAGAGTTTGCCACAAGGGCTCGTCAAAATGTACGTAAAGGTCTTTGAGTGCTTTTGTCAGATGGGAAGTCTTGTTAATGAGTGAAACTGGCTATGTGGGATTTGTGGGTACAACTCCCAATGCTTGCTTTTGTTTAGTGGTCATGGGGTCAAGTAAGGCATAGTGATTGGTCATTTATTACTTGCCTCTAACAGCTGGTTGTCCTTTATTTGCTGTGCTAAAGAATCGAATCTAGTATAGGATGTTCTATAGATTCGACGCATAGTGTACTGCAAGGTCTCAGAAGCACCAAATTCATCTGCAAGATTTGATTACTTATGGGATTAGTATCTTCTGTTATATCAGAACTACTAAGAAATTTCTTTAAAAAAACAAATTTCCAAGTTAAAAGGTTTATGAGTAACATGTCGTGTTGAGGAATGGGTGAGACACTGCTACAAGAAATAATAATGCATTGATGATTACCTTCTCATTGCGTCTTGCCTGAGTGCATGCCATCGTTGCTGAAATGCTTGAACGTACCTAACGATGCACCTTATTAGATCTCAATCATGTTTGAGCACTTTTGGTATGTCCTTAACAGGTGCCATACAAATTCTGCAATGCATATGTATATACAAGCATCCCAGCCTTTTCAAGACTATCATCTTTAACTGCCTGCAAACGAATATGTTTAAATTTGTTACTTCTGTTCTTCTGATTGAGTTAATTATGTTGACACACACTTGTGGGTTTTTCTGTGTAAAGGCCTTAGACAGAATGAAGATCACTAAGCTGAGCGATTCGATGCGGTCAGACATAAACAAGGACTTTATGAACCATGAACAACAGCAGCAGCCGAATCGTGCCCCGACCAACGGCCGATCACGTCCCCATTCCATGGACAGCGTCATGTACGAAAAGCTCCTTGGAGCCGAAAGGTCGGACAGGTCGGTTACCTATGTTGACAACGTATCTTCTTACCCTCGTCTTGTGTAGCTGGAGTTTCTTGTACAACTGCTCATTCTTACATTATCACTTCACTTTAAACTAATAGTTATTTGCACTGATTTATGAGTGGTGCTGTGGTCTGATGTATGGCCTGCTGGCAGTGTCACAAGTTCAAATTTCAGGCCTCCCTGCAGATTACCACGGTACTCTTTTAGGGGCCATCCATATATTACGTACGCAAAAATCCGGGAAAATTGGACCCCCCTGTTCGCAAGCGTACTTTCTTCCACACCCCCCCTGTGTACGTACACTTGACGCTCACCCCCCCCCCGAAGACCAGCTGCAGAAAGTGCCTCTACTGTCTGCACTTTAGTCCAGATTGAAGGATGAGTGAGGGCCAATATAGACAAATTATAGGTATCTCCTTCACAGCACAGAATAACTGCACATGGCTTTTATATAATGTAATAAAATGCCATCGAACGACTGACTATAGGACAATACAGAGTTATAAATAGGCTAATGTGGACGTCATAATTAGAAATTTATTTTGCGTACTACACTTTTGTCCCACCCCCCCCCCCCGTTCGCACCCGTACGCAAAATCGCCAACATCCGACCCCCTCCCCCCCCCTCATTGCGTACGTAATATGTGGACGGCCCCTTAACTTGCAGACCCATCATAGCCTGGCTTCTGGTTTCTCTGATATATCCGGTTTGACTTATCTTCAATGTATGATTTTTTATTGTGATTTCACTCAAAGAGGCCATTGACTGATGTCTTAGACATTAAGATAAGGATATTATGCTATTGAAGTCAATGGATTAGGTTACACAGATGGGTCCTCTTCATACTTTATCAAGCCCTGAGCAGGCCCTGTTTCTCCAGTTTTGGGTCCAGGCTCCAGCAGTTATGCTACTGTCTGCTAGACTCCACAGACCAGGGTGTTCAACTCCTGCCAGCATTGAGATATACAAAGATTTCTGTTCACTAGAATCATCCAATGTTTTTGACTATAAAATGAGTACATTGCCAGTACAATGTGCGTGGGAGGATCAGATCGTGAGGAGAGGACTGAGATAATGAAATCAGCATGGCTACATTTTGGGATTTGCTGAATGGATTATCTATGAACAGTTTAGCTGTGCTCGACCAGTGGTTAAAGTGGTTTGGGTGAGCAGTGGGAACGCCAAAGAAGATTTTCATTGGAACGCGTGCGTGAGCAGTGGGAACACAAGTAAAGAATTGCGAGAGCAGTGGGAACGCCGTTCCCACCGTTTCCACTCCACTTTAACCCCTGTGCTCGACCAAGTGCCATGAGAATAACAGGAATGTTGGCTGTACAAATTGTTTTCTTTCATTACTCTCTATTTTAAGGCTACCATGTTACTCTATCTGCTCATGATGGAAATATACAAGTACAGTACTGGTAATTCTTTTCAATTTCTCATGATTTTAGTGATGATTTTTGTTTTGCAGAAATGCTGAGAGTGAATACTGACCTGGTACGTAATATTCTCCTAGTCTCTTGATACTTAAGCTTTAAGCTTCCAGCATTGGGGACTTTCCTGTTGGAGCTTTAAGTTCGTACGCCAGATACTTTTTGCTAAAAAAAACATGTCTCTCTGTGAGTCTAGTCTCTATTTACATGTGCACAAGTTTTTGTCTGTGTGTATTCGCTGGCTGATTCTGCAAGCTGTGTTCTTTTGGCAATGAAAAACATGACAAGAGACTTCTACATACAACGAATGTCTGCCATACAGCTGTAGATGCAATCACAACAGCTTTAGGCTTCAAAATGAGCATAGTAATTCCTGGCATAAATCTGTGCAATTTTTTTTATGTTTTCTTATATGTATTTTAGAGAAATGTTTGCAGTGCTTTTAGAACCAATTTAATCACACGTGTTTCTCATGTGGACCTATTTTTATGACCAAATTTTGCCACAACAGTCATCTCAGAAAATGTTTACACAAATCTGCATCACACGCCACAGAATTTCTCAATCTAGACAAAGCTCTATGGCACAAGGTTCTGTTTAGGTCATTATCATGCAAAACTGATATTAGTTTTTTGTGCCAGTTCTGTTTTGGCAAAATCGTGCAAAACTGATTTTATTGAACTTTGTTCTTACATTTATAAGACTCGTTTATTCTAATTTCAGCAAACTGAACTCACTGCTTTGATGCTTTTTGTTGTTTTTGATCAAAAGTTAGGCTTTCAGGTATAATTGAATCTTATTTACTCTGATTTGCATAAACTTTTTGTGCAGATATTGGTTCTCATAGTTGATATTACAGTTTTAAGTGCAGCTAGCAAACACCGCATGATATTTATTTTGATTCTTGAATATACTGAATTTCATATAAAGTTTAGGTCTCTGAAGTATGTATGCGACATAATCAGTTTTACAGCTTCATTTACATTAAATTATTTATTTGACTGTTAGTTGACATTTTGCCTTGTTTACATTTTGATTTGTATGAAAATTTATTGTTGATTTGAGTTTATTGCTTTTCGAATAGTCTGCCTTGATCTTGGGCATGTTTGGTATTACATTAAAGATGTATGCATTATGCAACCTTTTTCGCAAATTTTCAATTATTACGTGATTCTATTTCGACATCATCATTCAGTTACAACATTTGGATTTTTATACAGGAGAATAGTCGTTTGCATGACCTGGCATTAATCTTGCCTTATTTTATTTTGTTAAGAAACTCTCTTGTATTCTGCCTCGCTTGGTAACTAAGTGACTTTTTAGCTAAAAACCATCAAATTTTGCAGCCAGAGAGAGATAATAAATGTTGTATGGAGAAAAATATCTACAGGAAGGCTGTCAAGTCATGTTGCAGGAGGCCTTGGAGAAATGTATTAAGCTGAAACATGCAGCACAATGCCTGAAATTTACATGTACATGGAAAATAGTTTGCAATTTATGGGATATGAGAGGAATTAGGCTCAGGTCATACTTCCACATTTAGTGATTGATGACCAACTGCCGTGATTCGCAGCTGCTGACGTCAGAAATGAAATGTCATCAAAACCGGGATTGTGTAGGAAAATACTTGGTCGTTAACAGACACCTTTCTGAATTCATACTTGTTTGGTTCTACTGAGTTATTCGTATTGTTTTTTTAATGACGTATTCGTTATAGAAATGTAGCATACTACTGATGCAAACTTATTGCTTGATGCAAACTTTTTCTTTGTATACTGGTTTGGCTGAACATCGAATAGGGGAAACTGCTTCTCTTCAACCACTAAAGCAGACCGTTGCCATTTTAATTCTGCAGTTGCTTACTGAAGGGATTAATAGACATATCCAACTCTATTGTGAAATAACCCAAGTTTCAATGTCCCTTACAAGTATAATTTCACATCATTGTTTTGGATAGGTGACATACTGTTGGGAACACTAATTAATTACTGCACAATTATGAACAGACAATTTTTGTGTGACATGTACCAGGTACCTGTGATTAATTTATTCTTGTTGACCAAGTATTTTAAATTGCAATGTTGTGCTTTGAAAGTTTCGAGTCGAGCGGTACAGAAAGGAAAATGGAATTGGTTTTGAATATCATGGTAACATTTCCTACCAAGTTCTTGAAATGTGGATTATGACACAACAATAATAGTAGCTTTGGGTCTTTGGCACTGCATCCGAGATGCAAATCCATGTTTATCATGTCTCATGAAACTGGCATTCAGTCAGTTGTGGTGTTTACACTCTAGCGTCTAGAGATTATTTGAGAAACGGTTAAGGGTGCTTGATGAATGTGCTGTTACCTTGTATTACCTTGCCAAAATACTTGCTGGCTATCATTTAAATTATTTCCACGGCTGAAAATTTGATAAAACTTGAAAATTAACACCAAATTGTTGAAACGTTCTTCAAACGCAAAATCTTCATGTAAATATGTAATACTTGGGAAAATGTGGTAGTGATCACACAATGCCATCTGCTGTGAGAATTGTATAAGAATATATATATTTATATATATAAGTATATATTGTTCTAATTGTATAAGGATGTGTTCTGCAGGTTAACATTCAGCATAATCTTAAACGTCTTTCTCTTTAAACTATTGTTTAGTGGTCATGATTGGACCAAGTGATGTTATTAAACCCTGGGCAGAAGCGTATCCAAATCAAGGGGTTAGTTGATCACTGGCAACAAGCAAGTGCTAGATTGCACACCATGCCGTTTGGCGAGTAACCTGGATTCCTTCTGACTCGATTTTAAAATATTCATAACCTGGAAATCTGGCACAATAGATAAAATGGAATCCGATATGAGTCCTTTTGGAAGAATGTTAGCTTTCGGCATATTCACCCACCGATTGAAAGTCATACAAATAGACAATCTGCTGTAACAAGCCAGGAAGGCACTAGCTCTTGTTGCATTTTCATGTAAATCTTACACTAGCCCTATGTACACCGAGTAAAGTTATCGACCTGTGTAAAGCTTGCGACCGGATGTTTAAACAGTGGCGCTCTATTGTGTTCTAAATATGCCTGGATAAATAGCAAACCAACAACGGAAAGCATCGTTGTCGACGGATTGATTCGCCCAATAAATTATGGGGACTCTTAAGTTTACCGTCGGGCGACGTTCTCGCTTCGCTGGGCGTCTTCAATGCACAGCCCTTTGCATTATTCTGTGCGAAACTAGTGCTAGAAATTGCATTTGCATATGCATGTGATCGCGGTTTTTTTTTACTAACGCAGCTTTTCTATACGACGGCACGTGTCCACCGCCAGTGCAAACTGTGTATCGCGTAAAGCAAACATGGATCGCCATTTGATCTTCGGGACAAAGGTTATGTACAGTGGTACCTATTTCTCCAGGTCTCTTCGTACAAGACACGCTTACCAGGGCTGTGCACACAAGTAAATATATAAAGGCATAACAATTAGTACGCATTGTAAACTAAACACAAACATGTGCGTGATAAAAGGGCGGATGTGTAAGAATTCTGACGCTTTTACCACAAACTTGGCTTACTGATAGAATGCAGGTGGAAACTGGATATTAAACTTACTTGTTTACCATGGTCCATGGATGCTCCTTCATGATAGCTTAATTTAAGGGGCTGCTCTGTGCTTTACGTTAAAATGTGTTGTGTCGAAATGTGAACTACAGTTCCCTACAGATTTAAATATTTAGGCCATAAATGACTGAATGCGGAGGTTTATAGCGAGATGAAGGCGAAAGTGTTTCTGAGTCTGAGTAGGCTACATGTTTGAAAGTTTTCGAACGAACTCGCTCTGTTCGTCTTGTAAGCTGTTCGCTTGCAAGATGGCGACGAAGCTGCGAGAATACGCATAGGGTACATGTACCAGTTTAGTTTGTCAGCGGCTGATTTTAAGGAAAATAGCTACTCTGGTATTTCTCTAACTTAAGTTGCGGTTCAAAGAATGAGGTTTTAAAGAGCACTTTTCAAGCAGGCAAATTATGTCTTAAATTCTTTAACCAAACGCGTTTGTATTTTCATTTCACATCCTGACTACGAACTTTTTCATATGATATTTGTTTTTATTGTGGTCTTCGGAGTATACATTAGTTTACAGATTTTTTATTAATTGTATCGTTTTTCAAGTTTTACATTTATACTGTAGTTGTTTACTTACGTAAAGACGTCTGCTAGTGGTCACGTGTTATAAAGTGTATCGTCTATCATCATAGAGCCCTTTTTATTTAGCGCATATTTATGAACGGCCTTTGCATTCAGCTTATAAATGCTAGCAATCTGGTTTCTTCTTTCCTTCGTGATTGTACGGAATTGAATTTGCATTTTGCATTCAACGCTAGGCTAAGTGTTAGCTCAGACGTGTTATATTTGGATTAATTATCTACTCAATTATTTACCTACTGTCCTACTAAACGTGTCGCGATTTTGTCTATAGCGGAAGTTCCTAATTGTATTCTTGATCTTTTCAATGGATGCTGTAGGCCTATTTAGTAATGTAAGTCTACAGTAATTTCTAGGTTAAGGCTGTGTGTTAGCTTTTCGATATTTGTTTAGTTAGTATCCGAAAAGGTGCATTAAATGAACATTTGTGTCAGGCCCGATTTATGTCATGCCGGATTTTCCTGGTGCTGCGGTGCATTTTAACATTTTGTGTTACGGATGAATGAGGTAAATGGGATGTAAACTGAGGTTCTGCATCTTTAACCGTTCTTTTGTGGTTTATTTGAATTCTCGATTGGTTGACGCGTTTAATTTGCTCTCAGTGACATGGGTTGTTCTAGTTACAGAGTATAAAGGCCAAGATGGATCGTGGCCATAGCCTGGACAGTTAAAGTAGGCCTAACAGATTTCACTGTTTTGGTGTGAGTTAAATTTTTCCGACAATTTAGGCGTAAGTGATGCACCAAGTGCTGTAGTGGTTAGTATGCTGGACTGTCCCCTCCAGATTTCGGCTCTATCTACACCCCTAGCGAACTTAGCTATAATGAGTACACTGACCGTACACTGTTAGTGGGAAGATATATAAGGCGGCGAGGCAGAGAACTCTTCTCCCGCTCTTGTGTGCTGAGGCTAAGAAAATGAAATCGCTAAAACGTCATACATACAGCTGCCTCTCAGGACTAGCTTTAGGAACTGCTCTTCTTAAGTTGAAAAATTTTCCACATAATCTGTTAGCAAACATTGAACTTACGAGCGAATTTAAGTAGGATGCATTAAATAGTTCGCCTTTTTGACACCACAAATTCCACAATTTCATAACTGACACTTAATTGTATTGTCCTGTTTGAGAGAAGAATTCAAGAGACGTCTGCGGCTGTTGTTACATAGACATTACTTTTTGTGCTAAAGTGAAGGCGCTGGGTTCTGACTCCAGTTGCCGAATGATTGCTGTTATCGATGTTTCATATTCCTTGATTTCATTCTTTGTCCAGCTTCTTTCCGCTTCAAGAATTTGTTGCTTACATCGGAGGCTATAAATAGCAGACGTCGCCGCTGACCATATCAATATTCAACAGTTCTTTAATTGGCAGATTAAGCACCGCCCTCTGCCCAGTTTAGATATATTGAGCGGTGGTCTTTGCCATGGTTATCGAACTGTTGTATATGATGTTGGGTGATGTCGGCTGAATCATAGACCTCCGCAGTGCTTCAAAGTGTGTTCTGATACTGTTAGTTGCTGTCTAGCGCGTTAAACTTCCTGTCTGAACTATTATAGTATATATATATGTATATTTATATAAATATATGTAATATATATGTATATATATATATATGCGAGTCTAGTGTATAATAAACTGTTACTTTCAATGTTATGAATTTTTCTGAAACTCATTTTATTTGAGGGAAATTGTATTTTGACTGGATTACGATTGCGTGCCTCAGTTTACTTTGAAGTGATCACCAGTCGATACCTTTCACCATGTTGTAGGGGCCCTATAGAAGCTCTGGGAGACTAGAGTAGTTGGAGAAGAAATCCCTCATTAATCTTACTATTTTAGCCGCATTTAAAGTTATTATTTATTAAAGTGACAAACATATTGTGTTCCGGCCCCTCTCCAAAGCCAGATGTATGTCCGATGGATGGATACATACACTTGGTGTTGCTTCAGTGCTAGGAAAGTAAACTGTAGATGAAAACTATATATACAATACATGCAATGCAATACAATTGTATTTCATATTGCCTCCTTCCAAAGTTCAGAAGTGCGTGCGACAGAAAATCGATGGCGCAGAGCAATTGTGAGTGAAGGACTTGCTCAAGGTTCCTACACAGTGACACCTGAGTCATAGGCGTAATTTGTGGGGGTACGAGGGGTACCCATACCCTCCAATTTTTGGACTAGGGGACCACCCACTTTTTGAACAATGCCAATCAATATTTTATTTAATGTGCCCTCTCAGAGATCGCAGTCTTGGCCTTGCTTCTTGTATGTAAGGAATTGGTACCCCCCCCCCCACTTTTTAGACTAAAGTTACGCCTCTGACCTGAGCGGAGGCTCGAACACGTACTGTCCGCG